>JAGFNQ010001584.1:566461-680521 GCA_024364735.1 Boesenbergia rotunda
ACTGATCCAAGCACCAGTCGACTGCCCAACTCCCAACTAGGATTTCTCTTCCTGAGTACATATTCACTCACACTCGTACACTCACGACTCGACTACTCTACAGCAGCCTCACCTGTTGCCTTCACACCTTCTTCTCTTTGGCTCCCGTCCCTCGATGCTACGAAGCCCCAGCTTCGTCCTCCATGCCATCCTTCGTGTATGCCTCGAAGACGGCGTTCCCATCAGGCTCATCGTTCCTACCTCGACCAGCAGCCTCGACCAGCAGCCTCGACCTGTTGCCTTCAAGCCTTCTTCAACTTTGGCTCTCATCCCTCGGATGCATACGAACCCGCGGCTCGTTCTCATGTCATCCTTCGTGTATGCATCGAAGTGCGCTTCCCTCGGCTCATCGTTCCTGCTTCGTCCACGGTCCCTTGGATGCATACAAGCCCACGACTTGTCTCCTCATGCCATCCTTCACCGGACCCGAAGCCGTCCAACTAAGCATATGTAACGCCCGCTTTTTTTTTCCATAGAGCGGCGTCACGTTAACATACTTAAGGCATGTAGACATCATAAGGCAGCGGAATAACTTTAAGACTTACACATACATGCCCTACTACCATTCCTAACATAATGACATGGGAACTTGGCATATTAACTTCATACTTAGCATCATATCATACTTAGCATCATGTCATATAGTCGCATAAGTCATTATTCAAACACATAAGTAGCAAACATAAAGTTCTAGCATAAGACCGGTAAACATATTGTTTTCGTGGCCAAGTCACTACCACACACACACATTCTTGTCCTCCTGCCGCTTCCTTATTGTCTCCTTGCGTGATCTGCGGTATAAGGAAATAAGACTATAAGCACGTCGGCTTAGTAAGACTCTTTCCTACTCACTAAAACCATTCATCACTTAATCATAAGCACATGAAACATAAACATAACTTTATGCTTGAACATAACTATAAATAAACTTACATGGCATGATACGTGACATAACATGAACATAATTCAACTTAGCATAGCATAATACATGGCATAGACATAAACACAAATAAGCATTCTTAACATGCATGATACATGGCATAAACATCAACATAAAGAAACATTCTTAACATGCTTGATACATGCATAAACATAAACATAAAGAAACATTCTTAACATGCTTGATACATGGCATAAACATAAACATAAAGAAACATTCTTAACATGCTTGATACATGACATAAACATAAACATAAAGAAACATTCTTAACATGCATGATACATGGCATAAACATAAACATAAAGCATGAACTAACCTGTATGGCATAAACATAGGCATGCTTTCTATTATATCATATGGACATCTTCTTAACATAACCATAAGCATAAATCGTTTACTGTCATGCATATTTCTTGACATGAAACATAAGTATAAGACATTACTATCATGGCATAATGCATAACATGAATGCATGAGTCTAATGCATATACATAAGGATGCTTAACTTTTAAAATCATACTTTTAAATACTTAAACATAATCATCACATTGTTGGGGTCCCCGGCTTGTACCACATACATACATCATAAGCGCGCATCCCTAGTAAATACGAGGTCGCGAGCCCCGACCTACTAGGGTAAGGACAGCATAGTCGGTAGTCCCAGAACCGGGGCGTTCTTAAGGTGCCCATCCCTGTTGCACAGCTTCGGTAGTGCCAGAACCGTGGACAGCATAGTCGGTAGTCCAGAACCGGGGCGTTCTTAAGGTGCCCATCCCTTGGACCCATACTTCGGTCCGGTACAAGCCCATTCATAAAGTAAAATACTTTACATGCTTCATCATTCGTAAGACATGGCATACATCTTCATTCATAAACATGGCATGCATTTTCATTCATAAAACATGGCATGCATTTTCATTCATAAAACATGGCATGCATTTCCATTCATAAGACATGGCATGCGTAACGACCCGGCCCGTCTATCGGCCCATTTACCGGCCCATTTACCGGTCCTCAAAACCGTCCGTCGACCATCGACCGTGCCGTTATTCATAACATGGCATGCATCTTTATTCATAAACATAGCATGCACTTTCATTCATAAACATAACATGCATCTTCATTTATAAACATGACCTACTTACATAAACATCATTCTTATTCCTAGTGCTTGCATGATCATGGCATATAAGGTAAACATTGCATTATAATCATTGAACATGACATGTTTGCATAGGCAATTATCCTAATCCATAGAGTTTGCATGATCATGATACATAAGGTAACCATTTGCATTTCATACATAAGCATGGTATTCATCCCAAGCATACATAAGTAGGACTTCCATAAACATACTACCTACCATTCAAGTGCATGGTATAGAACCCAAGACATTCATAATTAAACCCTAATAAGCATGGCATCCAATCATAAACATACAAACATGAAACATGGTGCTTAAGGTTAGGGTTATAGGTAACTTAATTCCTACCACATGCTTGAACCTTTATATATATATACTTCATAATAAGGCATAAACCATCATTCTTCAAACCCTAACTCCATTCAAACCCTAAACCACTTTGTTTGGCCGAAACCTATAAGGAAGGGTTCCATCATTCAATTAACATGTAAGATAGCATAAGGTAAGGAAACAACCACCCATTACCTACAAGACCATAGGAAGCCATTAGGGCTCATGATTAGGGCTAACCCTAACCTTTAGCCCTTCTTCACAAGGCTGGCCGAAACCCTTCAAGTCCATGAGTGCATGGAAAAATTCCATAAAAACCCCAATCAAACATTAAACACCAACCATACCCTACCATAGGGCCATTAGGACCCTTGCTTGAGGGAAGTCCTAACTTTTTGCCCTAGACCCCTACTTGGCCGAAAGTTATAGGATCATAAAGCCTTGTGAAAATTCACATAAGTCACCCTCCATCTCCCTTATGGCATGATAATACACAAAACACATCCTTGAAGGTTTAGATCCAACCCTACCCATGGGTTCAAGGTGTTGGCCGAAACCCTAGGAGATCCTAGGGTACCCCAAAATTTCTCAAAATCTCATTTTAACTTATACTCATCATGGAAAAACATTAGAAAGCAAGAGTAATATTTTTAACATCCTTTTGGACCCAAAAACCCTAGTGGCCGAAAGTCATAGGGTCACACATCATGGTTTCTTCAATATAAATCCCAAAACCAACTTTATATCATGCTAAAAATCATAAAGGAATTATTATACCACAGGTGAGGGAGTCTTTGATAAATACTATATTATTGATTATTTGAGCTGCTAAAATCCATGTTTGACCTATGTTTTTATTGCTTAATTGTGAAATTGCCCTAGGTTTTAGAACTTACTCTTATTTTGGACTTAATTGCAAATTTGCACATTTTTTGGATTATTTGGCCACTAAATTCTTGAATTATTTTTGTAGGCATAAAAGGTTCATGGACCTAGGGCATATTGGGTCAAACTTGAGTCGGAAGTGAACCGGATCGAATTATCAAGCTTACGATTAATCCGGGCCGTCCGATTCAAAAGCGGCTAGATCTGAGCCATCCGGGATCATCTGAAGCAATCCGAGCTAGGGCTAGGGTTGATCAAGCACCCTGATCAAGATCTGAAGGTTTCATTCCAATCAGAGCTAAATCAACCGTTGGATCAAGCTCGGAGGGCTCTAGATCATCCATTCAAAGATTAGCTTGATCTGGACCATCCGTTGCAAATCTGGAGGATCCGAGCTACCACAAGGCAGATCCTGACCCCAGATCATCATCATCAAAGTTTGGCTCAAATCAGAGCAAGATCAGCCGTTGGATTGAAGTGGATCAATCTGGACCGTCCATTGGTTCCTATTTAATCAGAAACGCGCAGCATCTTCCCTTCATCGCGTCTTCGCCGCAACAGTAGATTTTTCAGTTCTTCATCGTTTTCTTCCATTTTTCATCCAATCGAAGGCGTGATCACTCAATCCATCATCAGAGCAAGGGCTAGGTCAGTGAAGAGAGTCTCAGTGAGGTTTCAGATTGAATTTTTGCTCAATAGTAAAGCTGCGTGAGGTTTCAGCAGTTTCACTACTCGAATTCAGTGAGCTCAGCTGTGCTCCATTTCCACTGCATCCGAGCTGACCAGAGGGGTTCCCTGGAAGGTTTCGGTTATTCCCTAATCCAAATCGCAAGCCACCACAGCGAGTTTGAAGAATTCGGAAGCAAATTTCAGCTTGAGCAGGATTTGATCTAATTCGGTATCAGAGATTGCTCCTCACTGATTTGTTGAGCTTGCGGGTCCGAAGTTCACTCTTGATTGACGACCAAGGAGCTCTTGAGTTGGAGAAGGGTTGAGGAGTAGTTTAGATCATCAATTTTCATGTTTTGTAGCTGTAATTTCATTTCTGCCAAATTCTGTTTTGTTTCTGAAAATTTCAGTTATCAGCTGTCTTAGTTTATAATTCTGCATTGTTTGGTTGCATTAGGTTTTTAATCTTCGAGTTCAGTGATTTAGGAACTTGTTTAGTGATTAATAGAGTTAAATTTTAGTTCACTTTAGTTTCATTTGCTGCGTGCCAATTTGTGTTGCTTGCGTGCCAAGTTTATTTCTGTTTTGTTTTCTTTCTTTCGGTTTCTGAATTTGTCTCAGATTTCTTGTTTCATAGTTGTTAATTCCTGCTCTAGCATTAAATAGATAGTGCATTTAGTTTAAAATAGTAATTGCTTTAAGTTCTGTGCATCAATTCCATTGTTGCGTGCCATCTCAAGTCTGAAAAACCCAATCTGTTTTCTGAAAATTCCAGTTGCAAATTTTCTGAATTCTTGCTAGGTAAACACTAGATATTTCAGCTTAGTTGTTTGGCCTTTCGATCAGAGTATCAATTTGAGTTTGTTGTGTGTTTTGCACCCAAGCCATATGCTGAATCTCTGAACATCGAATCTGAATTTCTGTTTACTTCATTTCTGAATTTTTGCTTCTCAAGTCTTGATTTCAGTTTGAATTTCTTTACAGAATCTTGCTTAGTTCTTTCCTAATACTTTTGTTTCTCAATCGAACCAATCAGTTTTAAAAAGTTGAGTTGAAAGATCACTCATTTCTTAATTTGGAATTAGTTTTTGGCACAAGGAGTTCTCCCTTGCGTGCCAACTGCCTTAGACCTTTTTGCATCCGAATTTAGCTTGCTTTTGTGGCATATGATTGTGTTTGAAATCAATAAGCTTGAACACACTAATATCTGAATTTTGTTGGCAGTGGTTGGGTTCCAAAAACATTGTAGCTAAGTTGATGTTTGTTGCTAGTGTAATTACCAAATCTTCTTTGCATTGATTTGTGTTAAGCTTGATTATTTCCGAAAACTTCATCACTGCCTTTGCTTCATTTCTTAGCATATCTTTTGTTTGTTGAAATCAGAAATCAGTTTCCCATAAAAAATTGGTAAGTGCTTAATTAGGTTTCCATTAGTTGAGCTCTTTAGTGCCAATTTCTTGTTTAGTTTATTAAATCAAGGTTTTTATTTTTCCATTGCAATTTCATTTTCAATTACAAACCAAAATCCAATTACTTGTTTGAAACCCAAAAACACAAACGACACATAAATACAAGTTCGAATCAAACACGACAACTAGTCCCGAGGAAAAATACGACCTGTGGCCCCTTTACTACGTTTTCATATTTTGATTGTAAAAAGGGTTTCCAGCATTTCGTTTATAAATTCTAAATTTGAGACCCACATTCGTGACACATAGTTTGGGCCGATCAGTCTTACATTGGTTGATCTTGATTATAGACCTTAAATTTGATAGAAGGATGGAGATCTTGTTGCCTCTTGACCACCCCTAGCCTTTGTATCCTTGTAGAAGCCTTGGATCTTGGGGATGAAGCCTTAGGTGAATTTTTCCAAGGGAGAATCCCTCTTGGGGTGTTCGGCTAGAATGGAGAAGGAGGGAGGAAGAAAGGTGACTTGATGGAAGAAGAGAAGTAACCCCCCATGCCTCTCTTTATAACTCATCAAGGAGGATAAGTGAAGAGTCATGGTGTCTCTTCATTTCCCCCTAAGCCTTAACCATAATCCACTTCATTTTCTCATAGCACTCCCTTGCTAGGTGAATTGGTTAGAGCATGCATGGTTGTACAAGAGGTCCAAGGTTTAATCCTTGGTGCATGCATTAATTTTTTTCATTTATTTTTATTTTATTTTCCTATTATTTCGAAAATCTCCTAAAAATTCTCCCATAATTATGTTAATATTCCTCATTAAAATCTCTCTATAATTCTATAAATTTTTACCTAAAATTCACCAATAATCATGGTACTAGAAAGCCCATATAAGGCCCATTAGTGCCTATTTCCCCAATTTTAATTGGAAAAATATGGATTCCTAGGTTAAAATTCGTGTTAATATTCCTAGGTTTCTCGGAAAATTATCTAGACATGCTTAATATTTTAAAGAAATATTAAGAAAATTTTCCGGGTCGTTACAATCCCCCATACCTCGTGAAAGTTTGTCCTCGAACTTAGAATAGCTCCGGGTACTTGCGCCTCATCTCGTCCTCGCGTACCCAGGTAGCTTCTTCGAACCGTTGACTTTGCCATAGAACCTTGACTAAGGGTACTTCCTTACTCCTTAGTTTCTTGATTTCCCGATCCAAGATCTGGATAGGTCTGCTTCCATAGCTTAGGTCCCCCTGTACTTGTACTGTCTGTGGCTCGATCACTTGGTCCATATTTGGGATACACTTTTTAAGCGTTGACACATGGAACACATTATGGATGGCCGACATCTCTGAAGGCAGCTCCAGCTCATATGCTACCTTACCAACTCTTTTCAGAATCAGGTACGGCCCCACATAACGCGGACTTAGTTTTCCTTTCCTCCCAAATCTTGTCACCCCTTTCATCGGAGCCACTTTGAGGAACACCAAGTCTCCAACATTAAATTCCAGTGGTCTACGCCGGACATCGGCATAACTCTTCTGCCGGCTCTGAGCAGCTTCTATCCGTTGTCGAATATTCCGTATAGCTCGGGTGGTACTGTCGATGACATCTGTTGTGAGCCCCATGTCCTTCTTTTCACCACCCTCGTACCAACAGATCGGAGATCTACATCTCCTCCCGTACAACGCTTCATAAGGTGCCATTCCGATAGTAGCTTGGTAGCTATTGTTGTAAGCGAATTCCGCTAAGCATAGATATCGACACCAACTTCCTTTGAAATCCAAGGCACAAGCTCGCAACATATCTTCTAGTACCTGATTTACCCGCTCAGTCTGCCCATCCGTTTGAGGGTGAAAGGCGGTGCTAAATCGTAATTTAGTGCCAAGAGACTTCTGGACACACTCCCAGAAATGCGAAGTAAAGCGACCATCCCTATCTGAGATGATGGTCTTGGGGACTCCATGAAGTCTGATTATCTCCTTAACATACAATTGGGCCAGTTGCTCCATTGAATCAGTCATCTTGATTGCCAGGAAGTGAGCAGACTTCGTCAGCCTGCCCACAATTACCCAAATTGCATCATATCCATTCGTAGTCCTGGGAAGCCCTGAAATAAAATCCATAGAGATGTCTTCCCATTTCCACTCTGGAATTGCGAGTGGCTGCAGAACTCCTCCGGGTCGCTGGTGTTCTACTTTTACTTACTGGCAAGTCATGCAAGTACTAACATACTGAGCCACATCCCTCTTCATTCCAGACCACCAGAACTTCTCCTTCAGATCTTAATACATCTTGGTGGATCCTGGATGCATCGAATAAGGGGTTTCGTGAGCTTCTGCCAGTATTTCCCTTCGAAGCTCCGGATCATTAGGAATACATAGACGATCCCTAAGGTAGAGTACTCCCCCTTTGGCGATACGAAAACCATCACCCTTTCCTTCTAGGATCTCTTGTTTTATTTTCTGAAGATTCAGATCACCATTTTGTTTGTCCAATATGTCCTCAAATAGCGTGGGTGATATTGTCATGGTGGAAAGTTGCCCGGAGATGACTTCGATCCCAAAGTTCATAATTTCTTCTTCGAGTGGTCGGGGTAATACTGCTATGGACATCAAGGTGGCACTTGACTTCCGACTGAGTGCATCGGCCACTTTGTTTGCCTTCCCTGGATGATAGAAGATCTCGCAATCATAGTCTTTCACCAACTCGAGCCATCGACGGTGTCTCATATTCAGGTCTTTATGAGTGAAGAAATATCGCAGACTCTGGTGGTCTGTATAGATCTTACACTGCGCTCCATATAGATAATGCCTCCATATTTTAAGAGTGAAGACTACCGCAGCCAATTCCAGATCATGAGTGGGGTAGTTCTGCTCATGTTCCTTGAGCTGCCAAGAGGCATAAGCAATGACCTTACCACTCTGCATAAGCACGGCTCCAAGTCCCAATCGGGAGGCATCGCTATACATATCGAAGCCCTGGTTACTACAGGGTAGATGAGATCTTATTTATTAAGTCTTATAAGTCTATATACAGAAATTATCCGAACTCAGTGAGCTAGATGGGCTACCATCATACCCATAATAAAGAACATCATAGCGATGACTACCACCCCCTCGCTCATCTCCCCTTGGCCTGCCTCCCCTTGGCCAGCCTCCGGATCTTCTACCGTTTCCATCGGGTCTTCTTCTTCAATCTCGGGAACCTCCTCGACCACTTCAAGGTCTTCCTCGAACATCCCGGGGTCTTCCCCAAACATCTCGAGCATCTCGGGATCCTCCTCGAATGGCTCGGGATCCCCCTCGTACATCTCGGGATCCTCTTCGTACATCTCAGGGTCCCTCTCAAATATCTCGGGGTCCTCCTCGAACGGCTAGGGATCCTCTTCGTACATCTCTGGATCCTCTTCGTACATCTCAGGGTCCTCCTCAAACATCTCGGGGTCCTCCTGATCGTCCGAGTCCCCCAGATCTTCTGGAAACTCATGGCGGAGAAGTTGCTTACAGAATTCCGTATATGAGAGACGACACCCGTGCTGCCCCCAGATATGATGAGCAACCTCTCTCGCCCGATTGGGCAATGAGCGAAGCAGAGCTCCGATCCTGTGATCATCCACGACTGGAAACCCTTCCTGCTCCAGTTTCCAGAATAGCCGATCCAAGAACCCCATGTTGCCTTGAATTCCAAGGGTCGGACTGTACTCAACTTCCTCTATTCATCCCATCAGCTCGCGGCACCTCTCAGTGTAGTTCTCATGCAACATCTGGAATTGGAAAAAAAATGACATAGTTAGTACTAAACCGACCAAGCCAGTACAGAACCATTTTTTTTCAATTCGCAAATATATACAGAGAAAACACACGCGCAAATCGGTTTCTTCTACCCTAGTGATTAATATATAACCACTTTTCCTACCCTTAAATTCTAAATATTTGATTCATGAAAGAAGATAAAATATCGTTCATAGTTACATATCCTAAGGTACTTTTCATCATAAACATCGTATACTTGCATATCCTAAAATCATAAAGTATCCTAAAAGTGCTTACTATCAATATGCATAGAGGTACTTACTTGGAAGCTGCAGGAAGAATGCTTGATGTGTGTGTAGTGAGATGGCGATTGGCTCTGATACCAACCTGTAACACCCGCTTTTTTTCCCATAAAGCGGCGTTACGTTAACATACTTAGGGCATGTAGACATCATAAGGCAGCGGAATAACTTTAAGACTTACACATACATGCCCTACTACCATTCCTAACATAATTACATGGGAACTTGACATATTAACTTCATACTTAGTATCATATCATACCTAGCATCATGTCATACTTAGCATCATGTCATATAGTCGCATAAGTCATTATTCAAACACATAAGTAGCAAACACAAAGTTCTAGCATAAGACCGGTAAACATATTGTTTTCGTGGCCAAGTCACTACCACACACACACATTCTTGTCCTCCTGCCGCTTCCTTATTGTCCCCTTGCGCGATCTGCGGTATAAGGAAATAAGACTATAAGCACGTCGGCTTAGTAAGACTCTTTCCTACTCACTAAAACCATTCATCACTTAATCATAAGCACATGAAACATAAACATAACTTTATGCTTGAACATAACTATAAATAAACTTACATGGCATGATACGTGACATAACATGAACATAATTCAACTTAGCATATCATAATACATGACATAGACATAAACACAAATAAGCATTCTTAACATGCATGATACATGGCATAAACATCAACATAAAGAAACATTCTTAACATACTTGATACATGGCATAAACATAAACATAAAGAAACATTCTTAACATGCTTGATACATGGCATAAACATAAACATAAAGAAACATTCTTAACATGCTTGGTACATGGCATAAACATAAACATAAAGCATGAACTAACCTGTATGGCATAAACATAGGCATGCTTTCTATTATATCATATGGACATCTTCTTAACATAACCATAAGCATAAATCGTTTACTGTCATGCATATTTCTTGACATGAAACATAAGTATAAGACATTACTATCATGACATAATGCATAACATGAATGCATGAGTCTAATGCATATACATAAGGATGCTTAACTTTTAAAATCATACTTTTAAATACTTAAACATAATCATCACATTGTTGGGGTCCCCGGCTTGTACCACATACATACATCATAAGCGCGCATCCCTAGTAAATATGAGGTCGCGAGCCCCGACCTACTAGGGTAAGGACAGCATAGTCGGTAGTCCCAGAACCGGGGCGTTCTTAAGGTGCCCATCCCTGTTGCACAGCTTCGGTAGTGCCAGAATCGTGGACAGCATAGTCGGTAGTCCAGAACCGGGGCGTTCTTAAGGTGCCCATCCCTTGGACCCATACTTCGGTCCGGTACAAGCCCATTCATAAAGTAAAATACTTTACATTCTTCATCATTCGTAAGATATGACATACATCTTCATTCATAAACATGGCATGCATTTTCATTCATAAAACATGGCATGCATTTTCATTCATAAAACATGGCATGCATTTCCATTCATAAGACATGGCATGCGTAACGACCCGGCCCGTCTATCGGCTCATTTACTGGTCCTCAAAACCGTCGTACCGTCGACCATCGACCGTGCCGTTATTCATAACATGGCATGCATCTTTATTCATAAACATAGCATGCACTTCCATTCATAAATATAACATGCATCTTCATTTATAAACATAACATGCATCTTCATTCATAGAACACGACCTACTTACATAAACATCATCCTTATTCCTAGTGCTTGCATGATCATGGCATATACGGTAAACATTGCATTATAATCATTGAACATGACATGTGTGCATAGGCAATTATCCTAATCCATAGAGTTTGCATGATCATGATACATAAGGTAACCATTTGCATTTCATACATAAGCATGGTATTCATCCCAAGCATACATAAGTAGGACTTCCATAAACATACTACCTACCATTCAAGTGCATGGTATAGAACCCAAGACATTCATAATTAAACCCTAATAAGCATGACATCCAATCATAAACATACAATGTCACGCCCCGAGACCCAAGAGCCGCTGATCCAATATAAAATCGGACAGCACCTCCCCTGTCCGGCGGACAATTTACACATATATACAATCTACATAACAATCCACGCAATATATATTTGCACAACCACGCAGTTTAAAGGGCCACAGGCCTCAGATATAAGCAGAAACAACAGTTATATGATTATAACTATCGAAAAACCAAATCCGAACTCACCTGAGCTGCCAGGGGGCAGGAACAAAACCAAAATCAATCGAAGTCCAACATAGGACTCAAAAGTACAATACCATCAAATAAAACGTGCATACATGTTCAAATCCAAATAGCGGAAGCATAATGAATACTACAGGGTCCATAACCGAAGCAACGAAATGCCAAAATCAAAAAGAGCTCCGCTGGAGCTGGGGACTGGCGGCTCGGGATCTCCTCGCAGACATCAACCTGAAAATAAACATATATGGCAACGGGGTGAGTCCATAGCTCAGCGAATACCCAATAGATATGTATAGAAGGTGATACCAACAATAAGAGTTCAGCTACTACAGTCTCACAACAACAGTAGGGAAAAACTAGTACTGAACATACCGAAGTAGATATACACCTGAATCCATCTAACCTGTATAGAGGGTAAGAAATACCAGAGGAAAACCAATAGACATATAAGCTCAGATAACAAGTCTCCAGAATATGCGATGTCAAACAAGTGCAGCAAATAAGTGCAGCAAACAATGCACGATGCAAAATATGCACATGGTGCAATGACATGTGTCACCCCTGACACCAGACAGATCAACGTACACCTGTCATAGGGACGTCTGAACGGGTAGGGCTATGACAACTGTACACCCTGCCATCACTGCTCCTGAGTGACCGGGTGGACAGGATGCTGGTGGAGACTCCGCTCCGACCCCAAGCAATGGGGGAGTCAAGCTCTCATCTCCTCGTGGCTCAGTACGAGAAGGGATCCCTGGCTGCTACCACGCCCGCGCTCACCCTCCAAATAGTGGCCGAACGGAGCAATACAGGGCAAATGCACACATCTACGGTATCCACTAACCCATGAGTGGCCGTGTGTGCCCGTCATGTACCGGAAGACGATTAGGCTCAACCACAAGGGAGTCGCTGATCGCCGGCATGCAATAGTGCAAGGATGGTGTATGATAGATACACATACCTCCCTCCCAAGTCCTCAGTATGCTAAGTCTCAGTCTGAAATCCTATAACAGGAAATACAGGTACCCTACAAGGTATACTGAACTGAAATACAGATCCCTCAAGGTCAAATGCAAGAGATACACTATGATATCTAAGCATACATGTAGAGATGACAATGCTAGAGACTGTATGGAACTAACAGCATGATGATTCAAGGATAAACAACAAGTATCCAGAACTGACATAATAAACAGGGGTAAACCACAATATCCAGATCAAACATAATAACCAGGGATAGCGTAGGATCTTACTGCTATCTATAACATTCTATGCATAACAGAATGACAATATCAAGATAGATAAGTCAAAGGGTACCCGCCTCCAAGAGTGAAGTCCGTATCAATCGAGACAGAACCACCCTCCAATAATCCGCAACAATAATCCAAATCAGTGTCCTGTATCAAAGGACACATGTAAATAACTATTACAAATGAATTGTAACTAGCTATTAAATCCCTAAACCGGGTTAGGATTAACTTAGCTCCCTATTCCTTAACTACATTTGAATAGATGATAGTTTCTTAATTACGTCCCTTAATCAAGCTTAGGTTCAATCCTAAACTAACCTAAGTCAAGGTTTGCAGTCCGAAATGGATTCAAAGGATTAATCTTGATTAGTGCAATCATCTAATTAGCCTAACCAAGGAAACATGACAGATTAGCCCGATCCTGACATCCAACATATATTAATCAAATCATAACACATGAATTTTGACATGGAGGAGATTCCGACTTAAGCTAGAAAGAACTCCACCAATTCAGCTTCTGATCTCATCTCTACACCACTAAAGATTAACACAGCTAGAGGTATCAAGATCGAAATCAACAATCCCATTAATGGAATGAACCTTGAGCATGGGTTTAGAAAAGAACACAGCACATTATAAATCCACAATCTTACATTCCTTACCTCTTATCCCGGTTCCAACTGCCGACGCAACAGTAAGCTGAAAGAACACTCCACCAACAGTGAAGCTCACAGCGAACACTACAATTCATACACAATCTTGATTCAATTAGATCATCCACCTCCTGATCCAGATCAATCAAAGGCCTTACCTCGATTCACAGCCTCCACAGCAACCAGAGTTGAGGAAGAACAGATCCCACGGCCACCGCAGCCAAATCCCAGATGGCAGTTTGCCACAGAATTCAAATCCCTCTATTGTGGTCGGAGATCGACAATAAAGGGTCGCAGCTCCTTCACGCTTGAAGGTGGAAGGAAGAGGGAACCGCAGTAGGGCTTGGCGTCGATCTAGGGCTCACAAGGGGCGCCGGCGCTGCGGGACGGAAGAGGCGATGGAATGGAGATGAGTTGCGGCTAGGGCACAGCTCAAACGGAGAGATGGAAATCGGAGAATCCAACAGCAACTCCGGTTGCGATCGGGAGAGGGGAAAAAGAAAAGGAACGCCGGTGTGCGGCTGCGGCTGAGGCTAGGGCATGCGGGGAGGAGGGGCTGCGGGTGAGGGAGTCGGCTTTGATCGGCCGAATGAGCTAGGTCACGGATATAAGAGTGGCACTTTGCAATTTAGTCCAGCCACTTTCAGCCTATTCGCAAGAACACCCCTAGGCTTAATGTTATATCCGATTAGCCCTTGTAACTTTTTGTTGTAGTACATTTAGTCCCTAATTTTATATCCAAGGACTCGGAACCCCAGAATCTATCTGGTAATTCTCCGAAAATTTCCGGAACCTAATCAAAAGTGTCGGATTTAACATACAAACATGAAACATGGTGCTTAAGGTTAGGGTTATAGGTAACTTAATTCCTACCACATGCTTGAACCTTTATATATATATACTTCATAATAAGACATAAACCATCATTCTTCAAACCCTAACTCCATTCAAACCCTAAACCACTTTGTTTGGACGAAACCTATAAGGAAGGGTTCCATCATTCAATTAACATGTAAGATAGCATAAGGTAAGGAAACAACCACCCATTACCTACAAGACCATAGGAAGCCATTAGGGCTCATGATTAGGGCTAACCCTAACCTTTAGCCCTTCTTCACAAGGTTGGCCGAAACCCCTCAAGTCCATGAGTGTATGGAAAAATTCCATAAAAACCCCAATCAAACATTAAACACCAACCATACTCTACCACAGGGCCATTAGGACCCTTGCTTGAGGGAAGTCCTAACTTTTTGCCCTAGACCCCTACTTGGCCGAAAGTTATAGGATCATAAAGCCTTGTGAAAATTCACATAAGTCACCCTCCATCTCCCTTATGGCATGATAATACACAAAACACATCCTTGAAGGTTTAGATCCAACCCTACCCATGGGTTCAAGGTGTTGGCCGAAACCCTAGGAGATCCTAGGGTACCCCAAAATTTCTCAAAATCTCCTTTTAACTTATACTCATCATGGAAAAACATTAGAAAGCAAGAGTAATTTTTTTAACATCCTTTTGGACCCAAAAACCCTAGTGGCCGAAAGTCATAGGGTCACACATCATGGTTTCTTCAATATAAATCCCAAAACCAACTTTATATCATGCTAAAAATCATAAAGGAACTATTATACCACAGGTGAGGGAGTCTTACATTGGTTGATCTTGATTATAGACCTTAGATTTGAGAGAAGGATGGAGATCTTGTTGCCTCTTGACCACCCCTAGCCTTTGTATCCTTGTAGAAGCCTTGGATCTTGGGGATGAAGCCTTAGGTAAATTTTTCCAAGGGAGAATCCCTCTTGGGGTGTTCGGCTAGAATGGAGAAGGAGGGAGGAAGAAAGGTGACTTGATGGAAGAAGAGAAGTAACCCCCATGCCTCTCTTTATAACTCATCAAGGAGGATAAGTGAAGAGTCATGGTGTCTCTTCATTTCCCCTTAAGCCTTAACCATAATGCACTTCAGTTCCTCATAGCACTCCCTTGCTAGGTGAATTGGTTAGAGCATGCATGATTGTACAATAGGTCCAAGGTTTAATCCTTGGTGCATGCACTAATTTTTTTCATTTATTTTTATTTTATTTTCCTTTTATTTCGAAAATCTCCTAAAAATTCCCCCCATAATTATGTTAATATTCCTCATCAAAATCCCTCTATAATTCTATAAATTTTTACCTAAAATTCACCAATAATCATGGTACTAAAAAGCCGATATAAGACCCATTAGTGCCTATTTCCCCAATTTTAATTGGAAAAACATGGATTCCTAGGTTAAAATTCGTGTTAATATTCCTAGGTTCCTCGGAAAATTATCTAGACATGCTTAATATTTTAAAGAAATATTAAGAAAATTTTCCGAGTCGTTACAGCTTGTGTGTATCCTGCAAACTTGCACACTCAAATACACATAACAAACACAAGGGTAAATCTAACATAAACCCTTTGCCCAAACATCAAAACACATGGTCACTCCGGACCATAGATTGCCCCAACAATCTCTCCTTTTTTGATGTTTGGCAATACGTTTAAGTTAGGGAAAACAAATAACAAATATAAAGCTAATAAACATTTGGACTTACGTTGCCAAGGTTTCACCTTGGACTTATACCGCCAATGCATATGCAATGCAAACATGCATGGATCCTATCACAAGGCATCCCCACACCTAACCTTCCCAAGAGTTTAGGATTTTTATCAAAACGGGCTTTTTAAGAACCTCTCTAAGGCTCCCCCTATATTGGACTTACAAAGGCTTTTTAAGAACCTTTCCAAGGTTCCCCCTTTGTTACAAAATGAGCAACAATGCTCCCTCTTTACCTAAGATTTCTTGCAAAGGCATGTTTAGTTTCCCACTTAAACCTAACACTTCTCCCCCTTTGCCACACATCAAAAGGCCTCCAACAATTTCCTTCTTATTAGATCCTTTAACCTCTAATGATCATAAACAAAATGTATTAACCCCCATAAGATTATACACTTGTTTTACATCATCACGATATTTTTCGATTGCTGAAAAACAGTTTCAGCCTACATCAGTCGATTGAGACAGTTACCAGTCGATTGATCTCTATCAAAAAAACATACAGTAGCTAGTCTCTCTCCGACAACACTGTTACCAGTCAGCTGCCCCCTAAACCAGTCGACTAGTACCCAAAAATTGTAATTTTCAGCATTTCTGGCCCAATTTCAGAAATGCACCAGAAATTCCATAAATCTCTAAAAATTCTCAAATTTTGTGGTACCTGTGTCTACTTGGGAAAAATATATTCAAACATGTATCTATCACCAATCCCAAGACTGACACAAAACCCAAAACTATCTAAATGGTTCAATTCAACCCTAACCTAAAGTCCTAGTTTTGACGTCCTCTTGATGTCTATGCCTATACCAAACCACAATGTATCCCTAGCATTGGTTTATATGACATCTACACATCAAAAACCAACTTCTATGCTATATGACCCCCAATGTCATATTGTATGCATGATACTTAAATCCAATGTGTCAAATCCCTAGGATTGAGACTCAAATTCGTCTCCAACTCCTTTGGCACACTCCATGACCCATCTAGACTTCCGAGAGAAATCCTCCCGAGATCCATAGACCATGGGTCCCAACTTGACTCCTAGAGCTTCCTCTTGAGCTCTTAGCCTTAGTCACCTCCCTAGGTGACTCATCTATAATTACAATGCCACACCGGTGTACCTCCGGTGATTTTTGGTCTACAACCCAACCTTCTTAAATTTGGACACCTTGTCCTTGGTTAAGTTCTTTTTCTTTCCTTTAAATGACTTTCCCTTTGTCATTCTTGGCCTTTCCTTTGCTATAGTCATATGACACCCTTGCATATGATTTCTCCATAGCATTGGAGAACTTATATCGGTATCCTAAACCCGATCTATTGTTGTTGGGTTTTTGACCACCCAACCCCATACCTAAACCCTTAGATCCAATAGTGAATCTATCTAGGGTTTTCTTTAATTTATCAAGCTTTGCCCTTAAAGCTTGATTTTTCCTTTCTAGGCTTCTAAACCTAGAATCAACATGTCCACCTTGGACATTCCTAGACCTACCCATTCTAGGCATGTGTCTCCCTTTCTTGGGATTAATGCCTTGGTCCTTAGGTCTAATGGTCTTGAATTTATCATGATGCATGATTTTCCTAGGGTTTTGATCTACAATATTAACCCTACTCCTATCATGATATTTAAATCCAAAATTATGCATGGGTAAATAATTTTCATTATTTCTAACATGCATAGAGGAATTTGAATTATGCTTAAAGTTAGGGATTACCTCCCTTACCCTTGTAGCTCCCCCTGGATGTGAGTTTTTCTTCTTCTCCTTCCTCTCCTATTTTCTCAAATGCTCTAATTTCTTGAATTCTCCTTTCCTTGAGCATTTGGTGTGGTAGTGTCCTAGCTCACTAACGTGAATCACCTTACATGCTTCTTCTCCTTCTTTTCCCTACAACCCTTGTTAGAATTTAAAGAATTTGACTTGGATTTAGGGTTTACCTCTTTTTTCTTATCCTTTGGACACTTGTCCTTATAGTGCCCCTTTTCATTACACCCAAATCAAATAATGTGGTCTTTTGACTTTGCCTTGGTGGAGGTGGAAGCTTCTTCTTGCTCCGGTATTGAGGATGGTCTCTCCTCCCCCTCAATCTTTGAAGTGGAGACTTCTTCCCCCTTTGATGAAGTGAATGATTCTTCAATTTCTTATGCCACTTCACTTGAGGATATGGATGAATCTTTCTCTTCTTTCTCCTTCTCTTCGGATGTTGAGCTTCATTCCTCATCCGATTGGTCCTTCTCCTTTTCTTGGCCCATTAAACTCATCTCATTGGCTTCTTCTTCTTCCTTTACTCATGTAGGGTTTTCATGAAGTGCTATCATCTTGCTCCATAGTTCATGTGCATTTTTGTACTCACCTACACGACTAATCACATCATTAGGTAAAACATTAAGTAGAATTGATATTACCTTATCATTTGCCTTTGATTGCCTTTGTTGCTCCTTATTCCAATATCGTGGTCGGAGCTTTTTCCCGTGTTTATCTTTTAGAACTTCAAATGACTCTTCTAGTGCGATCATGAGATTCCAATCCATGCCGAACCATGTCTTTGTCCACATCCTCCAATACTTGAAATTCTCGCGGTCGTAGGGAGGTGGACCATTGATATCGTCCCCTAATCTTTCTTTAATCGCCATTTCCTCTAGCTTTTTTCTCTCTCGGCGGTTAGTCCATAGACGAGCGACCTTACTCTGATACCACTTGTTGGGACCTTGACGTACGGCTAGAAGGGGTGAATAGTCGTTCACCCACTTCGAACGTGGTTTTCTTCCTACATGTTGTTAATGCGCAAGCGGAATAACAAATAACAAATAACAAACCTAACAAGTAAAAAGACAAACCGATTTACGTGGTTCAGAGATAAGGCTCCTACTCCACGGCTGTCCGTAAGATAGACGATCCCGGTCCGTCAGTGAATGAGTCCCCGAAAGACCTCCGGCTAGCTCTTGTCACTCCTTGTGGGTGGAGAAGCCTCGCCACAAACTCCTGACAACCCTGAGCACTTGTAGACTATTAATAAGCTTTAACCAAGCCTATTTCGTCAACCCTTTCCCAGCCAAACCGAGCTCTCTTAAATAGAGCTCATAGCTGAAAAGAGTAGTTACTAGTCGACTGGTCCAAGCACCAGTCGACTGGTCCACTTGGATTCGAATGTTACAGCCCAACGTTCGAATTCCAGCCGACACCAGTCGACTGCTCACAGGATCAATCGACTAATCTTTCTGTGTACTTCATCAGTCAACTGATCCAAGCACTAGTCGACTGCCAACTCCCTAAACCTAGGGTTTCCCTTCCCGAGTACAATTCTCTTAGAACTCGGACCCCACGACTCAGCTGACTCTTTATCTAACAGCTCAACCTGTTGCCTTCAAGCCTTCTTCGACTTTGGCTCTCGTCCCTCGGATGCATACGAACCCGCGACTCGTCCTCATGCCATCCTTCGTGTATGCCTTGAAGTGCGCTTCCTTCGGCTCATCGTTCCTGCTTTGTCCCTCAGCCTCGACCAGCAGCCTCGATCTGTTGCCTTCAAGCCTTCTTCGACTATGGCTCTCGTCCATCGGATGCATACGAACTCGCAGCTTGTTCTCATACCATCCTTCATGTATGCCTCGAAGTGCGCTTTCCTCGGCTCATCATTCCTGCTTCGTCCACGGTCCCTCGGATGCATACACGCCCATGGCTTATCTCCTTATGTCATCCTTCATCGGACCCGAAGCCGTCCAGCTAAGCCTATGTGTATCCTGCAAACCTACACACTCAAATACACATATCAAACACAAGGGTAAACCTAACTTAAACCCTTTGCACAAACATTAAAACACATGGTCACTCCAGACCATAGATTGCCCCAACAAATAGTACCCAGGGTTGATCAGTTTGACCAAGGGATAAGCCAAACAGGACTTGATGTTTGGCAGAGTAACTAAACCCTTTTCTGATCAGATAGACCAAGGACTGAGCCAAATAGGACTTGATGTTTGGTAGAGAGAAGTCTAGTCAGGATTAAGATGACTAGCAAAGAAGTCCTTATTGAGGAATGAAATCTTGGTGAATGAAGTTGGGTCCTAGTGAGTGAAGCTAGGTGAATGAAATCCTAGTGAGTGAAGCTAGGTGGACGAAATCCTGGTAAGTGATACTGGATCTTAGTGAGTGAAGCTAGGTGGATGAAGTCCTGGTGAGTGAAGCTGGGCACGAAGACGTGCCCGAGGGTTGGCACGAAGTCCTGGTTCAGGGAATTGGGCACTAAGTCCTGGTCATGGATTGGGCACAAAGTCCTGGCCAAGGGTTGGGCATCGAAGTCCTTGTTCGAGGAATTGGCATGAAGTCCTGGTCGAGGATCGGGCAAAAGACCTAGCTGAGTGAGGACTACGGATAGAAGTAGATGTAAGTACCCCAGGTCGGTTTTGATGTGATCAACTGATTTATGTTAGGTCCCGGTGTGTTTAATCCTTGTGTCTAAGTGTACAGGAACTTAGGAGTGCAGAAAGTCGAGTGGAAGATGCAGCGGTTGAGAAGGATGGCATGGAAAGGGAGCTGACGGGCTCGATGTATCCGAGGGATGCGGAGCTGTGCGGAAGAGTACACTAGTGGAGTGACAAGGACGCACGCGGTGTCCGAGGCACGAGAAGCCGGGAGGAAGGACGCTCGAGGGGTGAAAGGTCGGAGTCGGATTTAGGTGAGCCTAACTCCGGTTGGCCGGAAATCACCCAAGAAGATTAGAAGATAGGCTGGAGAATGGTCAGCGGCTGCTGACCAAAACAACCACTGTCAGGCGCCTGTGAGCATACGGGTGTCTGGGCTATCGGGCGCTTGAGCACTCGGGCGTCCCTGTGCTATCAGGTGCCCGAGAGGCTAATTCTAGCCTTTTGCGAACGTTGCTTTTTGGATAAGAGTCAGGCTATGTGTCAGGCGCCCAAGAGCTCTTGGGCACCCTACAATTGCCACGTCAGCAAATGAATAATTCATACCGGGGCTATAAATTGACCCCTAAAGTTCAATTTCATTCATCCAATGCATTCTAAGCATTAGTAAACAAGTTTAGTGTAATTCTTCTTTCTTTTTCTGAGATTTCCACGTGTAAGAGGCTTCTCCGCCCGAAGGAGTTATATTCAGGAGAATCGAGCTATATTCAGCCTTGGATTAACAATCTCCCCGGTTGCAAACCAAGTAAATCCGGTTGCCTCTTTATTTATAGTTTGCTTAATTTGTTTATGTTAATTGTGTTCTAACTTATATCTTTGTTAAGTAGAAACAAAAGATTGAATTTTCCTTTTCAGGGGTAATTCACCCCCCCCCCTCTTGTCGACCTTCGATCACCCTCAGTAGAGATGGGTCGAGGATCGTACGTCTCGAGATCCGGGAGTCTCGGAGGCCGAACAAAAGTCCAACCGGGACCAAGGGTAAGTTCTCCAGAGTGGAGTAGGTGAGGACGCGTTCCCCAGAAAAGGGAACAGTAGGCGTCGGTTCGACCTAGGATTTCATTTGAAATCCAATGTCAGAACCATACAGCTCTAGCTGTCATCATTAAGGCTTAAGATTGTTTGTTTGGTTATTGTGTGTTTGGTTATCTTACAGGAACCTGGAGTTGGAGTGAAGATATGAGAGCAAATGCAAAACAAACAAAGGCTGGGAAAGGGCTTCCTGGGCGCCTAAATAAATCCAGGTGCCCTAAATGGAGGGCACCCTGGGTTGAGGGTGGCCATCCCAAGCGCCTGAAACATCCCAGGCGCCTCAGTGCTTCCAGGCGCCTGAGATGCAGGATTTTATCCCTGTGTCGAGTTCACTGTCTCGGATCAGAATGAACCACTTGTGAGACGCCTAAATGGGCTCTAGGGCGCCCAAATGCAGTGTATAAAAGGGGCTTTGTTAAATATCAAAATTTAAGGGGTTAAAAAGGTAAAATTTAAAAACTAAGGATGTGGTTGGAATTATTCGAATTTGGAGGGCCTTTTTGCAAAAAGCCAAAAACAAATAAAACCCTAACTTTTCATCCTTTTAATACCCTCTCCCCGTTTCTCTTCCTCGACCCCCTCTCCTTGACGCCGAAAAACCGCCGCCGACCCTCGGCGATTTCCCTGCACGCGAAGTCGTCGCCGATGCCGTCCTTCTTCCTGGTTTCATCGTCGATTTTTTTCCATTGGTGGTTTCTCTGCACGCGAAGCTAGCCACAACCATCTTCTCTTCGCCAAAACCGCAGTTGTGCGGTTCCCTCCTCACACGATCGAGGCGACGCCGGTGATCCACTTCAGAGAGCCCTCAACGTCGGTAAGAGTCGTATTATTCCATTGATCGAACTCTTCTCTTCTTCACCTTCTTTCTCCCACTCTCACCGCAGCAAATCTGTGTCAGAGATTGGAACATTTCAGCGGAGAAAAGGTGAGACTGAATACCATCTTACACTTGATGTTCTTCCAAACTTTTACAAGAGATTGCCGCTGTCAATTCAAGTTAAGAGGGTGTTTTTAGGGTTCTTATGAGTTGAGTTTTGCTATGGTTTTGATTGAATTTATGGAGTTGGGTATTCATCTGTTGACATTCAAATTTGCCGTGAGGTCTTGAGTGGCAGTGGGGCTGTAAGCGACATTTCGTTTCTTGGTGTCAATTTTTGGAAAATTTTAGAGAATCCACTGATGTTGTATAATGGATCTATTAACTTGAAAGCTTTAGGTTTGATTTTGGATTGGATTTGGTATTTGATGTTTTATTGCTTAGTCGTTGTTGCCCTATTTTTGAGGTTAATTGGTGTAGTTTTAATCTGCTCATGTAGTAAAGGTTTAAGTTTGAATGGGTGGTAGTACCTTAAGTTAATTCGGGAATTAACCCAATAACCTGATGGTGATAATTATGTCAAGAAGGAACTTCTTGTTATTTATGATTTGGTTAAGTACATGTTGTAATTAGGATATATCCTAATCGTGGTTAGTATTTTATTTGGTTAATTTATTTAATTGTATAAGTAGATAAATTATTTGTAAATAGCTAAACTTTCATATTGATACATGACCTTGACTTTGAACTCACATAGTTGATCATGGGAGATTCTCTTCACATATACAGACTATAGTTTAAGGCGGGTACTTCTCCTTTGTACTCTAGTAATTCTTTTATCTTTAATTCATGGCTTGTTATGTCTGAATAGGTCTGCTTGACCTTGTTTCTTGTTGTTGTTTATTTTATATCGCTTGTTGATACTTTCTTTGTTTGACCTTCGAGTTTAATCAAAAATTCATATCCGTACAGTCTCTCATTGATTTCTCTTTCTGTAATGTACCGCCCGTACGCGAGTACTTAAATGTTCATTAAACACCACTAGGATGGTTGGCATTAGAGATACCCTACCTAGTAGTTTAGTTGCATATTCATTGCTTTCTGATTGTTTTCTGGTATTTGTTATTTTTGTTGTTGCATCGTTGTTATTCAGTTAATTGTGTGTATTGGTATCATACACCATACCTGCACCGTTGTATACTGACGACTGTTGTGCTTCCATATGGTTAAGTCATCGTTAGTCATCTAGTTGCTTTGCCACTCAACCACTTGTTGTGGTAGTTGCTAGAGTGGGAGCAACCGTCCTGTTACGCCACACTCGACCACTCATGTACAGTGGATATTAGAGTTGTAGGTAAACAATTGACACCCTCACCGTTGTTTTCGAGGGATATCAGAGCTGTTGATAGCTCCCCCTATATATCAGGGTTTTGGAGTAGTTGGCTCCCCAGCATCCTGTCCACTCAACCACATATATCAGTGGTATTCGTTGGAGTGCGTACAGTTGTCACAACCCTACCCAATCGGTCACACAGATGTGATGTATTGGCAGCTTGACTGGCGTCAGGGGTGACACATGTATCATATGCATCTATTACATTTATGCATTTTCTTGTGTTTGTTGCATTTATATAAGCTATGGTTGCTGCATTTAGCTGACATGCATGTTTGTTAATACTATGTTATGTCGTATGTTTTCACGTTATTTTTTACATGTTTTGAGTTCCTTTATTTTCCTAGAGAATGTACACCATTGTATTATGTTGTTTCATATATCCATTGATGTCATGCAATTGGATCATATACTCGCAAAGTCCGCTCGGACTCACCACCCCTGTTTCTTATTTTTGTTTCAGGTAGCAGGTAGACTCACTACTTGGAGCCAGGAGAGGATCCAGTTGCCAGTCTCACATTTTTTAGTCAGTTTGAGATTTGGGTTAGTGTACATATTTATTTCGTATTTGCTTCTTAGTCCGGTATTTATTTTCCTTGTTGGACTAGTATGTTTGTTTCTTTTGGTATTCAGACTCTCTACTATTTTAAATTTGCTTAAAGTTATTAATTGCGTGGTTGTGGATTTACTTACTATTTTGATGTCAGCCGAGTGTGGCTGAGCTATATGTATGTGGAGATTATGTATTATATGTCCCAACTTGTCCGTCGTACAGGGGAGATGCTGCCCGATTTTCGAGTAAGCATGTGTCTCAGGGGGCGTGACAGGCTTCAACCCCTCAGTTTAGAACATCAACTCTCACATCTCATTACTCATTCTCTGCAAAAAAAAAGTGTTATAATGAATCTCTACGACCAAGGAGGCTCCAGGAGGAAATGCGCGATGCTTCGGAGTTCCGGATTGGTCGGGATCATCATCTTTTGTTTGGTTTGCATTTAGTTATAACTTGTAATTCTTTATCATTATTTTGTTTGTACTCTAAACTGTAAGGTTTCTCCGCCTCCAGAAATTCTGGAAAGGAGACCACTAGTGGACGGGCACTATCCATAATTAGGCCTTGGAAGTACTGACCATGGGGGGGGGGGGGGGGGGTTGGGAAACAAGTAAATCCCGTGTGTTCTTGTTGTGTTTATTTTTTACTTTCATTATTCCGTTGCTACTAACAACTTTGATATTAAGCAAACGATCAACGAAGTTCCGATGAAAAGTTTACAAGTCGATATTCACCCCTCCCCTCTATCGACGCTACCGATCCCATATATATTTTTGCAGCACTTTGCTAGTAGTAAGAGATATCACAAGATCAACCTGAACCTTTTCTCTATGAAGCAAGGCCTCAAGGAATCTCTTCGGGCGTATATTAAAAGGTTCAACCAATTAGCCATGGATGTTTCTACTACCACATAAGAGATATTAATCAGCTCCTTTTCTCAAGAACTTATTGATGGAGACTTCTTTCGATCTATGGTGATGGCAACTTCTTTCGATCTGTGGTGAGTGTTGAGGCAATCGACCCTAAAATGATTGGAAAATCATGGTTTTGATGTGTGTGTGTGAATATGTTTAAGGTTAGAGTGTTATGTTGTATTTGATGTGTGTGATTAAGTTTGCAGAACTTGGAGAATCACACATGGTGAACATATCCGAGGGACGAGAGCCGAGGGAGGAGGACTCCAAGGGCAAGCCGGGAAGTGGACTTCAAGGGCACACGTGAAGGGTGGCATGGAGGCAAGCCAAGGGAGTCTTGTGTGCGCATCCGAGGGACGAGAGCCAGAGGAAGATGACTTCAAGAGGCGAGCCAAGTAGTGAATCCGAAGGCACACGTGAAGGAGTATGTGAAGATTGGCTGGGAGTGAGTGGGTAGTCGACTGGCCAGAGGGCAGTCGACTGCCAAAACTCACAGAAGGTTTTCAGCCTTCTACCAGTCGACTGGCCCAGAGGCAGTCGACTGGTATACCCCGAAAACTAGCCGTTGGCTAGTAATTAATGATAGGCCAGTCGACTGCCCCAGGGGCAGTTGATTGGTGCGGGGCTGGACAGACTGCGAGTTTGTCTTGTTCTCCTATAAAAGGAGGACCTTTTTGCACGTGAGCGGTACGGTTCCGTATTATAACGAAGTACTGCTCGTGTGAAAAGCTTTCTCATCTTCCTCTCTCTTCATTCACTACATTCTGTAAAGAGGAAGGCAATACCACTGTAAAGGTTTCTCCACCTGAAGGAGATTTTTCATAGTGGAAGTGGTGTACGTGCGTGGATCCTTGGATTAGTCACCCATTTGGGTGGATACCAAGTAAATTTCTGTTGTTAGCATTGTCTTATTATTTTTTGCATATTATTGTTTCTGCTGCGCTAACAACCTTGTAGAGAAGTGAACGAAAAAGTGCTATTCACCCCCCCTCTAGCACGCCAGTCGATCTATCAGTTGGTATCAGAGCCGGTTCGTTTCGGAAGAACTCACCGTCAACCGGAGCAAAGTTAAATGGCATTTCAAGAGGGATACAGCACTGCACGACCACCCTTCTTTGACGGGAACGATTTTGCGTACTGGAAAGGTAGGATGCAATATTACCTTATGAACGATATTGAAAATTGGATTAACATTGTAGATGGATTCGATGTACCCGTCGATGAGAGAGGGGAACTGACTCCGATGAGATCCTGGTCGAAAGAGGTCATGAAGAGGGTGCAATCAAATGCTAAGGCCACCACCACATTGCAGTGCGGGCTCTCGAAGGAGCAACTCAATAAGGTAGGGTCGTTCAACAGCGCCAAGGAATTGTGGGACAAATTAGTGGAACTGAACGAAGGGTCAAACGAGTCCAGAAGAGCAAAGAAGGACTTGCTCGTGGCCCAACTCCAATCCCTGTCCATGAAGAGCAATGAGACTGTCAGTCAGCTACATGGAAGAGTGAAGGAGGTCATCAAGGAGCTCCACGTGATTGGAGAAAAGATCGAGAACCGAGATATCGTTAGGTATGTCCTACAAGCCTTCCCATGAACTACCTTGTGGGCATCCATGGTTGATGCCTACAAAGTATCAAGGGATTTGTCCATAGTTAAATTAGATGATCTATTCTGTGAATTTGAACTGCACGAGCAAGCTAACGTCTCGGTCAAAGAAAAGGGTATTGCTTTTATTGTAGAAAAGGAGAAGAAGAAGAGGAAGGAGAAGAAGAAGGTGGTCTACTCCTCCTCATCCAACTCAGAGGAATCCAACGCCTTCATGGATAGCGACCAAGAGGCATTCATGGTAAGAAAGATGCGTAAGACATTCAAAAGTTTTTCTAACAAATCTTTTGCTAGGAAAGGGTCCAAAGGCAAGGGTAAGGCCAAGGACATCATATGCTACAACTGCCACCAAGAGGGACACATGAAGAACGAGTGCCCTCAACTGAAGAGAAGAGATGACAAGAAGGAGAAGAAGAAGAAAGGTGACAAGAAGAGGTCGAAGGGAAAGGAGAAGGGTGCCATCAACCTCAAGACGACCTGGGATGATCCATCATCCTCATAAGAGGAAGAAGAGCAAGTTTCACACTTTGCTCTCATGGCAATGGACCACTCAGACTCATCAGATGATAAAAGAAGCTCAAGTAGTGATGAAAGCGACTCCTCATCATCATCATCAGAAACTTCGGTAAGTGAGGTATACCACTTACCCTCCTCTACTTTGGTTAAGATCATCTCTAGCACTAACATGGATTTAGCTAAAGCTAGAAGTAAGATTAAGGATATAAAAGATGAGATTGTCATGCTTAGAGTAGAATCTACAAAACTTAAGACTTACATGCTAGTTCTCTTACATCACATGCTTCATGTTTTGAAACTGAAAATAAAAAACTAAAGAAAAAGGTAGATGACCTCACAAATGTACTTAGGAAATTCCAAGTAGGCTCTAGCAACCTAGATATGATAATTAACAGTTAAAGGGCTGTTTATAACAAGACCGGTTTAGGATATAGGCCAAAGACAAAGGAAGTGGCCTTTGTCTCACTCACGGGTAGGATTGGTTCATCTAGGAGACAAGGGGTTAAGGGAAACACCAAGAGGGCATGGGTACCTAAAAGTTTTTTAAATGATGCTTATGGATAAAAAATTTGGGTACCAAAAGAGTATGTTTTTCATGTTGTATAGGTAAAGGTGAAGGAGGCCTCAACTATGTGGATAGTAGATAGTGGATGCTCAAGACATATGACCGGAGATGTGAGCAAGTTCACTACTATTAGCTACTTAAGAGAAGGGACGGTCTCCTTTGAAAATAGTGAAAAATTGAGAATTATTGGTAGGGGCACCATTGAGGTATCTCCCACAATTTCTATACATAAAGTACACTTAATTAAAGATATGAAGTTTAACTTACTTAGTGTGAGTCAATTATGTGATGCGGGCTTTAGGGTTGAATTTCATACTAGGAAGTGCATAATAAGACAAAATGAATCCGATAATGTCATATTAGAAGGGTATAGAGAGGCCAACCTATATTATCTTGATCTTGCTAATGCTACTAACAATTTGGCTAAGTGTTTCATGTCTAAAGAAGAAGAAGGGTGGTTGTGGCACCGGAGGCTTGGACATGTCAACATGAGAAGCATTGCAAGAATGGCCAAGGAAGAATTGGTGAAGGGGCTATCTATGATCAAGTATGAGAAGACCAAATTGTGTGATGCATGCCAAGAGGGTAAGCAATCAAAATCATCACACAAAGGTAAAACCCTAACCACTACCACTTCACCATTAGAGCTCTCACATATTGATTTATTTGATTGTCATAGTACTCCCTCACTTGTAGGGAGTAAATATTGTTTAGTTATTGTAGATGATTTTTCTAGGTTCATATGAGTTTTCTTTATGAAACATAAGGACAATACCCTAGAAATCTTTATAGGATTTAGTAAAAGGATAGAGAACGAAAAACACCTCAAAATTAACCGAATTAGGAGTGACCACGGCGGGGAGTTATAAAATTCAGGTTTCACACAATTTTGTGTAAAAAATGCATACAAGCATGAATTTTCATGCCCAAGGACTCCTCAACAAAATAGGGTAGTTGAGAGGAGAAACCGAGCCCTACAAGAAGCTGCTAGGACTATGCTTAATGCATATTCCCTTCCTAGCTATTTTTGGGCCGAAGCGGTTAACACTGCTTGCTATATTCAAAACCGGGTGTTGGTACATAGGTTCCTAGGAAAAACACCCTTTGAATTATGGAATGGGAGAGTACCACAAGTCCACTACTTTAGGGTCTTTGGATGTAAAGTCTATATTTTAAATACCAAAGATAACCTAAGAAAGTTTGAGTCAAAAGTCGATGAAGGAATTCTAGTTGGGTACTCATCAAATAGTAGGGGTTATAGAGTTTACAACAAGAGGATAAAAGTGATTGAGGAGTCTTTAAATGTTAAGTTTGATGAATCAACAAATATCTACCCTAGAAAAGCCTCAATTGATAAGGATATAAAAGAGGTCCAACCCTTTGCCCAAAGAATCCAAGACCTACATTTGGAGGGCAACGATCTAGGGGGAGTAAGAAGTACACTAGAGGATGAGGAAGAAGTAGTGAATGAACCCACAACCTCTAGGCCCCTGAGACATCACCAAGATCACCCTATTGACCAAATAGTGAGTGATGTAACTCAAGGAGTAAGGACTAGGTCCTATTTTAGGGACCAAACTAGTCAAATAGCCTTAATCTCTCAATTAGAACACAAGTCTATTGATGAAGCATTGGGAGATGTAGATTGGGTATTAGCCATGCAAGAAGAGCTAAATCAATTTGAGAGAAGTGAGGTTTGAGAGTTGGTTCCTAGGCCCAATGATTGCACCATTGTAACCACAAGATGGGTCTTTAGGAACAAGCTAGATGACCAAGGTAAAATCACTAGGAACAAGGCTAGATTGGTAGCTAGGGGGTTTAACCAAATGGAAGGATTAGACTATGATAAGACTTATGCCCTCGTAGCTAGATTAGAATCTATTAGAATTCTACTAGCCTATGCCGCTCACATGGGTTTCACACTTCACCAAATGGATGTGAAGTCGGCATTCCTTAATGGGATCATTAAGGAAGAGGTCTATATAGAACAACCCCTTGGGTTTGAGGACCCTAATTATTCAAGACACGTTTACAAATTGAGAAAAGCCTTATATGGATTGAAACAAGCTCCCCGGGCTTGGTATGAAAGACTTTCTTCATTTCTAGTGTCTAAGGGGTTTAGGAGAGGAATAATTGACCCTACTTTGTTCCTAAAATCTAAGGATAAGGACATATTTTTGCCCAAGTGTATGTAGATGATATCATTTTTGGGTCAACAAACAATGACTTCCTACAAGAATTCATCAAATGTATGGAAAATGAATTTGAGATAAGTCTTGTAGGAGAGCTAACCTTCTTTTTAGGACTTCAAGTCAAGCAAACTAATGAAGGAATACATGTTTTTCAAACTAAATATGCTAAGGAAATGTTAAAGAAATTTGGCTTAGAAAATGCTAAGGTAGCATCTACCCCCATAGGAACCAATGTGAAAATAGATAGTGACCTTGAAGGGAAAATGGTAGACTCTAAGCAATATAGGAGCATGATTGGTAGCCGACTATATCAACTGCTAGTGGACCCGATATACTTTTTGCGGTAGGTATGTGTGCAAAGTACCAATCTTGTGCCAAAGATTCCCATTTAGTTGTAGTCAAGAGGATCCTAAGGTATGTCAAAGGTGTTAGTAATATGAGAGAAGTGTTCTAAAGCAATCGCCTTATGATTGTAATCATTTACTTTAATAAATGAATATTCACTATTTGAGTATACATGTTCGTGTATTTGATTGAGATCTTAAACTCATTTACTGAATGTCTGCAATACAATTCACAGCATGAGAGAATTTGTGATGAATTCACAACTAGTGATTATCTCTACATGTGCAATTGTGAAGTATTGAAATTGTCCCTAGTCGATGAATTGATAAATACGGACACTATCAATTCTGTTGAGACTAGCATGGGTTATTCTCTAATCAGCTGATTCTCACTGGCTGGAGACATTGGGATGTCCGGAGATAAACGTGAATGCTAGTTAAGGGAACTAGTTCATTGGAGTGACTAGCTGTAAAACTTCATATGGTAATCTACATATAGATATGTCAATGAAGTTCTTACTGCAGCTTAAGTGCGATGTTCCTTTGACTTGCGGTGTTCAAGTCATCTTGGTCATGAAGACTTATACTTTGACATCTTAAGCAAGCATCTCCAAGGAGGTGTGGACCCAGGATGATTGGGTATAAGCCGAAGTGCCCGAAGATGTTTGAACAGCCTACAAAGGATTCACCACTCCTTGCGAGGAGATGTATACCCAAGGCCTATCGTCGGATTGTTACTCGAAGCCTCTGGCCAGAGCATCACATGATCTAAGTATGAATATCTCAGATACATGAGAGTAATTAGAATCCGTTGGACGAGAAAGACATAACTTGGGCTAGGTGCGACGTAGTCAGCCTAGTGGGGACTGACACACATAGACCATATCCTGAACCAAGTGGGTATAAGATGGTGAAGGGAATGAGGCACGATTCATTAAAGCTGCTGAAGGGTTTCAGAATTATTTCTGAGGTCAACCGTTGATCTTTCGATTAATTGGGGGTCATGATGTACTACTAGGTGCCACTCATGATCGTTCTATAATTAGTTGATTATAGACGACCAACATAAATCGAAACACTATGTGAAAATCAAGAATAGACTTCGTCACAGGTTACTTCGGCGAAATCGTTTAACGAAGTAATACATATTAATCAACTTCGGTACTAAATTTGATAAAGTAAATTTCATTTTAAACTTCGTAGCTTAAAAATTGTGGGTCTTACTACTAAATTTATTTAATATTTTACTTCATAATAAATATTTGATGAAGTAATAAGTTATCAAATAAAATCCATAAATTTCTATACTGAAGTAATAAGTTTAAATCAACTAAAATATATTTTCTTTTATAAATAAATTAATCAGTTTTTTTTAAAGTAATCCTACTTACTTCTCCCAAGTATACTCGAGCCAAACCCTAACTACAACTCCTCGCCCTTCTCCCGACGACCCGCCGCGCCCTTTTGCCCGACGACGTGCCTCCATCCCCTCATCACCGCGCTTGCATCTCCCCCTCCCCTCGACGCACATCTTCAACCACGTCCATTGGCGTTTTCCATTGGTGCATCTGAGCTTCCATTGGCGCTCGATAGGTACGTTCCGGGATTGGGCAAGGGGAAGGGGCTCTACTTCTTGTTTGTGAAGTCTGAGAGCCGGACGCCCGGCGGCCTGCCGGCTCGGCCGGTGCTCACAATCTACTACAAGAGCGACCACTTCCGTTCGCGACCGTTCGACCCCTACAACGTCTACACGAGCCCCACCGCTGCTATCCTCTACGCCGATGCCTTCCAGAGCATGTACGCGCAGATGCTCTGCGGCCTCATCGACCGCCTCGCCGTCCTCCGCGTCGGGGCCGTCTTCGCCTCCGGCCTGCTCCGAGCCATCCGCTTCCTCCAGCTCCACTAGCGCAACCTCGCCGCCGACATCTCTGCCGGCGCCCTCACTCCCAAGGTCACCGACCCGACCATCCACGAGGCGGTGGCGGATCTCCTGAGGCCCGACGCGACCCTCGCGGAGTTCATTGAGGCTGAGTGTGCAGGCGGCGACTGGGCTGGGATCGTGAAGTGGATCTGGCCCAATACCAAGTACCTCGACGATCAGTGATCGTGACAGGAGTGATGGCGCAGTATATTCCGACGCTAGAATACTACGGCGGCGGGCTGCCGATGACGTGCACCATGTACGCCTCCTCAGAATGCTATTTCGGACTCAACCTCCGGCCTATGTGCAAACCCAGCGAGGTTTCCTACACCATCATGCCTATGATGGGCTACTTCGAGTTCCTCCCCCACGAGGAAGGCTCCGCCGTCGGTGGCGAAGCACCGCCGCAGCTCATCGACCTGGTCGACGTCGACGCCGGCAAGCAGTATGAGCTGGGCGTCACCACCTACGCCGGCCTTTGCCGCTACCGCGTCGGCGACATTCTCCAGGTAATTAATGAAATCCAGAACAATACAAATAAATGAAATATGCGGAAGCTCAGATGCACCAGTCAATACTCTACGTGAAAGTATGATCTAGAGCAATTTGAGCTTAGGTGACTGGGGAAACTGAAACTCAGATTTAGACACCGAATAGTATGGTAATGAAAATAAGATCTAGGTGCTAATTACGACAATCCTTCAAAGTTTGACCTTGGCACATTTCTTGCAAGACGTTGAGAAGAAATGGGACTGTTATCATAATTGTAAGAGCGTCCTACCAAATAATTTAGTCAAAGTTCGACTAAACTAAATTACTACATAAATGTTTTTCATATCACGGCCAGACCTCATAAAAATATGTTTGTTTCTTTCTTCAAAATGAGAAGGAACGAGTAAGATATAAAACTGTTATCCTACTGTTACTGCTTTACCTTAAGTTAGTGCTTTATCTTAATTTGTTCACGAATTCATTTCTCTGTTGGTTTAAGTTAGTGCTTTACGGATGGCATCTTTTGGTTGCTTGAAATTGTTATTTTTAGTGCCTCTTTTAGTGGTCTCTTTTAGTTGCTTGAAACTAAATATTGCTCTGCTGTATGTATGTAATACTTCTCTGCTATACTCCATGGCTAGCTACTGCATATATGTTTCTTCACTTTTTTAGAGTATTTGTTGGGTAGCTTTAAATATTATGTAAAATATTTAATAATTGGCTTTTGAGTGCAGTTATCTTTTCAAATATTTAAAGAAAGAAAATAGGGCAGAGTATGTTTCATTTGTGGATCCCATACCTACACACGGAGTGAACGAATATGATAGTAAATTGTCACAACATATTGCTGCTCAATTAGAAGTATCAAATAGAGATAGCATATGCTTAATCCCATACAACACCGGGTAAGATTTTAATTATTTATCAATTCCTACTATATATTGTTAATGCTATATTGTCATTTATGCAGGTACTATTTGATTCTAACCTTTTGGCTATTGTCATTTATGTAGCTTAGCAAGCTTATTACTCTTTTAGTGGACCTTTCATTTTGTCATTTATGCAGGTACCATTGGATTCTGACTATAATTAATGAAGATAAAAATATGATATATTTATTGGACTCTTTAAGTAATAGGAATCGAGATCATGCGTGGCAAACAATTGTGATCAAGTAGGTAGTAGATTATGTTGTTTGTAAATACATTCAATTCATTAGATGTTCAAAAATAACTTTCAAATTTTTATAATGCAGTGGAGTCAAAATATACAATGCCTGAAGGGGTATTTCAAAAGGGTCAGGTTTTAAACAATTGACGGTATATATTATGACTACGTATTTAAGCATTAGTTGATAATTCTTATTGTTATGATTGTGACTCATTGCATTACACTTTCAATTTTATTAGGGTAATTTAAAACAAAATGGTGGTGTTGAATGTGGATATTGTGTAATGCGGTATATGAAAGAGATAGTCATGGATGAAGATTTACAATTGGAGAGGAAGGTAAATTTTTTTATGAACTATATTCTTTATGAAATATTTAGTCATTTTGTATTGACTCTCACACTTCTATTAATGGTTTAGTTTGCAGGCTCAAAAAATAAACAGTATTACAATCAATCTCAGTATGATGAAGTCAGAAGCGAATGGAGTGAATTTGTCTACTTTTATGTGGGTGCTTAAGTGTAGGTTGTGAAAAAAAATATTGATTGTATTTTGAGATTTATGAATACAATAAATTTTGGGTGAAGTTGGTTAATGTCTTTTATGAATACACTTTTGAGTTGTAAGAAATAGAAATTTCTGATATATATATATATATATATATATTTGTTTAATTTTGATGGTGAAAAATATTGTGTTGTAGTAATTCAAATAGATATTTTTGAAAAATATTGTGGTGAAAAATATTTGTTTAATTAAAATTGTATTGTAACAAAACATGATGAATTACTTCGACAATACAAATAAATGGTGTAGTAATACAATACAATAGACTTCGTCAAATTTAATTAGCAGCGTAGTTAAAAAAAATATTTACTTCGTCATTTTTTTAATTTGTGAAGTCGTTTGTATAAATTACTTCGCTAAATTTAAATATTTGTTATAGCAATATACACTCTAATACGTCTACATTATGCTGAAGTAATACAACAAAAAATACTTCGACCAATTCAATTTTTGTAGAAGTAAAATTAAATATTTACTACACGAGAATAAAAAAATTTGTGAAGTCGTATAAATATTTTACTTCAGAAGTACTTATGAAGTTATATACGATCAAATACTTCAGTGAGATCGATGAAGTATTAGAGCCATTTTACTTCGAAAACGGTTCAACTTTGAACCAATATTGAACCGGTGAAAGACTTCGGTATTTCGTGGTGAAGTAAAAAACTGACCTTTTTACTTCACGCGCGTCTACTTCGGTAATTATCTACCTATTACTTCAGATAATATCCGAAGTCTATTATCAATTTTCACATAGTGGTAGCATTCTCTTGCCAGTGCTGGCCACCCAGACAGCTCGCCATGCTGCCCAAATTGTCTCAGGAACCTCTGAAGGCCTATCAGCCTTCTTTCTCCACTTGTAGACCATGTCCCTGTACAATTTGGAGCAGTAAACATTCCACATTCTCTTGAATTCCTCCTCTGCACCCTCCTCCCAAGTATACATTTTCTGTAAAAAAATAATAATAATATGGTTAGTATAAAAAAAGTTGTAACATCAAATTAAATATACATCTAAACTACTTACAAAAAATTCTCTGTAATAAAATGTTTTCAATTCATTTTCAATATGACCCCAGGTGGTCGACGTTGACAGTCTTTCTTTAAATTTTTTAGAAATATACGAGGAGATCTGATGCCCATTGGGTACAAAACTGTAGCAAAAAATAAAATATATTAGCAAATTTTGATCTAAAATATATAAGAATTACATATATACTTACCTGTCATCGACGACTCTAAGTGTAATCTGATTACCACGGGGTGCAGACATGCTTCCTGATTAGATACAAAGTTTAGGCAGATAAGAAGAATAGGTAGAACAACTGTAAAATAAAAGTAACTAAACACAATAGAAGAAATATTTGAATTGTGAGAAACACACAATAGAATGCAACTAAATAAATTGTAGTGCAAGTTTAGTTTGATAGCTAAAACAAATGTTTCTCCTGGTGAAGAACTAAATGGAAACATGGAATTTCATAAAACATTGATAAATCAAGCAAAGGGATAATGAGATACAAATTAGCATGCAAGTAAATCAAGCATCATAGTTAATGTTCAATATAAGCAAAACGAACTAAATTAACAACTCATCTCAATACAAACATCATAGTTAATGTTCAATACATCTAACTCATCTTAATCTAATGGAACTAAATTAACGTGCAAGTTTTCATCGCTTGAATCAGTTGATACATCGACCTCCTCACTGCTAGATATTTCACCATCATCAATTTCCTCGTAAGAGACATTATCATCTATAAGTAATTAAGATGTTGATTGTATTTTTGAATCAACAGAGTTGATTATAGCTTCTTCATTTTGATAAGCATCGGAGTTTTGGACAGTGATCGTATTTGGCATTTCAATGGTTGACCTAGGCTTCATTTGACAAACAACAAGCTATTCACTTGGTCGTCTTCTCTTAGTTGGGTACTCCAGATAAAATACTTGACCAGCTTACACCGCAAAAATGAAAGGTTCGTACTTGTTGAATCTTTTGCTTGAATTAACCGCAACTAAATTGTATAACCGATGTTTCCTAGTGCCCGTCCTTGAAGTTGGATCATACCAAGAACACCTGAATAATACACATCTTTTGAAAGGTAACGCTGGGTATTCAACTTCGATAATTTCCTCTAGCTTGCCATAATAGTCAAATTCAGTATCATTGTTGTTTGTTGATCCTTTGACATAAACACCAGAATTATACGTTAGCATTCCTGAATCACGTTGGCCCGCATGAAATCTGTATCCATTCACGTAATAACCCGAGAAGACTGTCACAGTATGAAGAGGTCCAAATGCGAGATTTTTACTTCTTTCGTCTTCTACATTTGAAATTCTGTCATCATTGACCTATAATAGTGGTGGTTGATCAAATTAGATTAATATGTAATCAAGAATTGTTAACAAAAATGCATATTAACTCACTTACATATATTTGAAACCAAAATGCAAATTCATCTTCTATCTTTTGATCTACCTCATTTGCACTTATAGATGGATTTTGAATGTACAACTGTTGTTGGTATAACCTGACATATAAGTTCATTTGATATCATACCAGAAATTTGATTATATTATGGAATAGTAATTTCTAAACAACAAGAGATAATACCTTAGATATGGTTTGTCATCTTCACAGTTTAAGAGGATATATGTCTTGGCGGCATGATATTCTTGGTCATTTAACCGTCTAGAGAAAGTTGAACCCATTGCTCTTCCAGGATACTTGAAAATAGAAAGAATGTCTGGGTCAACTGATGGAATGTCATCTTGGTTGCGTGGACACTTTCGATGTCTGGTTTTCACATTTTCAGCAAAGTAATAGGAGCAAAATAAACTTGCTTCTTCAACCAGATATGCATTACATATTGATCCCTCAACTCTTGCTTTGTTACGCACATTATTCTTTAATTTTCTAAGAACCCTTTCAAAAGGATACATCCATCTATATTGTACAGGACCATCAATCTGTGCCTCGCTAGGTAAATGAATAGGCAGATGCTCCATTGAATCAAAAAAGATTGGTGGAAATATTCGCTCAAGCTTACATAGTATTAACGGAATCTCTGTCTGAAGGCGTAACATATCTGATACCGTAATAACTCTGGAAGTCAGATTTTTGAAAAAAAAAAGGTTTAATTCTGTAAGTGCTTGCTAAACATTATTATGAAGTAATTCTTGGAAAGCTATTGGAATTAATCTTTGCATGAACACATGATAATCATGACTCTTCATTCCAAGCATTTTAAATCTATTCGTATCCACACAACGAGACATATTAGAGGCATATCCATCTGGAAATTTTATGTTTTTCAACCAAGAACACAATGCTTGCTTACTTTCTTTGTCCAATGTATAACAAGCCTTGGGATATTTACCAGTTGTTTCATTCTGATGCAACTCAGGCCTGCTAACTAATTGTTTCAATTCTTCACGAGATTTTGTTGTATTTTTTGTTTTCCCATGCACATTCAACATAGTATTAATGACGTTATCAAAGATTTTTTTTTTCAATATGCATAACATCCAAATTATGTCGAATGAGTAAATATTTCCAATATGGAAGCTCCCAAAGAATACTTCTTTTCCTCCAACCACATTTGTTGACTCTAACAATATACTTGTTGATATCATCTGAACCATCCTAATATACTGGTAGAAATTCATAACTATCAATTTCATTTAACATTTCTTCGCCTGACATCCCAACTGGAGGTAGCTTCCTAACTACTTCATTCCTTTTGAAATGTTTCGTATTTCTTCTGAACGGCTGATCAAGAGGTAAAAAATTCCGATGATTATCAAACCTAGAAATCATTCCACTCCAGGGCAAAGAAAATGCATCTGACTGACTCATATAATGTGGACATGCTAACTTTCCAGCTGTGTTCCATTCTGATAACATTGAGTAAGCAGGAAAATCACTAATAGTCCATAACAATGCTGCATGCATTAAAAAGTTTGATTTCCTTGCAATATCATACATCTCTGAACCTATATTCCATAAATGATTCAGCTTAGCTATCAAAGGTTGCAAAAATATATCTATTTGCCCTTTTGGATTATGATGACCTGAAATTAAAACAGTAAGAAATATGAATTCATCTTTCATGCACATCCATGGTGGTAAGTTGTATGGTGTTAAGATAACAGGTCACGATGAATATTGTTGTCCATAACTTCCAAATGGCTGAAATCCATCTGCAGAAAGTTCAAGTCTAACATTACGTGGTTCCATAGCAAAGGAAGAAAATGTTGAATTTAAATGTTTCCATGCAGGGGAATCACAAGGATGACACATAAAATCTGCATCATGTCTATGGTTTTGATGCCAGATCATATGACTTGCTGTTGCTGCTGATGCATACAAACGTTGGAGTCTAGCAGTCAAAGGAAAGTAATACATGACTTTGTAAGGAATATTTTTCTTCTTCTTCTGATTTACCATGCGAGCATCATGCTTGTAACGAGGATGATTACAGATTTTGCATTCCATTAACTCACTATCTTCATTCCAATAGATCATGCAATTATTGACACAACAATGTATCTTCTCAACTGGCAAACCCAAGTCTCTGATTAGTTTTTTAGTGTTGTAGAAAATATCAGTCATGCAGTTATCAGTTGGAAGCAACTCTGACATAAGTTGACATATGCCATCATAACATCGTTCTGAGAAATGATGTTCTGTCTTCATATTTAATAATCTTGCAGTAGCAGATAATTGAGAATGACCAGAAGGAATACCTTCCCATAATTCTCTTTCACTAGCCTTTAACATGTCATACATTTTCTGAACATCAGAAGTAGGTACTTGTTCTACATTTGATTGATCAAAAGTATTCATTGCATCGTAAACCATTGATTGTATTGCATCAGCAGGGTCATATGATGTCTCTGGAAGCAACAGAAGGTCAACCAAATTCCAATACATACGGCTCTCCATGACAATACCAGTTGTAATAATCTGGAACAAACTCATACCTACAGATATGAGTTTTCACTGTATCTTCATCACAGAAAGCTATATTTCTACATTTGCGTTGATTACATGGATACTTCAACTCCATGTTATTCAAACACTCAGAATGTCACTTTGTAAAGTTCACAAATTCTTCCACTCCAGCAAAAAATTCGTCACGGATAAATCCATTATCTAACCTATTATATATTCTGTTGGACCGGGTTGGACCGGCTAGAGGGGGTGAATAGACGGAAAAAAAATAAAAAAATGGAGGCACTCGCCTTTTAAAAAAAAACTTGGTCGCAACTAAGAACGTTGCTTCCAAGGCAGTGGACGCTCAATTAAAATCTCCTTGTGGCGGAGAAGCCTTACAACAAAAGCACGCTAGACTTTTAGAGAGAATTACAAGAATGAATTAATTACTTGAATCTAAATCTCTAAGCCTATTTATAGGTTGAGTGACATGATCTTGATCGTTGATACAAGATTGAGTTGTATCTTGATCGTAGATCTAAGATTATCTCAATCAGATTTTGAACTCTAATTAAAAGAGATAAATTTTTATCTCTTTTAATCGGCTCTTGCGCTTCACCAACGTTTCGATTGTTTCTGAAGATGAGGCTTGACTTTTGAACGTTGCTTCCACGTGTGAAGCTTAGATGAGGCTTGACTTTTGAACGTTGCTTCCACGTGTGAAGCTTTAACAAGCTTTTAATTAAAAGCTTTAAAAAGCTTTAATAAAAGCTGTAATCGGCTTTTAATTAAAAGCTTTAATAAAAGCTTTTAATCGGCCATTATAGCTTTTAATTAAAAGCTTTAATAAAAGCTATAATCGGCTTTTAATTAAAATCTTTAATAAAAGCTTTAATTAAAAGCTTTAATATAAAAGACGTTCGTAAGTAGATCTTTTAGGTGATTTCTGACCAACTGGAATTAGGCTCACCCGAACCCGACTCCAGCCTTTCGCCCCTCGGGCGTCCTTCCTCCCGGCTTCTCGTCCCTCGGACACCGCGCACGTCCTTCTCGCTCCACCGGTGTACTCTTCCGCAACTTCCTCGTCCCTCGGATTGCACTGAGCCCGTCGGCTCACTTCCCCGCGCAATCCTTCTCGTCCACTGCGTCTTACGCTTGACTTCCTCCGTACCTAAGTTCCTGCACACTTAGCAGAAGGATTAAAACCAACCAGGACCTAACTTAAATCGGTTGATCACATCAAAATCAACCAGGGGTACTTACAATCTCCCCCTTTTTGATGTGCATCAATCCGAGTTAAGTTAGGGTAAACAAAAAAAACATGCATAATAATATTTTTACAAATAAAAAACATGCATAATAATATTTTTTTTTAGTTTTTTTTTAAAATTTTGAGTATATTAAAATTCTACCCCTTAACTTAATACTATTCCTCCCCCTTTGATCACATCAAAAAATTAGGAAATATAAGTAGGGAAGAAAAAATTTTTGAGTGCGATAAAAAATATTCTAAGTGAAAAAAAAACTTATTAGTTTAAAATAAATTTTGGAACCCAAAATAAATTCCTGTCGACAGGATTAATTAAAAACTTAGGCGGAATATAGCTTTTGGGTACTTTTTTAAATTGACCCTTATGATTTTTAAAATACCAATTTAAATTATCAGGAAAGCTATTTTTCTTTTGGCGTAAATATGCAATATCAAGTTCTAATTTTTGCACTAAGTTTTTCAAATTATCATTTTCATTTTTCAAAATATCAGAAGAGGATGTAAGTGTTAATTCGTTTTTCAATATTCAATTTTCTTTTTCTAATCTACAATTAGATTTGAGCAAGGCTTTAACTCCTGCATATAATTGATCATGAGGAAGAAAACAAACCTCACTTACCGGGTCGCTTTCGAAAAGCGAGGTTCCTCTTTCGTCATCGGTTTCTTCTGACGTCTCTCCCCCTTCGTCAGTGCTCCCTTCTTGATGATTTGCCATCAGCGCAAGTCCCGCGTATTCTTGACCTTCCGATTCTTCTGATGAGGACTCATCCCAGGTGGCCTTCAGTGCCTTTTTCTTCTTTGACTGGTTTTTGAGTTTTGGACACTGGTCCTTCAGGTGTCCCTCCTCTTTACAGTTGTAGCATCTGATTATTCGCTTCTTTGGGGACCGTCTTCTTTTCTGCGTTCTTGAAAATTTGTTAGCTTTAAAAAAACTTTTAAAAGAACTTACCATTTTTGTTGTTTCGTCGTCAGTCGAGGATTCCTCGTCGAGTTGGATCTTCCTTGTGTTCAGTGCGACGATGCCTGCTTTCTTATTCTTTTCTACAAAACGAGATTCATGAAGTTCCAAAGTAGAAAATAATTGCTCTAATGTACTTACCGTTAAATCTTTTGAAATGAAATATGCATCGATTACCGAGGTCCATTCCGGGGTTCTCGGAAATGCGTTTAAAATGTACCTTTGAGCATCGCAACTTGTTACCTTTTCTCCGAGGTTCTCAAGGTCGGTGATTAGTTCTTTTACCTTAGCATGTAGATGTGCAACTGATTCTCCATCCTCCATACGGAGGTTTGTCAGTTGGCTTCGAAGAAGGTCTCGTCGCGCCAATTTTGCATCTGAGCTACCTTCAAGTAATTTCAGGAATTTCTCCCAGAGCTCTTTTGCCGAGTTATAATTTCCGATGCGGTTGACTTCTTGTGCGGGAAGAACGGCTAGTAGATGAAATTCCGCTTTGCCGTTTGCTACAAAGTCTGCTTGCTCCTTCTTAGTCCACGACTCTATTTCTTTATCCTTGTCGTTGTTGTCTTTTGGAACTGAAAAACCATTTTTCATAATTAATAGCAGTTCAATATCTGTTTTAAAAAATACCTGCATTCGGCGCTTCCACATCGCGAACTCCCCCTCAAACTTCGGCGGGTAGATTACGGCTCCAACCATTTTCTTGAAATTGCTGCAGTCGGCGGTTAGTCCTTCTGCTGCGACCTTGGCTCTGATACCACTTATTGGACCGGGTTGGACCGGCTAGAGGGGGTGAATAGACGGAAAAAAATAAAAAAATGGAGGCACTCGTCTTTTAAAAAAAACTTGGTCGCAACTAAGAACGTTGCTTCCAAGGCAGTGGACGCTCAATTAAAATCTCCTTGTGGCGGAGAAGCCTTACAACAAAAGCACGCTAGACTTTTAGAGAGAATTACAAGAATGAATTAATTACTTGAATCTAAATCTCTAAGCCTATTTATAGGTTGAGTGACATGATCTTGATCGTTGATACAAGATTGAGTTGTATCTTGATCGTAGATCTAAGATTATCTCAATCAGATTTTGAACTCTAATTAAAAGAGATAAATTTTTATCTCTTTTAATCGGCTCTTGCGCTTCACCAACGTTTCGATTGTTTCTGAAGATGAGGCTTGACTTTTGAACGTTACTTCCACGTGTGAAGCTTAGATGAGGCTTGACTTTTGAACGTTGCTTCCACGTGTGAAGCTTTAACAAGCTTTTAATTAAAAGCTTTAAAAAGCTTTAATAAAAGCTGTAATCGGCTTTTAATTAAAAGTTTTAATAAAAGCTTTTAATCGGCCATTATAGCTTTTAATTAAAAGCTTTAATAAAAGCTATAATCGGCTTTTAATTAAAAGTTTTAATAAAAGCTTTAATTAAAAGCTTTAATATAAAAGACGTTCGTAAGTAGATCTTTTAGGTGATTTCTGACCAACTGGAATTAGGCTCACCCGAACCCGACTCCAACCTTTCGCCCCTCGAGCGTCCTTCCTCCCGGCTTCTCGTCCCTCGGACACCGCGCACGTCCTTCTCGCTCCACCGGTGTACTCTTCCGCAGCTTCCGCGTCCCTCGGATTGCACTGAGCCCGTCGGCTCACTTCCCCGCGCAATCCTTCTCGTCCACTGCGTCTTACGCTTGACTTCCTCCGTACCTAAGTTCCTGCACACTTAACAGAGGGATTAAAACCAACCAGGACCTAACTTAAATCGGTTGATCACATCAAAATCAACCAGGAGTACTTACACATTCATGCCTTGTTCAGATACATTGTATCTGAATTATCAAACACAAGTTACTCTAATTAACCAAATTTATTCTAATTAATCAAATAAGACATATTAGCCTAATAATCAAATAAAATTATTCTAATTAATCAAACTACACATATTATGGTCCATAATTAAATTTGATATTGATGTTATACTAAGAAATTAATCTAATTAATTAAACATGATCTAATTAATCAATCAATTAATCTAATTAATCTAATTAATCTAACAATTAATCTAAAAATTAATCAAACAATATATCAATTAATTACTCAATTAATCAATTAACAAAGGAATTAATAACTAAATTAATTAAACAAATAATCGGATTAATTAAATAACAGATTAATTAATTAATTAATTAATCAGCAGATTAATTAAATAATTAACAAATTAATTAATTAATTAATTAATTAATTAATTAAATAACAGATTAATTAATGAGGTCGCCGGCATCTGCAGCCGCAGTAGGCGGCGCGCGGCGGCAACAATCCGCGAGCGGCCACGCTTGGCCGCGGGAGGTCGCGCGCGGCCGTGCCAAGCCGTGACAAGCCGCGATTGGGATCGGAGGAGGGTAGCCGTGCCAAGCCCGGAGAACACCACGCCGCCACGGAAGCACAAACCAACGAAGAAAATCCGACAAATGTAGCTTAGCGCGCGTATCTGGGATCGGAGGAGGGTTCGCCGGAGGAAAATCACCAAGAAGCGTCGGAGAGGAGAGAGCTAGGGCTTTGACCGGATTGTGTGACCACCGGGGGGGGGGGGGGGACCCGTCGTATTTTTAACTTAATATTGCGACGGAATTAACTTGTCCGTCGCGGATTAGCGACGGACAAGTTAATTCCGTCGCAATAGCGACGACTTTGACCAAGTTTGTCGCTATATTTAGGGGTTTAGCCTGAGACACAAATCTAGCAACGGATACTATCTATCCGTCGCTATTCGATAATATTTTTGTAGTGCAATATCATAAACAAGTGTAAATATTGAAAAACAAAACAAAAAATAATAATAATTTTTCATTAAAATATTACTAAATTAGACAACTATAAGAATAAAATCTAAATAAAAGTTAAGATTTGATATAAATTGACCGGGATTTTGAAAATACTTTTTTGTTTTGCGAAGGGAAGAGAAGTTGCATGAACTAGATTGAGCTCACTCGAGTTAATGTATTTGATCCTCTTTGAAATTGACAGAGATGAATTACCGATAAAGAGTCTTTGTCGTTGACCAAAAGAAGATCTCGATCCAGAAACAAAGAGAAGATATGCAAGACCACAAGAGGCACAAGAGAGAAAAAAGAAGAAAATATCAATAAGCAAATCAGGGATCCCGACGTAGCTACTCTGACAATCAAGTCAGCTAAGTGGATGGAGAATGAAAGAAGAGCAATCAAGTAAAGTGTCTGGAGTACGCTTGCTTTTACCTCCCTGCCCCAACGGAAAAGAACCCTCTTATATAATGCTCATGTAATCCCCGCGTTAATGAGACATCACATCTAATCAACATACTATCACTGTATGAGATAGTCCCATTATAGATGTGGGGGAGCGTATCCTGTATTTGTGAAAAGATACGTTCCCACTAACTTCCTGACAAACTCATGCGAAGCATTAATGATGAAATAAATTTATAGGTCAGAAAATTTACTGGACTTTTGGGAGTTTGACCAACCAATAAGATGATAGGTCGAGAGAGGGGAGTCCAATCCCCGAGAGTATTGGATTGGGGAGTTTGGCCTCGGTGACATCCGATTGGGGGAGTTGGGCCCCTGGGATGTCCAATCGGAGATCTCGACTTAGAACGTGATGGGAAGCAGAGCCTCAAAAGTATCAAAGTGGGGAGTTGGACCCTTGGACTATCCGATTGGAGATATCTGCTCGAAGCATGGTGGAGAGCAAATCCTCCAAAGTATCCGAGTGCGGAAATGAACTCTTAGACTGTCCAATTGGAGTTGAGCTCTTGTGCTATCCGATTGAAACGTAATGGAATTCGCTAGTAGACTGGTAGACTTACTCAAATTGACCTATCATAGACTTTAACCGTCACATATTCCGACTTAAGACTTTAACCGTCACATATTCCGATTTATTAACCCTCAGATTCCTCATTAAGTATTAGCATTGATAAGAGTTGAGGATGTAAACTGCATCACAAGAAAGTAAACAGCTATTCACTAAACATCAATAGGAGGAAAACTAATCTTTGTACTAGGAGCTAAGCACATGATGCAAGAGTAAAACCTCCAAAGGCGGGCACCGTTCATTTATCGAAAACCAACTATTGCGTACAAAATAAGCTTGAGAGATGGCTAGTGTACATCCATGGGAGGAACGAAGAGGCATACAAAAAGACAAGCTAAAAAATAGTTTGGGAGAAGGCTAGTGTTCTGCAATTTCGTACACAGCTACAAAGATAACATGATACTGGATAATTTGATAGGTGATCAAATATTTTGCCGTAATGCAGCTTACAGTAGTTCCTCAGAAAAATTGAAGGCCAGATCCCAGTAATGTGGAACTCCAGCATCGAGAAATATCTTCCTAGCAGCGGCTTCACTTCTGCATTGATGGACAAGAAACCTGTTGAAGCTGGGTTTAGCAACGGTACCTTGCCAAACCAAAGCACAACTGTTGGAAGGGGCACCTGCATCTTCAGCACCCTCTTCCTCCTTGGCCCCTGCAGTGGCCCAGTTGATCCGTCTCAGCATCAGCTTCCCGTACCTTTTTATCGGTTTTTTGCCTCCTTCCACAACCACAACACTAATTCCATCTGATATCACAGCACAACCTGTCAGCCTATTCTCCTGCGCATTCACATCGACTTTGAAACGTGTTTGTGGATGCGAGAGGTCTTTCATCTTGTAAACAGAAACAAAAGTCTCGAGTGAACTTGGATCCTCAAAAAGCTTCTTCTCTTTCTTTTCACGACGTTCTGCAGGGGTGAGTTTGCGAGCAATGTTTCTATCAACATGAGCTTGTTCGCGCTCAGCAGCAGCACTACGAATTTCCATTTCAAGTTTTGTTGGGTCTTGAGTTGCTTCAGAACCCAGAACTTTCATCAGGTTACTCATCTTAACCTTTGGCTTAGGGGGCTCTAAGAGGCCTTGTCTAATCATCTCTTGCCTATCTCTCTCCTTCGCTAGACGCCTCTGGGTCCTAAGTTTCTTTTGCTCTTTCTTTGTTAGCTTGAGAGGCTGTGGTGGAGGAAGAGCTGACTCTGCAGGAGGTTCAATTGGTCGTGGGTGCTCCACATAAATCGTAATTTTATCCATATTAAGCTTCTGTCCCATATCATCATCATAGGTTCCTCCAGGTAGTAGCGGTTTGTCCCTGATTGCAAAGAGATATCAGATGGGTGATTTTAAATTTTAAGGGCTATAACAAATTATTTATAGTAAAATGCTGTTTCCTGCTATGGACATAAGTACAACCAATGCGACTTCCCTTCAAATGGATCATTCATAAAACATATAATATTCAAGAATCATAGCATAGTGAAGGTATGATAAATAAAATCCTATATAGCATCTCACCACCACTCGAACTCAGGTATTTCATCCTTCATCTTTTCCTTCTTGATCCTCACTCCTACTGCTATTAAGTTTGGATTAATCTCTGGTTCCGCCTTTGCTTTCTCCAGTTGAGTCTGCTTCATCCTTAACTCTTTAGCTTGTGCTTCTCCAAATTGACTCTGTAGAAAAAGAGAGTCAAATATAAAGTAAAGCTGGGAGCAAATAGGGCGTTTTCATATGGACACTAAACACGAAAACAAAGTTTTGTAGCAAACCTTAAATTTCATGATCTCTGCCTGCTTTGACCATTTGCCCTCCTCAACAAACTGAAATGTCATTCTTTTAGGCCTCAATAACTTAGTTTTATTTATTCCCATTTGGTCATCAAAATGAGCATTTGTTGCTGCAATGGCATCTAAGTCCGGCTTTATTATTTGGAATGCCTCTTTTTTCTGCTTGTTAATATTAACCTACAAAAAAAAATATTTTCAAAATTAGTGAACATTCATGTTGATGATAAAATAAAAATAAAAAATAGAAATTACAAAATAAACCCCACCTTAAGGGTGCTAAGATTTGTGAGCTTAGGTATGTTTAGAACATTTCCATGTTCATCAATTTCTCTACCCTGCGCATCTAAGCGCAATACAGGAGCCTTGGAAGGTTTCTGAGATACAGCCATGTCAACTGATGACTGTCCAGGGAACATATTAATAAGTGGGGCAAATTCGGGATCCTGACGGAAACCCATTTTTGCAGCAAGTTCCTGTGCACGCTTTACTGCTTCAATGTTGCGCATGTTTGACAACCCCGGAAGGACACCAGCACTTCCAACAGCTGATAAATTTCCTGATACTGCAACCGTAGGAGCACTTGATGTTGCCTGAATGTGGTTTGCAGAGGCAGAAGCCAAAGAACCAAAGTGATCAGGTTGGGATGCACTTGATACAGTTGGTACTTGTTTATTATCAGTGCTTGAGCTAACAGACTTGTTTAACTGTAAAAAAAACGAATTTACTACTTAGATTCTCATAAGGAATGAATACTAACAATAATATGTAAATCAACAAAATATTAAGTATAATTACCACAGGAATCTTCTTCAGCTTCTCTGACAACTCCTTCTGCATCTGTAGAGCTCTTTTAGCTTTCGCTAAAGCATCAAGAGACAGGCTGCCACTTTTGACAGTAACTGAAGTTGCTGTGCCATCTGTACTGGATTTTCCAGGAACCTCATCAGATCTAATACTAACTCCCTCATTTTCATTGGGGGTATTAAATGAAGATACCTTGGTGGGCACAGAATGATGAGATACACCAAAATTTGTAGAAACCATTGAAGCCAAAGATGGTGATCCGTAAACAGCTGCCTGCACAAAAAACAGTTCAACAAAAAATCCCTGGATAATATAAGTCTATTGATTTTAAAAGTCACAAACCGACTAATACTAAAACATTCCAACCAATGAAACTAAACAAATTTAAAATGAAAGAAGAATCAGACTAAAAGCAGTGACCAGAAGAAGAATAAAAGTTGACTATTTATAATCTCTAGCAGGTAGAGATGATTGATAAACAAAAATTAAACAAGAGAATAAAGCCTAACTACTAAGTGGCATATTTTTCCTATAAAAAGTAACATAGCATGAGAGATAATCAATACACTTCTGTCCCTGTTGGCATAATAATACACAATGACAATGATTCTTTAAGTATAACTACATTTTCATGTATAGGAATTGGAGGGTACTGCGCACTCCATGTCAAAATGAAAGCATAATCATGCATAGTTTAGCTCACTTGATTTAGTATATAAGTTGGCATTAACCTCACAGACTGAAGCCTTTGTCAAAGTGCATGCATATTCAAAGGAAACAATCCCTGCCAGGCACTGCCTAACTACATGTGAATTGTATGATAAAGAATAATCATATGGAGGAAAGATAAGTTAACTCTTAGAGCAACAGAAGTGCATTTGGCATATATCATCAATTAACCAACTCTCAGAATGTTTTTAATTTTCATTTCTCAACTAATTCACATGCATTTGAAGTTTCTTTACCTTCATCTTAGTTTCAAGTAATTGCTCAAGTACCTTAATTTAAGCCATATGAGCAAGCCAGATATATTGATCAAGATGAATATGCATTTTGGTAAAGAAATGCATCATGGAACCTCACAAACAAAGCCTCCACTTGTTGACACTATGCAAAATAGCACATTCTAAACCAAAAAGAATAAAATGTAAAATATATTATATACTATTATAGCACTTAATGATTACTCTTAAGTGTTCATAATGGTAATGGAGCTTTCTTTCGCCAGATCTATATGCCCATTTGACCATCAATCATTCTATTCATTGACTTATCAGAAAACAATCTTACCTCCAAGACACTCTCCAGATTTCCTTCCTTCAATCTATCTTTAGACCTGTGCTCATCCTTGACCTCCTTCTGGTGACGTAATCCGCCGCCATGATTCATTTCCATCTTCTCGACCTTCATAGTATCGGTAAATTTTCTCCCCTCCTTCCGTGGTTTCTTTTTATCATCCCCATCACTCACAATATCATCGTTCACCCTCTCATTCTCTCTTTGGTCGTCCCTGATCTTGTACTTCTGTTCCCTCTTCCTACTCCTTGAGGATTTATCGTCGCGCTTCTCCTCCTTATGATCCCCGTTCAGACCATCAGAAACTCGGTCTTCAAAACAACGCCTTTCCTTTCTGCCGTCCCTCTCACCCTCCGAAACCTTAGTCCTCTTTCCATTCTTCTCAACAGTCTCTTCGTCCCCGTGCCCCTTCCTTTTGTTCGAGTAATGGCGACGCGGCTCCTCAGTTAATTCGCAGTCCACCGAGTTGCGCGCCCGACTCGACGAGCGCTCGCGGCGTCGATCGCGTTCTTCCTCAGCGTCCAAAGGTGTAATCTCCCTCGAGCCACGACGACGGTCATCATCGCCATGCCGCTTCTCGTCTGTGTTTTTGCCGCTTCGATGGTGGTGCTCGTGATGGCGTTGCTTGTGGTCGCGGTCCCGATCCCTGTCGCGATTGTGGTGGGAGATCTCGGAGTCTCGATCGCAGTAGCGATCGTGATCGTGCGAGGATTTGCGGCTTGATCGATCTCGCTCGGAGATCTTCTCCATAGGATTAGGGTTTCGCCTACGAGGGGATTGGGGAAAGAAGAGGCCCTAGCGCTCGGAGTCAGGTTGCGGGAGAGGAGAGTGAAGGAGACCGAACGGGTAAAAAGACCATTGAAATAATGCTCTAACAAAATTAATTAATTCAGCATAATTTTTTATCATTTATTTTTAAATATAATATTTTTATTTATAAATATAACTTATATTATTATTATTATTTTAATAATGTTATCTCTATCAGAAGGAAGAAATACTGAAGCAGAATTTGGTCTCAAGTTATATGCAAATGAATGATTATTCCGATAATTTGATCTATATAAATGAATGATTACTCAGATTAGACAATCTAATTAAAAAAAGAAAAATGATAGGAAGAGTGAAAATGAGAGAATGAAAGACAAAGTGAATGACGTGACATTTTACATGCAGCTATCTCCGACGGGTTCACCATGTCCCCCAGGATATAGTTTGATTCGGGATGGCGGTCGAAGGCGCCGATGGTGTCTAAGCGATAATCGAACGTGTGCATGTAAAGTACCACGTCATTCGCTTTCCTTTCACTTTCCCATTTTCACTCTCTCTATCATTGTTCTTTCCTTTTACTCTCTCATTTTCACTCTTTCTATCATTGTTCTTAAAAACAGTACTATTGTAAATGATTAATCATCATTGTTCTTAAAAACAGTACTATTGTAAATGATTAATCAGATTAGATATTGTTGAATTTGAGTGATTAATTTAATTTATGAAAGTTTTTCATTATGTACCAAGTAAATATATGATGAATCAGACATAGACAAATTAAACCTAGATGACCAGCCCGATCCATGGAAGTTTCCTACCGGTCACCAAGGTAAATCGGGAAGCGCTCACGGTGGGCAGTCTAGAAGCCCAGCATCCCAGGGTTCGCGCCCATTTGGAGGAAAAATTTCTACAAAATGCGCCATAGCTGGGGATCGAACCGCGGATGCCTGGGTTAACAACTAGTTGCCCTACCGCTGCACCATAGCCCCGAGGGTTATGTATCAAGTAAATCTAGAAAGTACATATGAAGACCTATTTTGACAATTAGCATTTTTATGTCGGCTACATATTAAGAAATTTTTTTTAATAATACATCATAATTAAGTTTCGAATTTCAAACGTGTGACTTATCACTGGAAGGTCTAACCATGACACCTACTTTCGGGATATAAATTTTATGAAATTTATAGGTCTAGGGATCACGATCCCAACTAAGGACTCATCATGTATCATGTGTAGAATTATGATCCTATTAGTTATCTTTATGGGATGATCAGTTAGTTAGCAAATATAAATTTATTAAATCAAATCTCAAAGTATAAAAACGCATCTATGATGAATATAATTATAGTTTATTATAATAAAATTTATAAGGCAAAAGTAAAACAAATGCTTTGAATGATCAAAGGGGCGTCCACTTTACTTTTTAATTAAAAGGGTGTTTTTCTCACTGTTCAGTAGTATGCATTTAACCTCCTACCTCCAATATCGTTCTTATTATTATTTCCTGTTTAAATTCTAATTTGGTCGGTGCATCGTAGCAGTCAGGTTACTCAAAAAAAATTTAATGAAAAATTAAACAAATGATATGAAATTTTACATGTAGTGATTCTCGACGGGTTTATCATGCTCCTATGGTATAATTTGATTTGGGACGGTAGTCGGAGACCATCGATGATGTCCGAGCGATAATTGAACTTGTGCATGTAAAACGTCACGTTATTTCTTGAGATTTTCATTGAATTTTTTCACTGAACATATCATAGCTCATTGTCATAATACATATTTAATATATTTAAAAATATTTATCTTATAACAATTATGATTTCGTAATTTTTACGATGTTAATTAATCATATTTATCTATCATTCACGTTATAATAGTAAAAAATCATAATTGCTATAATTATTTTAGTAACTAAGATTTCATAGTGCTACTATAGCAGTTACGATTTTACAATTAATTATTACAATGCGAATTCGATTTCTTCATCTAATATTTATATTGTAATAATTATGAAATTATAATTAATATTATATGTATATATAGTAGTTGCGATTTTATATTTGTTACGGAGTGTTCAATTGTTTCAGAATTTAAATAGAGATTTAGATAGAATATTTAGATGAGAGATTTAGATAGAAAATAATAATGAAAACAAATGCTCAAAGACGGAGGATAAATCCGTTTGGCCAAAGAGTAACCGCCTGTGCCAACTTCTTCAAGTTTTCACTTTTCAATGATGATAACCAGCTTAGTGTTCAACCTGTTGACGAAGCAGTTGGGCAACCAACCTGCGGGATCCAACTCGACAAAGAAAAGCAAAAAAATAAAAAAATAAAAAAATTAGTCAATCAATTTGCCTGCATATGAACCCTAATAACCAACAAGGGAATTGGAAAGATATACAGGAGACGGTGGCACCTGAACCACGTAAGTCACAGTGCAGCGATTTCCTTAGGCAGAGAAGCCACAAAGACCACCAAATAACTCAATTTAGGATGAACTAAAGCTACGTTTAATGAGAGAGGTAATCTATTCTATAATGTAATTAAGATTACATTATAAATTAATTTTTTTTTTGGAATAATTTTAAAATTATAATGTAATGAAATCTCAATTATAAAAGTGGTTCAAGATTTGTAATCTCAATTAAAAAATTAAAACCATGTAATCCGATTACATTCCCTACCCTCTATTCCCGAAACCTATCGGCAGAACCCTTCGCGACCATGGCCTCGTCGGCCGGCCGGCGGCGGTCTCCGACCGACAACGGTCGCCGCCGATCGGCGGCGGTCGTCGGTCGCCGGCCGACCGGCGGCGGTCGTCGATCGCCAACTGTGGGCGGCGGTCGTCGTTGTCGGTCGTCAACCACCAATCTTTGATTACATTACATGATGGATTATCCCTCACCAAACGCAGTTATAATGGTTATCAAAGATTACATACAACTCGTTACCAAACATAGTAATATAATATAAATTACATTATATTACATTACAGACTTAATTACATTACAGACTCGATTACATTATCCATTACCAAACGCAACCTAAGATTTGTCGGATCGAGAGCAAGCGGAAGTGATCGGGGAGGAAGCGTTGATCATCGTGTTAGTGTTGAAAAGTAAACTTAATTAATTATGGATAAAAATGAGATGGTAGCGATATGGATGAGGTGGAAAGTTAATATTGATAAGATAAGAATTAGTGGAGATAAAATGGATGAGGTAGAAAGTTGTTGGTCTAGATTCAATATATTTGAGGATAGTACTTATCCAATAAGCTTATAAATGTGTAATGTTTCTAAGAGATTTGCAATGTGAAAAAGTTTTGAGTAGTTTACCTCCATCTCGTTTGCTTTCTTCTACGAAGTTTTTTTCCCCCTCCTCATTTTCCCAACAAAGTGGTATCTGTCGATGCTTCCTATTCCTCGTCTTGCTGACTTGAAGTATGGTAATTGGAGTATCCAAATAAGTGTCTTACTTGAGAGTGAAGGCTTGTGGGATATGTTGAAGGAGGGTATAAAGCGCCTCAAGAATGAGTCGACCAAACGGAGGCATAGAGGATGACAATGGCGGAAAAAAAAGAAAAGATAAGAAAGTTCTTTTCTTTATCTATAAAGCTCTTGATGAAGCTACTTTTGAGAAAGTAGCCGAAGCTACAACTTCCAAGAAAGCATGGGAGATCCTACAAGTAGCATACAAAGGTGATAAAAGAACAAAAAGTATTCGTCTTCAAATCTTGAGAGGGGAATTTGAATAGTTGGAGATGAAAGAGTCCGAAAGTGTATCAGACTATTTTACAAGGGTATTGGTCATTGTCAACCAATTGAAAAGAAATGACGATGACATTGAAGATAGTCGCGTCTTAGAGAAAATTCTACGCTCGTTGGAGCAAAGGTATGACTATGTAGTTGTGGTCATAGAAGAATCAAAAGATGTGAAAGAAATGAAGGTGCAAGAACTATTAAGCTCTCAACAAGCTCATGAAGCAATAATGTAAAGAAGACGGAGAGAGCCTTTGGAGCAGGCTCTACAAACCAAGCTCGTGATTTTTGACCAGAAAAAAGAGTCAAAGACCGAAGGTTCGCAAGAAAACGATGGTGGTCGTGGTGATTTCCGTGAACGTGGCCGAGGTAGAGGTCATGGCAGGGGCTTTGCTCGAGGCCGAGGAAGAAGTAATGACAACCATCAAGGTAGAGGCCAAAGGTATGACAAAAGACATGTAAGATGTTATACTTGCAACAAATTTGGACATTATGTAACGAAATGCTGCTCTAACAATGTGCAAGAAAATGCTAATTACACATCAAAAGAAGGCAATGACAATGATGTGGTTTTGCTAGCAAGGAAGGATGGAGATTCCACAAACAAGAATTTATGGTATTTAGACTCCAGGGCAAGCAATCATATATGCGGGCATAAAGATATGTTTGCCGAGTTGGACGAAATGGTGAATGGACAAGTCTCGTTTGGAGACGCTTCCAAAATCCAAGAGGCATTGGTAAGATTCTTATCAAACTTAAAGATGGAGCTCATACATATATCACCAATGTTTATATGTGCCCGACATAAAAACAAATATTATTAGCCTTGGACAATTGCTTGAGAAAGGTTTTGATATGCAACTAAAGGATGGTAGTCTTCGTTTGAGAAAGCAAAACAAACTTATTGCTCATATTTCTATGTCTAAAAATAGGATGTTCTCTTGATATTAATCATATTATTGCAAAGTGCTTAAGTACATGCATGAAGAACAGTACATGACTATGACATATGAGGTACGGGCATGTGAACTTCAAAACTTTAAAGCTTCTTTCAAGCAAAGGAATGGTGAATGGTTTTCCTCATATTAATGCTCAAGAGGATATTTGCGAAGGGTGTGTTCTTGGCAAACATCCAAGAGCAAGCTTTCCAAATGAATCACATAACCGAACAAAGAAGCTTCTTAAACTCATTTATACAGACATATGTGGGTCAATCACTCTGGCCTCCTTTGGAGGTCGTCGATATTTCCGAACCTTTATTGATGATTTCAACAGGAAAATCTGGGTCTATCTTTTGATGAATAAAGACGATGCTTTTGAGAAGTTCAAGGAATTCAAAGGATTCATAGAAAATCAATCCAGCTATACTATCAAGGCGATGCGGTCAGATCGTGGTGGTGAATTCACATCAAAAGAATTTGAAAAATTCTACAAAAATCATGGCATATGGAGGCCTTTAATCGCACCTTACTCCCCTCAACAAAATGGAGTTGCTAAAAGGAAGAATCGAACTATTCTTGATATGGTTCGAAGTATGCTAAAAACGAAAGAAGTGTTGGATCGAGAGAAATGATAGAGGGGGGGGGGTGAATATCGTTAATCGTTTTCGGATTAAAAATAAGAGCATACGCAGCGGAAAATTAAATCACAACACAAAGACGCAAGCAGTTTTACTTGGTTCGGAGTCGTGGTCGGCTCCTACTCCAAGGCCCACGGTCGTTGACTGTTTACTGCGGGCAATTCTATATGTGCGCAAAACTAGTTTACAAAATGTATTACAGGAAATGATACAGTAAACTTAAAAGTGGCTCTTCGTTACCGATGTCCGGTGTAGATTGTATTTTCTGAGCAGAGGGACGTCGTCGGCGCTTGTATCTCGAGTCGAGAGGTTTCCGGAGCAGAGCGCGGGAGTAGAAGAGCGTGAATGCGTTGGAAGAATTGTTGTTCAAAGCCTTGGGGTCGAGGGCCCTTTTATAGCTCCTGGGGGCGCCCGGAATGTCGGGGGCGTCCCCCCACGTGTCAGCTGATCCGAGTTCCTCTTGGTCAGCTCTGATCCCTTCAAACTCGGGATCAGGCTTTGACGGGGGCGCCCGGGACGCTGGGGGCGCCCGGGAGCACGGGGGCGCCCTGCCCATGAGCTGTCGAAGCATTCACTTGCTCTTCTTCTTTTGTATTGACCTTGGGGGCGCCCGGGACACTCCGGGCGCCCTACTCAGCTTCTGCCTCACTCCTTTGAGGCTCTCTGAGCTGCAGACACTCGTTCCTTCGGTCATGCATCCAGGGTTAGTCCAAAATAACATAGAGCAATAATATGTTAGTTTTATACAGCCTTAGCTGTCTTGGTTTTGACTTTGGATCTCCAAAATGGAACCCTAGGTCGAACCGACGCCTACTGTTCCCTCGACGGGGAATGCGTCCTCACCTACTCCTCTAAGGAGAATTTACCTGATGCCAACCTGCTCCTCCAGTTGGACTTTTGCCCAGCAGTCCTTCGCTAGGTGCCTAGCGGTCCTTTGCCAGGTCTTCAGTACCAAGCTGTCCTTCGCCTGGTGCCTAGCATTCCTTCGCTAGGTCTTTGTATCCTAGCATTCCTTCGCCAGGTGCCTAACGGTCCTTTGCCAGGTCTTCAGTACCAAGCTGTCCTTCACCTGGTGCCCAGCAGTTCTTCGCTAGGTCTTTAGTACCAAGCTGTCCTTCGCCTGGTGCCTAGCAGTCCTTCGCTAGGTCTTTGTATCCCAGCATTCCTTCGCCAGGTGCCTAGCAGTCCTTCGCTAGGGCTTTGTATCCTGGCATTCCTTCGCCAGGTGCCTAGCAGTCCTTCGCTAGGGCTTTGTATCCTGGCATTCCTTCGCCAGGTTCCTAGCAGTCTTTCGCTAGGGCTTTGTATCCTGGCATTCCTTCGCCAGGTGCCTAGCAGTCCTTCGCTAGACTTTTCCTGCACACTTGAGTAATAGGTTAGATAAGCATTATACCTTAACTTTTGAACCCTTTTTCCATTATCAAAACACAGGTTCGACTTGGGTGCTTTCTGCACCAACAATCTCCCCCTTTTTGATTTATGGCAACCTTGGTTCAAAAAGTTAAGTTAATCAAAACAAGTAAAATGAAATTTTGTTTCCTCCCCCTGGAAGGAATCTCCCCCTAGATTTTTTCAAAAGTTCGTGGGGTTTTTGAAAATAAATTCTAAGTCTAAAGATGGATTTAATTTTACTTAGAATAATTTTCAACAGAAACTTTATATTTTCCAAAATAATTTATACTTGTAGAAAAATTTAAGTTTAAATACTTTAGAGAACTTAAGTTTAAGTACTAAGAAAGATTTTGAAAACTTAAGTTTAAATACTTTAGAAAAATTTGATTTGAAAACTTAAGTTTAAATACTTTAGAAAAATTTAGTACTTTGAAAAATTTAGTACTTTTGAAAATGAAGTACTTTTTGAATAAAGGATAGAGTTTGAAATTTTGGATTTTGAAAAAAAATTTTAAACTCTCCTTTCCTATCTCTCCCCCTTTGTCATATATCAAAAACAAAGCAGTATAGAAGAAAAAGGATAATTAAATTGCATAAAAGCAAATAATAAATTCCATAATTTGCTGTACTGAGTCAATTCAGGATATTAACTAAACCAAATCAGTTTCAATTTCTCTTTTAGGGTCCTGTCTAACCCAATTAGTCTACTTACTAACTGTTATAAACAGTAGTTTTCAGCTAGGGTTAGTCAAGTTAAGTGTTCTGTTCAAGTTAGATTTTCTAAACTTGACACTTAACTTGATTACTGTGTAAGTTGTATTAGTGCCCCAATTACTGCAGATGCACTGACTTAAAGCATCTTGAATTAAGGCAAAGACCTAAGCATCTCAACCCATTCTAGGTTATCAATCAAAAGTACCCTAAGGTGCTTGTGAGATGCTGGCTTCTAAATCTATAGGTGCATGCAGTTCTAGGTTAGGGCCTAGGCTAAGTCCATTTGCGAAAAAGCCCTAGTTTTGAAGGGGTAGTTTTTTTAAATAAAACTAAGTCGAAAAATTTATTTTTAAAACTTTTCAAAACTAAGTAAAAGCTGATTTTGAAAGCATTTTAAAAACTACTTTAAAAACTGATTTTGAAATGAGTAAAGTAGTAAGAAAACCAAAAGTAGACTTAACCTATTCTACCAAGCATAATCCTAACTGCCTTCTTAGTGAGCTGAACTCAGACTCAGGTAGGGGTTTGGTGAATATGTCAGCTAAGTTAGATTTAGAGTCTACATGCTTAAGGACTATCTCACCCCTGGCTACATGATCTCTTACAAAGTGGTGTTTAACTTCTATGTGTTTAGTTCTGGAATGTTGGATTGGGTTCTTAGTTAGATTAATTGAGCTTATATTGTCAATGAATACCTGAGTTTGGGTGTAGTTGAGCTGGAAGTCCTTAAGAGTGTGCATCATCCATAAAAGTTGTGCTACACATTCTCCTAAGGCAACATATTCAGCTTCAGTTGTGGATAGAGCTACACAGTGTTGTTTTCTGCTGCACCAACTTACTAGACTATTTCCTAACAGTTGGCAGCTTCCACTTGTGCTCTTTCTATCTAATTTACAACCAGCATAGTCAGAATCCGAGTATCCTGACAAATCAAAGGTTGAGGTCCTAGGATACCAAATCCCTACATTTAGGGTGCCCTTAACATATCTTAGTATTCTTTTTAGGGCTGCTAAGTGCGTTTCCTTAGCACAGGTTTGGTATCTAGCGCACATCCCTACAGCAAAAAGAATATCAGGTCTGCTGGCTGTAAGGTACAGTAGACTTCCTATCATACTTCTATAGAGTTTAAGGTCTACTGGTTTACCATCAGGGTCACTATCTATTTTTATATTAGTGGCCATGGGGGTACTTATGCTTTTAGAGTTATCCATTTTAAATTTCTTTATTAACTCTTTAGCATATTTGGATTGATGGACATAGTTTCCATCCTAGTTTGTTTAATTTGTAATCCTAGAAAAAAATTGAGCTCACCAACTAAGCTCATTTCAAATTCATTTTCCATTATTTTAACAAATTCTTTTAGAAAGTTTGAGTTGGTGGACCCAAAGATTATATCATCTACGTAGATTTGGGCAATAAATATATCTTTTTCCTAAGGTCTTAATAAATAGGTTGAGTCAATTTGACCTTGTTTTAAATTCTTTAGTTAGGTTAGGTTGACAGACGTTCATACCAGCCCTAGGTGCTTGTTTTAGTCCATAAAGTGCTTTAGTAAGTTTGTAAACATGGTCAGGTCTTTCTAAGTCTTCTCGGGAGCTCGCTCGGGAGCTCACTCGGCCATTTCGCTCGGGAGATTGCAGACTGCAGTTTGGAGCTCGGGCCACTCAACAGAGATAAGTTGGAATTAATTTTATAATTTCAATTTAGTGTAAAATCTCAGAAACTCCTCCAACAATCTTGAAACAGACTCGTTCTGTTGAGATGGCCACGGAACGTGTTGAGGTGAAACAGACTCATCACCAGGCCCCCTCCGCCCCGATCGGGAATGTCCCGATCAACCATGGGGAAAAGCCAGAAAAGTTCACTGGGCTGAACTTTAAGAGGTGGCAGCAGAAGATGCTCTTCTATCAGACCACACTTAATCTGGCTCGATTCTTGACTGATGACCCTCCCAAGCAAGATGAGGCTGCTGAGATGGAGGCATGGACTCATTCTGAGTATCTATGCCGAAACTACATCCTCAACTGCCTGGCCGACTCGCTGTATGCTGTGTACAGCACGAAGAGAACGGCCAAAGAGCTATGGGAGTCCTTGGACAAGAAGTATAAGTTGGAGGACGCTGGGGCCAAAAAGTTCATTGTGGGCAGATTCTTGGACTACAAGATGGTTGACTCTAAGACTGTGATCAGCCAAGTCCAGGAGCTTCAGGTGATCCTCCATGAGATCCACTCAGAAGGTATGGTTCTGAGTGAAACCTTCCAAGTAGCAGCCATCATTGAGAAGCTGCCCCCCCTCCCCCGGCTGGAAGGATTTCAAGAACTACCTGAAGCACAAACGGAAGGAGATGAACGTGGAGGAACTTGTTGTGAGACTTCGCATCGAAGAAGACAACAAGGGTTCAGAGAGAAAGATGTTCTCTCAGGCTACTGTGAAAGCCAACGTGGTCGAGCACGAACAAAGCTCAAAACGGAAGAATTCTAAATCTTCCAAGCTGGGACCCAAAGGAGGCATCACCAAGAAGTTCTCTGGGAAGTGCTACAACTGTGGCAAAGTGGGTTACAAGTTTTCGGAATGCAAGAAACCGAAGAAGAAGCAGGAGGCCAACCTGAACGAGGGACCAGAAATGGAAGACCTCTGTGCCGTGGTCTTTGAATTGAACCTGGTGGGTTCAAATCCGCGGCAATGGTGGATCGATACTGGAGCCACCAGACATGTATGCTGCAATAAGGAGCTACTCCACAATTTTGAAGAAATTAGTGGAGAGAAGCTATTCATGGGGAACTCGACAACCTCGGACATCATGGGCCAAGGGAAGGTGGTGCTGAAGATGACCTCGGACAAGGACCTGACTCTCATCAATGTGCTGTATGTTCCGGAGATTCGAAAGAATCTAGTGTCCAGATCACTGTTAAGCAAGCATGAATTTCGCATTGTATTTGAGTCCGACAGAGTTGTTCTGTCGAAGAAGGGAATGTTTGTAGGAAAGGGCTATGTATCTGATGGGCTGTTTAAGCTCAGTGTAATGGTCATTAGGCCTAAGATAAATAAAGGTGAAAGCTCTTCCGTTTATATACTTGAGTCTTCTTATTTGTGGCATAGTAGACTAGGACATGTGAACTACGATGTGATTCGTAGATTAATAAACATGCAAAGCATACCTACATTCCACCTTGACCCGAAACACAAGTGTGAGGCTTGTGTTGAAGCAAAGTTGACAAGGTCATCCTTTCAACACGTTGAAAGAAGCACCGAACCACTCGGCCTAATTCACACCGACGTATGTGACCTTAAAGGCACACCGACACGTGGTGGGAATACGTACTTCATCACTTTTGTAGATGATAACACAAAATATTGTTATGTGTATCTTCTCAAAAGCAAGGATGAAGCTATAGAGAAATTCGTTCTCTATAAGAATGAGGTTGAAAACCAACTTAATAAGAAAATTAAGGTGGTTCGAAGTGACCGAGGTGGTGAATACGTATCACCATTCGCTGAGTTGTGTGCTGAACATGGGATCAAACACGAAACAACAGCTCCTTATACCCTCAGCAGAATGGGATTGCTGAGCGAAAGAATCAAACTCTTAAGGAGATGATGAATGCTCTTCTATTGAGCTCTGGACTGCCAGACTCCATGTGGGGGGAAGCTGTGTTAACAGCTAATTACCTTTTAAATAAGGTCCCTCGAAAGAAAATAGATAAGAGCCCTTATGAGTTATGGAATGGAAGACAACCATCCTATAAATACTTGCGAGTGTGGGGGTGTTTTACCAAAGTTTTGGTGCCTGGTCCGAAAAGGGTTAAGATAGGATAAAAAATTGTTGATTGCATATTTATTGGATATGCACATAATAGCAGTGCATATCAGTTTTGTGTGTATGAGTCACAAATACCGGATATACACAAGAACTCGATAATAGAATCGAGAAATGCCTCATTCTTCGAGCATATATTTCCATATAAGACCCGAGAGGATGCTAGCTCCTCAAAACAGGTCGAGAAAATACTAGAGGAAGAAGAAGAGGATGATGCAGTGGAGGCTGTGCCTCGGTGAAGTAAGAGAGCTCGAGTGGAAAAATCTTATGGATCAGATTTTATCACTTTCATACTGGAAGGTGACCCCCAAAACTACTCAGAAGCTGTAAACTCTTCTGAGGGACCTCACTGGAAAGAGGCAATTGCATCTGAGATAGAATCTATCTTGCAAAATCAAACTTGGGAACTTATGGACCTTCCTCAGGGGAGTAAACCATTAGGTTGCAAGTGGATTTTCAAGAAGAAGATAAGATCAGATGGCACAATTGACAAGTATAAGGCCAGGTTGGTAATTAAAGGTTACCGACAGAGAGAAAGTCTTGATTACTTTGATACATATTCTCCTGTGTCGAGAATAACGTCCATTAGAGTGTTGTTGGCTATTGCTGCTCTATGGAACCTGGAAATACATCAGATGGATGTAAAGACAGCCTTTCTAAATGGAGATTTAGAAGAGGAAATTTACATGGAGCAACCTGAGGGGTTTTCTATGCCAGGACAAAATAACCAGGTTTGTAAATTGGTGAAGTCTTTATACGGCTTGAAGCAAGCTCCAAAGCAGTGGCATGAGAAATTTGATAATGTCATGTGAGAAGGTGGATTCAAAATCAATGAATGTGATAAATGTGTCTACTCGAAAGCTACGGAAGATGACTTTGTCATCTTGTGCTTATATGTAGATGACATACTTATCATTGGGAGTAATGATAAGATAATCAAATCCACGAAAGACATGTTGAACTCAAGATTTGACATGAAAGACATGAGCCTAGCTGATGTGATTCTAGGAATCAAGATTCTTAGAACAGCTGAAAAACTTGTTCTTAGTCAGTCCCACTACGTGGACAAAATTCTTGAGAAATTCACCAATGGTGATATTGCGTTGGCACGAACGCCGATAGATACAAGCCAACATCTATCGAAAAACCGAGACGAAAGTATCTCTCAGGTAGAGTACGCTCGGGTGATTGGAAGTCTGATGTACTTGATGAATTGTACACGACCAGACTTAGCCTACGCAGTAAGCAAACTGAGTAGATACACGAGTAATCCTGGTGTTGAGCACTGGAAAGGGATAACAAGAGTATTGAGGTATTTGAGATATACTCGTGGAAATGGACTGCACTATATGAGATATCTTGCTGTTATCGAAGGATACAGTGATGCGAGTTGGATATATAATATAAAAGACTCGAAGTCTACGATTGGTTATGTGTTCACTCTGGGAAGTACATCCATTTCATGGAAATCTTCTAAGCAAACCGTAATAACCAGATCCACGATGGAGTCTGAGTTTGTAGCTCTTGACAAATGTGGTGAAGAGGCTGAATGGCTACGACAATTCTTAGAAGAAGTACCGAGATGACCTAAACCCTTGCCGACAATCTGCATACATTGTGATAGTCAATCTGCAATTGGTCGGGCACAAAGCTATCTGTATAATGGTAAGTCTAGACATATACGTCGAAGGCACTGTTAGTGATATGAGAGAAGTATCCTAAGACAATCGCCTTATGATTGTAATCATTTATTTCAATAAATGAATATTCACTATTTGAGTATACATGTTTGTGTATTTGATTGAGATCTTAAACTCATTTACTGAATGCCCGCAATACAATTCACAGCATGAGAGAATTTGTGATGAATTCACAACTAGTGATTATCTCTACATGTGCAATTGTGAAGTATTGAAATTGTCCCTAGTCGATGAATTGATAAATACGGACACTATCAATTCTGTTGAGATAACATGAGTTATTCTCTAATCAGTTGATTCTCACTGACTGGTGACATTGAGATGTCCGGAGATAAACATGAATGCTAGTTAAGGGTGTTGGATCTCGGATGGCTAGAGAGGGGGGGTGAATATAGCCAGACACCCACAAGTTGCTCTTTGAAGTTTTCTGCGTGATCAGATTAGCGGCGGAAGAAAATACAGAACAAAGAACAAAGCAGAGAAGGTAACGCAAACCAAACAAACGCTAAGACGAATATGTACAAGGTTCGGGGATAACTTGCCCCTACTCCTTGACGTGCCTGTAAGGTGGGCGATCCCTTGATCGTCGGCAGATCAAGCCCCGGTGAACCCGGATAAGATAGCGCCTCCTTCTCAGTGGAGAAACCTCTCCACAGATCTCACGGATGATGGAACTTGAGTACAGGAGATCACACAAAAAGGAACACTCACAAAGATCTCACAGGAATGCAACAAGATCGCTCAAGCACAAAGCAACAGAGAGCACAACCCCACAGCAAAAACTTCACTCGTTTTTCTGTCTTCCTTGTTGTCGCTCCTCTGCTTCCAGCCTCGTCTTAAGCCTCGGCTCCCATCACCAGGCTCTCCATCAGCATCCACTGAAGCCACAGCCTGACCCCCTGACTCTCTGAGCACTCAGTCCACTGAAGACCCTCTCCAGCTGAGCCTCCGTCAGTTACCAGCTGCTCTCCAGACGCCGTTGAGACCTGAAACAAGGAAACAACCAAACCTGCTCCAAGGAAAGCCTCCCATTGACTCTCCTCTAATGTTTGAATCATCCCTGTAAAGCCTGCACACTCCAATAGAAGCTTAGCAATGCATATCAAAACATATAGTAGTGTATCAGAGAATCGGCAGAGAAAACAGTCGCGATCAGAGCTTCTGACAGCGTATTTGAATTAAAGTTCTGCTCCTGATCGGTCACCAGACCAATCAGGAAGGACCCTGATCGGTCACCAGACCGATCCAGCAGTCTTCTGCACACTCCTGATTGGTCGCCAGACCTATCCAGTGTTGATGCAGTCTGGCCCTGATTGTTGTTTTGGTGTTGACACCGATTTCAGTTTAGGTGGATGATTATTGATTATGATTAAGTCCTGATCGGGGATCAGGCATGGTATGGAAAATCCTAGCTTGGAGGGCTAGGTGTTGGAAAATCCTAACTCGGAGGGTTAGGTGTTGAAAATCCTAGCTTGGAGGGCTAGGTGCGTGAAAAGTCCTAATTCGGAAGAGGTGGGTGAAAAGTCCTAGCTTGGAGGGCTAGGTGAAAAGTCCTAACTTGGAGGGTTAGGTGCAAATTCCCATCTTGGAGAATTAGGTGAAAAAGTCCTGGCTTGGAGGGTCAGGTCCTAGCTTGGAGGGCTAGGTTTGGAAAAATCCTAATCCGGAAGAGTTGGGTGAAAAGTCCTAGCTTGGAGGGCAAGGTGAAAAGTCCTAGCTTGGAGGGCTAGGTGAAAGTCCTAACTTGGAGGGTTAGGTGTAAATTCCCAATTTGGAGGGTTAGGTGAAAAATCCTTAGCTTGGAGGGCTAAGGTGATTGGAGCCCCCTGGATCGGTCTGGTGACCGATCAGGGAGTTGGCACGGTGCTCCTTCATGGATCGGTCTGGTGACTGATCCAGCGATGACTGATCGGTCTGGTGACCGATCAGGGAGTATGCGTTTCACCCACTGCTTGGCTCCTGATCGGTCTGGTGACCGATCAGGGAGCAAACAGTGAGGTTGAGTTCCCTTGCTGATCTGCTCCTGATCGGTCTGGTGACTGATCAGGATCACTATACAGATCGTTCTGGAGAACGATCCAGCATCGCGGGTTCCTCTCTATGATCGATCAGGACGGAGCCTGATCGGTCTGGTCATGACCTGATCGGTCTGGTGACCGATCAGGAGGCTCCCTGATCGGTCTGGTGACCGATCAGGAGGGTTGGACTGCGAAGCTCAGAAATCGCCCGATATAGGGGTGGATCGGTCGGGTGATCGGTCGGGTGATCGGTTCACAACCTGGGATCGGTCTGGTGATCGATCCAGGAGAGTTCCAAAGAAATCGCGATTTCTAATCGAGCGTTGGGGACCGATCAGGACGGAGCCTGATCGGTCTGGACTCAGCCTGATCGGTCTGGTGACCGATCAGGAGGCTCTCTGATCGGTCCGGTGACCGATCACTTTAATTCAAATTGCACTGCCAGGCGCTCTGATCGCGCCTGACCATATCCGATTCTCTGCTGCTTACATCTAATACTTGATTTACTGTGTGATATGCTGCTCTAACACTCTGATTAAGCTGCAGGTGACAAGGGAGGATTCAAACACTCAAGGAGAAGTCAATGGAGACTTTCCTTGGAGCAGGTTTGTACGTTTTCCATCTCAGGTTGCAACGGCTGGAGCTGCAGACTGGAGCTGCTGACTGGAGCTTGGCTGAGGGAGCTCAGGAAGTCCAGGGAGGGCTCAGTGGTAGCTAGCATTGGCAGTGAGGCAGCTGGAGGCTGCAGGAGATGCTATCACCTGATGCTGAGTGGAGAATCAAAAGGGCGGAAGAAGGCTTCGTTGAAGCAGAGTTCGTGAACTGAGTTCTAGCCGCGCCTTGTGTTCTCCACATCTAGCTTGCGTGTTCTGAAGTTTCATCACCTTGAGCAAGCTACTGCAATCTGTGAAGCAACTCATTCATTACTCGAGCGCTTGAAGGAGAGAACAAGGAGCTTGGAGTCCGACAGTGGGAAGACACGAAGAAGGCTTTCTTACGTGATATCGCCACTGGGTGGAGCTCAGGAAAGCTTGCTGTGTTTTTGTCCTTGCTAAGTGTTTGAGTAAGATCCTTCTTGTTGTTTCTTTGTGCTTAAACTTAAATCTGTGATTGAAACGCTGTGGAGAGGTTTCTCCACCGAGAAGGAGGTTGCTTTCTATCCGGTGATAACCGGGGCTTGATCTGCCGACGATCAAGGGATCGCCCACCTTAAGGGCACGCCAAGGAGTAGGGGCAAGTTATCCCCGAACCTTGTAAACCCTCCTTGTTAGCGATCTTGCTAGTGTGTCGACTTTGCTTTCGTTCTCTATTTTTCTGCTTACTCTGTGATTATTTCTTCCGCTGTGCTACTGATAAGTTTGAGTGCAGAAATTTGATTTGTGCTAAAGGTCTAAGTGATTGGTTATATTCACCCCCCCCCCCCCACTCTAGCCATCCGGGTTCCAATAAGTGGTATCAGAGCTTGGGGCTCTATTCACGGCTTAACATCCGAGAGTTATCAACAAGATGGCGTTGAGAGAAGGATTTTCCACCACCCGACCTCCTTTCTTTGATGGCGCTGATTTTCAATATTGGAGATCAAAGATGGAATATTATTTGAAAATGGATATCCACACTTGGTTCGCGGTGAAGGAGGGCTTCACCCCTCCGAAGGATGATGAAGGCAAAGAACTTGAGTCGTGGAGATGGACTGCCGAACAAACTCGAAAGAGTGAAGCCGACGCGAAGGTGGTTGTCACTCTACAATGCGGCATGAACAAAGACCAACTCATCAAGGTTGGTCCTTTCACAAGTGCAAAGGACTTGTGGAACAAACTCATCGAGCTTCACAAGGGCACCCGAGACTCAAGAATTGCAAAGAGGGATTTGTTCCTCAACCAACTCCAAAATCTCTCCATGAAGGAGAATGAATCGGTAAGTGAGCTACATAGCCGGTTCAAGAAAGTCCTCAATGGGCTTCATTCGATTGATAAAAAGGTCGAGAATCGCGACCTTGTGAGGTATGTCTTGAAAGCCTTTCCAAGGAATGCTTTGTGGTCATCCATGGTGGGTGCCTATAAAGTTTCCAAGGATCTATCCATTGTAAAGTTAGATGATTTATTTTGTGAGATGGAATTGCATGAAATGGCTAACAAAGGCCCCAAGGAGAAGGGGATTGCTTTAGTTGCAGGGGACCGATCCAACAAGAAGAAGAAGGAGAAGAAGAAGGAGAAGGAAGTCTCTTCATCTTCATCCTCTTCCGAATCCGAGTCCGATTCCGAGGAAGATGACAGCGGCTCCTCATCCTCCGAGATGGCAAACTTTGTGAGAAGGATGATGAGAAGGGGTCGACGCTTCAAGAGTAGAGGTAACTCTAGTGAAGCTAAACTTGATAAGACTAATGTCTCTTGCTTTGAGTGTGGTAGGAAAGGGCACTTCAAGAATGAATGCCCAAAACTAAAGAAGAAGGAGGAGAAATCCAAAAAGAAAGAAGAAAAATTCAAGAAGAAGAAGAAGGCCTTGAAGGCCACTTGGGATGAGTCAACCTCAAGCTCATCCGATGAAGAGAAGGAGGAGAAGAGCACAAGGCATGTGACACTCATGGCATTGGGAGATCAAGAGAGCAGTGATGAATCTTCCAACTCATCAAACGCGGCTTCATCATCCTCGGATGATGAAGAGGTAACTTCTCCCGAGCTTGAAAAGTGTTATAGAGCAATTGCATGTTTAACAAGTATGCTTAAGAAGTCAAAAAATAAGGTTAAAGCATTGCAATTAGAAATTGATCAATTGAGATTATCTAGGGATGATAACATTGATGATTTGCATGTTGAATTGCTAGAAGATGACATTAAATCATTGAAACTTGAAGTTGAAAACTTGAAAATCCTCTAGGGTTGAGGAAGTAGATGATTTGCATGATGAGTCACTAGTAGAAGAAAACCAATCATTGAAGAGTAAAGTTGAGAGACTCAAGAATATTCTTGTGAAGTTCTCAACTAGCTCTAAGACCCTAGATATGATCTTGAATGCCCAAAGGGCAGTCTACAATAGGACCGGTATTGTTTACTGTCCTAAAGAACCCTCATTCGTGTCTCTTATGTCTAGGACTGATATGAGACAATCTAGGACACCAAAGGTTCAAAAGAAAGTTGTCAAGGCATGGGTGCCTAAGTCATGTTTAGTTGATGCTTTAGGTCTCAAGGTTTGGGTACCTAAAACTTCTATTTTTCGAATTGTGTAGGTTATGATTGAGGGGGAGCATCTATCAACTTGGTTCGTTGATAGTGGATGCTCCAAACACATGACCGGGGATAGATCATTGTTTACCACACTTCACAAGAAAAGTAGAGGTAATGTTTCATTTGGTAACAATGGTAGTCTTAAGGTCATAGGAATAGGAGACATTCAAATATCCGAATGTCTTAGAATTTCAAATGTCCTTCTAGTCAAGGGGATGAAATTTAATCTCCTAAGTGTGAGTCAATTGTGTGACACGGGTTACACAATTGATTTCCAACCAAGTCAATGTCTAGTTAGACAACATGACACCTTGGACACGGTATTAGTAGGAACAAGAGTAGACAATATTTATCAAGTTTCATTTAAAAGTGCTACTAATGTTTCTGCTAAGTGTTTCATGTCAAAAGAAGAAGAGTCCACCCTTTGGCACCGGAGGCTAGCACATGTGAACATGAAGAACATCCGGAGGTTGGCCAACAAGGGATTAGTTCATGGCTTACCAAGCATCAAGTACGAGAAAGATAAACTTTGTGATGCATGTCAAATGGGTAAGCAAACAAAATCTGCACATAAAGGTAAAATCACTGTAAGTACTTCTACTGCATTAGATTTACTTCACATGGATCTATTTGATTGTAGTACTATCATATCATTGAATGGAAGTAGATATTGCTTTGTGATCATTGATGATTTCACTAGATATACATAGACCTACTTTTTAAAATATAAGGATCAAACCTTAGATGTTTTTATTTCTTTTTGTAGAAGAGTTGAAAATGAAAAATCATTAACAATTAAGACAATTAGAAGTGATCATGGAGGTGAATTTCAAAATCAAAGGTTTTTAGAATTTTGTCAAGATAGGGGTTATAGACATGAGTTCTCTACTCTTAGAACACCACAACAAAATGGTGTTGTAGAGAGGAAGAACCGTGTTTTACAAGAGGCTGCACGAAGCATGCTTAATGAGTACTCACTCCCGAGTTACTTATGGGCTGAAGCTGTGAATACAACCTGCTATGTGCAAAACCGGGTCCTCATTCATAGGTTTTTAGGAAAGACACCCCATGAGCTTTGGTTTGGGAAACCACCTACGGTTAAATACCTTAGGGTGTTTGGTTGTAAGATGTTCATTCTAAACACCAAGGATCATCTTGGAAAGTTCACGGCAACGGCTGATGAAGGGATACTAGTCGGGTACTCCCTCGTTAGCAAAGCCTATCGAGTCTACAACAAGAAGTTTAGACTAGTTGAAGTGTCTTCTGATGTGGTCTTTGAAGAAATTCCAAAATCAAGTGACCAATCAGAAAATGTAGAAGGAGTCCAACTTGAACTTAGGAGACTAAGTTTGAATGAAACTCCAAATGTTGTTGATGGTGATGAATCCGATGACGGTGAGCCTAGACAACCCATAGATCAGCCGGATCCTGAGGCTGAGCTTGTGTCTAGTGAACCCATTCAAGAAGCAACACCAACACCAAGACAAACTAGATTAGCCTCTAGTCATCCCTAAGACCAAATTGTTGGAGACATCCATCATGGGGTTATGACTAGATCATTCTTCCGGAATGAGGCTAATGAAGTTGCCCTAATTTCCGAAATTGAACCTAGGAAAATTGATGAAGCATTAAATGATCCCGATTGGATCATTGCGATGCAAGATGAACTAGGTCAATTTGAGAGAAGTCAAGTTTGGGACTTAGTCCCTAGACCCAAGAAGACCACCATCATTGGAACCAAATGGGTCTTCAAAAACAAATTGTACCATAAGGGAGAGATCATTAGAAACAAGGCACGCTTGGTAGCCAAGGGCTATAGTCAAGTTGAAGGCCTTGATTATGATGAGACTTACGCTCCTGTGGCACGATTAGAGTCCATCCGATTGATGCTTGCATTTGCAGCTCATCGTGGTTTCAAATTATATCAAATGGACGTCAAATCGGCCTTTCTGAATGGTTTGATTAGAGAAGATGTCTACGTCGAACAACCTCCGGGGTTTGAGAGTTTCGAATTTCCAAACCACGTGTTCAAGCTCAAAAAGGCACTTTATGGCCTTAACCAAGCACTCCGGGCTTGGTATGAGCGGTTGTCGACATTCCTAATTGAAAAGGGCTTCGTTAGAGGCCAAATAGACCCTACACTATTTCTACGAAGAGATGGTGACGATATTTTTGTAGCCCAAGTATATGTCGATGACATAATCTGTGGCTCAAACAATAGGGGCTATTTAAATGAGTTCATTGGACACATGGAGAGTGAATTTGAAATGAGTCTAGTGGGAGAGTTGACTTTCTTCCTTGGACTTGAAATCAAGCAAACTCGCGATGGTATCCATGTGCACCAATCAAAGTATACACAAGAAATGCTTCGAAAATTCAATATGAGTGATTCAAAAGAGGTAACCACTCCCATGGCTACAAACACAAGATTAGACAATGATGCGAGTGGTAAACCCGTTGATTTAACTCAATATCGAAGCATGATAGACAGTTTGCTATACCTCACAGCTAGTCGACTGGATATTCTTCTTGCTGTGGGTATGTGCGCTAGGTACCAAGTTTGTGCCAAGGAATCTCACTTAATCGCTGTTAAGCGAATTTTGAGATATCTCAAAGGCACAATTGGAGTCGGTCTATGGTACCCCCGTACCGAATCATTTGATCTAATTGGCTATACCGATTCCGACTACGCTGGATGTAAGTTGGACCGGAAGAGCACAAGTGGGGGTTGCCAATTCTTAGGTTCGTCCTTAGTAAGTTGGTCAAGTCGGAAGCAACATTGTGTTGCTCTCTCCAAGACCGAGGCAGAATATATTGCTATGGGAGAGAGCGTATCACAGTTGTTGTGGATGATACATACTTTAGAGGACTATGGATTGAGTTACAAGGGTGTGCAAGTGTTATGTGATAACATTAGCACAATTAACCTAACTAAAAATCCAGTCCATCATTCTAGGACCAAACACATTGAGGTGTGTCACCACTTCATTAGGGATCATGTAGCTAGGGGAGATATTGTACTCTCGCATGTAGAGTCCAAATCAAACCTAGCTGACATTTTCACTAAACCGCTCCCCGAAAATGAATTTAGTTTCCTAAGACGGGAGTTGGGAATGTATCGCGCTTCATGAATTTCAAAATGTATTCAAACCCTTCATGATTATTTCAGAATTGTTGGGAAACAATTGGGTAAATTTGGGGACATCTCACACAAACTATAAGGTTTACCAAAACGTTTTTGTTTGCTAGATATGGAGTGAGATGTTAGGATTAACTAAATTTCTCAAAATGTCAATGCATCCCTTGAGAAATTAAGTTGACGAGATAACAATCACTTCGGTGACCAAGTATGGGGAAAACCATTGCATAACTGATGTGTATATGGCTCCATGATCATACTTGGACATTCCAATCAAGGCAACATGATTGGAAACCTGAAATTGATACAAACTTAGTTGAAATTGCTTGAATGATTGTTGATTGAGTTTGACTCCGCTTGGGTGGAGCAAAGTGACTTGTTCAAACTCTAAGGACCTTTGATCCTTGATTGAGGACCAATTATAGACGAGGGATGGCCTCCAAGATCGATATTTTTCACCATATCCCTTTGGAAATCGAGTAACAATCTGAAACTGAAAGTTTCTGATCGAATCTGGGAGTTTCAGGAACCCTGATCGGTCACCAGACCGATCAGGCATAGGGCTGATCGGTCCCCGGACCGATCTGGCTCCATCCTGTAACGATGAGATGAGGGCATAGACTCTCTCCCTCTCTTTCTCTCCTTCTCTTCTCCCCTTCTTGCCGTGCGCCAACCAGCCCCAAGAAGGAGCACCTTCCGGCCATCCTTTTGTGGTTAGTCTTCCGACTTCTCTCTTGGTTTTTCTCGTCGCATTCTCGGAGAATCTAGTAGTTCTCGAGAACACAAAACTCGTGGCTTTGCGAAGTCATCCCGAAGATACTCGGCGTAGACGCGAATAGAGGCGAAGCTTCCAAGGGACGCTTACGGTTGGATCTCGTCCCTTCCTTCAAGTTACGCGAGGTAATACGTAAATTACTTTACGTTTCTGCAAAATTTTAAATATATGATCATGTCTACACAAGATAAAATTGCATGTTTAGATGTGTGGTTAAATAATTTGAGAAATTATTTATGCTAAACCTTCCGCTGCACGTAATTAATTTTAAAATTACAAACCCGCATCCATGTCAACATGCACCCGGTCCCAACAGGCACAATACCATTAAACAACTACTCTCAACTAGAGTTATCACTGTTGACTATGTGAAGTCAAAGGATAACTTAGCGGATCCGCTAACCAAAGGGTTAAATCGAGAGTTAGTTGCAAGCTTATCAAGGAGGATGAGTTTGATGCCGATAGAAAATATTGGTGCAAAGGAAACCCAACCTATGCAGACTGGAGATCCCAAGAACTAGGTTCAAAGGGACAACCTAACTGCACTGACAAAAGTGTTCACTGTGAGGGAACGACTCTTTGAAACAGTGAAGGATGAAGGTTAAGCATACGACTTTTAATGATTCAATAGAGTTATATGGAAAACTCTTAAGAGATCACCTATGTGAGAAAGAAGTAGGGCCGCTTCGAAGAGAATTGGAGGCACAATTCTTAGAACTTCTCGCAGAATCAGGCGTGTTCATGGCCAAGAAAGAACACACTCATGAGAACTGAGGTGTATCAGGGAGAGTCCTGGGTGAGATGTGTCAATGCTTACATAAACGGCAGCACAGTTCAAGGACATCGTGTCTACTGTCAGCCAGGAAGCAAACATATCTTCACAAGGGAAGGTTCAAAGGGTGAAACCTACCTATCCTATACACGACTCAACTGCTGAATGCTATCACCATGTTTCCATTCATGTGGGGGATTGTTGGATATCTTAGATATCTATTGTGAATGGAAAGGGAGGTGGTGGGACTTTAGTCCCACATTGGAACTTTCCATTGAATGGAAAGTGAGGAGGAGAATAAAGGGACTCCCTTGTGAGTGGGGCTTTAGTCCCACATTGGGAGTTTTAAGGTAAAATATTTGGTTTATATTGTATCACAAGCATGGTAGTTGTGAACAAATGCTAGGGGAGAGGCTCTCTCTCACGCGTGGGTGCGCAGGGGGGTGCAAATCCAGGGTCCGGATTTGTACTGAACCAAGTGAACTCGTGTGCGTGCACGACCCGCACATGTCGAATGTCCGACCGGTCGGAGCAAAATTTGTCCAAGCAGATGAATCAATGTTTTGCCAGATTGATTTTTTGCTCAAATGCAACTGATGCATTAATTTTGATTAATGCGAGATCGGTAACCCCCAAACGTTTGGATCTAGTCGGGTAAATGGCAGAGTAAATGACGATTAATTCGTCATTTACTCTGCGGGGGTCTGAGCCTATATAAAGGGGCTGACTGAGAGCAAAAGACATAGACACAATAATTCTCCTTTGCTCCACCTCGTTTCCGACCTCCGCTCCGCTGATAGCAGTCGGGCACCTCTTCAGTTCGCCACGAGCAATGAGTGCTCCGTTGTGTCCGTGGTCTGCTGTTGTATCCTGAGAGACAGAAGTCCATCTGAGCCTCGAAGCACCGACGGAGGAGGACGAATCTGTTTCAAGGAAACTGCGCTGTGCAGGCCTCAGCAACTTCCCGGTCGGGAGACGTCCGACCACTACTCGGGAGATCCCAGTCGGGAAACTCCACTCGGGAATTCCAGTTCGGGAATTCCACTCGGCTGCTCTGGAGCTCACTTGGCCACTCGGCAATTTCGCTCGGAGCTCACTCGGCCACTTGGGAACCTCACTCGGGAGCTCACTCCAACCTCACTCGGCCTTCCACTCGGGAGCTCGCTCGGTCACTCGGCAATACTGCTCGGAAGCTCACTCGGCCTTCCGCTCGGGAGCTCACTCGGCCACTCGGGAGCTCACTCGGCCATTTCGCTCGGGAGATTGCAGACTGCAGTTTGGAGCTCGGGCCACTCAACAGAGATAAGTTGGAATTAATTTTATAATTTCAATTTAATGTAAAATCTCAGAAACTCCTCCAACAGATACTTCAGTATTGGATACGATATTTAACCATAAATATAACTATCCGTCTTTAAATCATAAATTAGGCCTAAATTTTAAAACATAAATATAAGGATTGCTAAATTCTCAATGTATTCGAATACCATTACTTCTAAATTAACGACGGTAATTAATTTCAATTGCTAATATAGGGAACAAATTAGAATCAGTTGCTAATATAATGACGGTATTTAAATTTGATCGTTAAATTCAGAATTGAAATGAATTCCGATCTCTAATATAGTAGCCAAATTAATTGTGTTTATTAAAATAGGGACAGACTTTAAATCAATTGCTAATTTAGCAATCGTATTTAAATCGGTGGCTAGTTATTTTTATAACTATTTTAGCATTTTGTTGTCCTTATTGTAGTATTTATTTTCTTGTAGTCCTTAATTCATTTTAATAAGTAAAATCTTGCATGTCAATGTTTTCGAACAGAATTAATATAATGGAAATAAAAAATGTAATAATATGATTTTAACAATTGGTTCTTGTCATAGAGTAAAAATAAACTTAACTTTCATGTAGAGAGTGAACTCAAAGGTATGTTTATGATTGGATATATTTTTTAAAAAACTACCGTGTGATGGGTGCAATAGATCACCATTGAGTTGATGATGTAATTATTAATTTCACTGACATATATATATCTGTCATTAATATTTTCTCCGGTGTAAATCTTCTGTCCCATTTTATTCTCTGTCTCGTCTGTCTCACTTAGCGATGCCCGATGAGTTATCCGATCGTCGATCGAATACCATCGGCCCTCATCCCGAACAAAATTATACCATGAGAGGTACGGTGAACCCGTCGAAATCACCATAATTACGATCTTGTCGGATTCACCGTCGAATTCGGCGAGATTACAATTGTGACGATTTCAACCGGTTCACCGTTCTTCAGGATATCATTTGATTCGGGACGACTATCAAAAATCATCGATGATTTGCGATCAATGATTGGGTGACTCGTCGACCATCGCCGATGAGTATGAGACAAACGGGACAGGAATCCTCTGGGAGAGAGGATCCGGTCTGCCTTGTGCAACTTCAGTTATCCCTGTTTTGATGGAACTAATTAAAATTCGCTTTTAGGAATGGTCGTGGCTGTGATTTCTTAGTTGTGAAATTATGAATTACACGTAATAATTAATTTTATTATTTTAAATTTTCCACATCAATTGTACTCAGATAATGACCCTGAAATCGCCAATCTCCGGCTGCTGGATCCGCCGGCGACGACCATACATACTGATGTTGCTCTCCAAATCGATGGCCTTCTTCCTCAACCTAGCTCCACAGGCGATCACCGATCGCTACCGGCAGCAGAAATCCAAAGCAAGCATTAGTAGTGTCAATCCAATCTCCGGCAGCTGGATATGCCGGCGACGGCCATACATACTGATGTTCCTCTCCAAAATCGACGGTCTTATTCCTCAACGTAGCTCCGCAGGCATCACCGATCGCTACCGGCTGCTGAAATCGTCCAGAGAAAGCAATACTAGTATCAATCCAATCTCCGGCTGTTGGATCCGCCGGCGACGGCCATACATACTGATGCTTCTTTCCCAGACGTAGCTCTGCAAGCGATCACAGATCGCCACCGGCGGTCCTGGAGGCGGCGGCGGAGCCGAGGAACCCGCTTCAATCACTGGCGCATTCATCGGCGCCGGCGGGCCGGTGAGACTGCAAATTTCATCTCGGTGGACGCGGAACACCTGCGGCGGGGGACGCTTCGGGCGCCTCCACGGCTTTGACGCCGGCATCCGGATGATGCGGAGCGGCGCCGCCGGGTGGGGTTGGCTTGCCGGTAGTACTCTGCTCAAGGTGCTACCGCTGGGGTCCGTCATGGGGCGATCGAGTGCTTCGAAAGGGCAGAGATTCCTCGCTTATTTATAGATTCGCATCGCTGCCGCTGGTCACGCGTCAAATTTCAGAATATTCTGGAAGAAGGCCGGCCGTCGATCTGGAATATACGGCGATTTGGGATGGTGCATGAGAGCCGCCGGGATCCAGCCTGAATGGTCAAATGGTGCAGTACGCAGTCACAGCTGACGTCACGTGCTCCTGCAAGTCTTTCTCTAACGTATCTCAAACATACACGATTCGATCCTAATTATAATATATTTTATTAAAAAAAATCTTTTAAATATGACGCAAATCTTGATAAATTGTGTTTCTAGATCGCCCATCGTAATCTGATGATTGATAAAAAACTTTCATGAAACAGATCAATCATCTGATTCATTTGTTTCCGGATCCAGCATTTCATTTAAAGGGCAATAAGTCAAAAGGCGTCCTCATTGTTTTTATTGAAAGTTTTTTTTTAATTACAATACTGTATTAATATTTTTTAATTTTAAAATATTTTATTTTCAATAATATTGTATCTATTACAGCTTTTATAATTTAGGATTCACTGAATTAAAAAAGTGAAAAAAAAATGGAACCGTTATCTTAATGACCCCTTTGGTCTCGGTCCCATAAATTTCTAGAGGGAGATAAATCACGATTATCACTGATATGATGAGATACTTAGAGTCGAGAGAATTAATTCACTAAATTAAAAAAAGGGTCACTAAATTTAGCGGTTAAATTTGAAATCCATCGTTAAATTTAGAAATCAATCGGTAATTTAGTAATCAAATTAGATATTGATTAATAATTTATTGAACAAATTAAAAATTGATCTAACAGTTTAGCGATCAAATTGAAATCGATAGCTAATTTAATGATCAAATTAAAAAGCAATCGATAATTTTGATGATGGAATTGAGAATTGATCGTTAAATTTATTATGAATTTCAATAATATAATGATATCAATATTAACATAATTACAAATAATATTTATTAATAATATCCAAATGTACACAATTATTAGGGGCGGAATAAAAAAATAACACGGAATTAAATTATGAGAAATGATAGAGAGTGAATTTGAATGAGTGAATGGGAGAGTGATACAGCTGGCAGACACGTCACCACTGTCCACGTCAACGACAAAACACGTCACGCAGCAGATTTGAAGGACAGAAGAGCTCGCGAAAACAATATCGCGCCCTAAACTTTTCCTCGCCCGCGAGCTCCCATCCTCGCGAACCCTAAATCCTCCCATCACCTTCCCCCGCACGATCCCCTGCGGCGCCGGATCTTCTGCGCCGGCCATAGAGCGAGGAAATCCCTAAACTTTTCTTTGCCCGCGAGCTCCCATCCTCGTGAGCTCCCATCCGCGAAACCCTCTGCCCGAACCCTAACACCTCCTCTCCCCTTCCCTCGGCCGAGTCCTCTGCGTCGCCATCTTCCTCGTGAGCTCTCCTTTGCGTCGCCACCTCCTCACGACTGGAAAAGGACTCCTCCTGTTGGCCTCTGCGTCGCCATCTTCCTCGCAAGCTCTCCTCTGCGTCGCCACCTCATGACCCCTCGCGAGTTCCTCTGCATCGCCAAGAAGCCACCCTCGCCAAGCTCCTCTGCGTCGCCACCTCCTGACCCCTCGCGAGCTCCTCTGTCGCCAAGAAGCCACCCTCGCCAAGCTCCTCTGCATCGCCAAGCTGAGCCCCCCTCGCAAGAAGCCACCCTCGCCAAGCTCCTCTGCGTTTCCAGTCGAAAAATACACAAGAAAAATAAGTATGTTACTTATTGATTTAGCTCCTCTGCGTTTCCAGTCGAAAAATACACAAGAAAAGTTTAGGGATGTTACTTATTGATTTATATGGCTACTGCTTAAGAGTTCATCTTTGGATGAATTGCTCTAGTATAAAAGTTGTTACTGTTAGCTCAAAAATACAACTGATAATTGATACAACTTTGTTGTATGAAATCAACTTATAATCAGATTCTTCTAATTTATGTAGTTCTTCATGTTCTTCATGACAGATAGGCATAAATATATAGTTCCTTTGTAAAGGAAAAAGTTCATGTTAAAGATGGCTAATCATGTGAATGTTGTTCTATTAAGTTCCTTTGTCACTTGTACTGTGTATCGCTTTCCATCTTAATTAAATACCTAATAGTTTCTTCAAGTTCAATAAACTCTGTGTATATGTGTGGTCGTACACAAATACTAGTTGGTTTATATGATTTTCTTAGTTTTTTTCAATTGCATATTTGCTGTAGGTGTTTGAAATTGCTATGATGGATGATGAAACAAACACTTCATGTTTGCCACTTATTGAAATGAAAAATCAGTTGGTTTTTAATGATTCACAAGTATTGGGAGAGTCATCAAGCTCAAATGAAGCTAATACTCCATAATTTGGGATGAAGTTTTCATCTGAAGAAGAAGTTCGGGATTTTTACAATTCTTATGCACAATCAATTGGTTTTGGCATTTCTAAATTGGGATCAAAAAAGGGAGATGATGGTAAGCAAAAGTATTTCTCATTCGGTTGCTCAAGAAATGGTAAAAATGTTCCTAAGGGAAAAAATCCATTTTATCCTAGACCTTCAAGCAAAACAAATTGCAAAGCTAGGATTAATATTGTTGTTCAGAATGATGGATTATACTCTGTTAATGGTGTTATTCTTGAACACAATCATGCTTTAAGTCCAAAGAAGTCAAGACATTTTAGATGCAATAAAATTTTAGATGCCCAAACAAAGAGGAAATTAGATTTGAATGATCAGGCAGGAATCACTTTAAGTAAAAGTTTTCATTCACTTGTTGTTGAGGCCGGTGACTATGAAAATTTGCCTTTTGATGAGAGAACGTGTAGAAATTATATTGGTGAAGCCCGTAGATTAAGACTTGGTCACGGTGATGCAAAGGCCTTGAATGATTACTTTAGTCGTATGCAAAGTAGAAATTCTAATTTCTTTTACATGATTGATGTGGATGATGATTCTCACATACGAAATATCTTTTGGGCTGATGAAAGAAGTAGGGCTGCTTATGATTATTTTTCTGATGTAGTTACATTTGATACTACATATCTTACGAATAGTTATGATATGTCATTTGCTCCGTTTATTGGAGTTAATCATCATGGTCAGTCTGTTTTGCTTGGTTGTGGTTTGATTTCTAAGGAAGATACGGAAACATTCATTTGGTTATTCAATTCTTGGTTGACCTGCATGAGAGGGCGCACTCCAAGAGGTATTATCACGGACCAGTGCAAACAATTGTTGAGGTATTTCCAAACACTCATCATCAATTATGTCTTTGGCATATAATGAAAAAAATTCCAGCCAAGTTTGGTAACCACGCCAACTACAAGATGATAAAGAAAGAGCTAAAGAAAATTGTTTCTAATTCTTTGACAAATAAATGTTGTGATAGCAATTGGCAAAAATTGGTTCAAAATTTTAATTTGGAGAAAAATGATTGGCTGAATTCTTTGTATGAAAGTCGTCATAAGTGGATACCTGTATATGTTAAAGATAAATTTTGGGCAGGGATGTCCACAAGTCAAAGAAGTGAGAGTATGAATGCTTTTTTTGATGATTATGTGCATTCCAAAACTACTTTGAAACAGTTTGTTGAACAATATGACAATCCTTTGAAAAGCAAAATTGAAAAGAAACAAAATGCTGATTTTGCTTCTTTTAATTCCATGATTCCAGTAATTAGTCCAAGCCCACTTGAAAGGCTGTTTCAAAAGGTCTACACAAACAAGATTTTTAAGTTGTTTCAGGATGAAATGAGAGGTTTGATGTTTTGCAATACTTCATTTGTGAGGGAAGAAGGGAATATATTATTTTTTGAAGTCATTGAAACTGTATATGGGAATGATGGAGCAACTTCAAAAAATGTTTCTTATTGGGTACAATATAGTGAGTTGGACTTCCATTTGAAGTGTTTATGTCGGCTTTTTGAATTTCAAGGCATTTTGTGTAGACATTTAATTTCGGTTCTTATCAAAAGAAATGTGACTACTGTTTCTGAAAAGTATATATTGGATCGATGGCGCAAAGACATTAAACGTGATTATCAAAGAATCACCAATATTTATGATGATTGTTATTTTCAGGAAGAAGAAAGAAGAAGATATAATAGCTTTCATCCTTTGATGCATGAAGTACAAAAACTTGGGTCAAAAAATGATGAGAGATTATAATTTTTAACTGAGATCTTGAAAGATGCAAAAGAAAAACTAATTCAAATTGATGTTGATGAGTCTTTGGATGGTGTTCAAGCTAGCAACATGGTTAATGATGCTTCACGGATTGAAAGCCAAAAGTTTCACTCTCCATTGAAAGTGAGGTCCCGGGGACGTCCACCAAAGAAAAGAAAACAATCCATAATTGAGCAATTTGCGAAAAAGGCGCAGGCAAAGTCTCGGAAAAAGGTTTGGTTTTATATCTCAACTAATACTTTGGTTTGGTGTTTTGCTATGGGTTATAAAATATGATTTTGGGTTTCTTCTTTTTGCTTTTACAGTGTTCTACAGTTGAAAGAAGGGAAGAAAAGTTATCAAATTTGAATTCTAAAAATATAATGGATGATCAAAATAGTCAAAATGTAAGTTAGCTTCTTTGTCAAATAAAGCTCAGAATGATTCTTTTTTTTAAAGCATGATTTCTAATCTATTCTTTTGTCTACTTTGTTATAGGTTGTCTTCAATTTAACCCTCTAAAGTAGAAATTACACTGTTCGTACATCTTAATTAAGTCAAAATGTAAGTTGTAACTTGAAGCTTATTAACTCTCCGTGACTAACCATGCAACTTTGCTCACTTGAAGAGTTATGCAACTTGAAGCTTTTTGATGATCTAGCATTGTTTTGATGGGTTTCATCTTGCTCTTTTTTGATCTAGCATTATTCTCTAGCAATTTTCATGTTCTGGAGACTGTGATCTATCAATTTCCATGTTCTTTAATAAATAAGTATTAAACTGCTTTCGGAGAATTAGGTGAAGTCAGTTTCGATGAAGTCAGATTGCAACCAATCTGATACCAATCTGACTTCATTCAGATTGGTATCAGTTGGTTTAAAATGAAGTTGCTCTTTTTTGAAGTCATCGAAATTGATATCAGTTGGTTTAAAATAGCAGTTGGTTGATTTAAAATTGCTATGAGTGGCAACCAATCTGACTTCATTCACTTTTTAATAGTATTTAGCATTAGGTGCTTTCTGAGAATTTCCATGTTTGTTGACATGTTCTTTAGTCGGCATGGGCAGTGGCGAGTCTGGTGACTATCTTTTATCACATTTTATTGGAATTCTTGATGTGGAGCCACATGTTTGCCTGAAACAGAGTTTGGGGATTATGAAAATTTTCATCTGGGTATCTATGATAAAAGAGAAGTTTTACCGTTGTCTACTTTGTTATAGGTTGTCTTCGCTTCAACAGTTTCACAATGTCCATGAAAAGATATATGCATGGAGATCCGATATACATGTGTAAGTCACAATGTCCATGAAAAAAATAATTTAATGTAGTGAAAAATGCACTTTAATATGTTTTTCTGTGGTGTAATCTCATCTGTGCTGAACAATTAACAGCTAGTTTTGATGGAGTGCTGGCAGCTAATTTTGATGGAGTGCTTTAGGAAGAATCTATCAAGTTCGAAGGTGATGTCAGTTAGGGGCAAACTGGTTGATGTAGTTAGGTGCTTCATGGAGTGATTGTATAAAACTGGAGTGATTGTATAAAACACCAACAATGTTTGATGTTTGAATTATTGTTTGAATGTAGTTTGGTTGCAAAAACATGAATTGTTTGAATTCCTAAACATGAATGTAGTTTAGACTTATATTTTAAGACCTCTGTGGCTTCTGGCTCAATAGCATCAAGATCAATACTCTGATATAAAATATTTGCAGGGAGTACATATTTCTCCTTGTTTGCGAGCTGGTGCAATTTATGAAAGAAAATATTTGCTTGGTACAAGCTGAATATGACTGACTGCATATCATATGTGCTAAGTAAACTTAATTAACTTTACTACTTAGCTAACCTTACATAGCATCAACGAGCAACATCTACTTTGCTCATATTGGATTCTTTATTGGACAACATTCTTGTCTGAAACAACATCTAGACACCTTAAACATGTATAAACATTGCATCGGCATCATGAAAGTGTTGGTGCAATCTTGGTTAGGTCAGGGTTGACCTAGGTTGACTAGGCTCGGGTGAGCCGATGTCTGATAAGCTTAGTGAGCTTATGTTTGGATGTTTCGATGTTTGATAATTATGTTTGAATGTCGTATGATGTCAAGTGGGTCAAAGTTGACTGGAGACTTGACTAGGTGAAGTCCAGGTGGATCGGGGAGATTGCACGCTGGCATGGGAAAAGACCTAGTGGGACTAGGTGAAGTCCAGGTGGATCGGGGAGATCGCACGCTGGCATGGGAAAAGACCTAGTGGAACTAGGTGAAGTCCAGGTGGATCAGGGAGATCGCACGCTGGTAATGGGAAAAGACCTAGTGGGACTAGGTGAAGTCCAGGTGGATCAGGTAGATCGTACGCTGGCATGGTGGAAATCTACCGAGAGACTAGACCTAATCGAGGGTTAGGCAAACCTGGTTGGGAATCAAGTTGAGTCCTAGTTGAGAGCTAGGACGGAGAAATTCAAGTTGGTCAAAGGGGTTGACCGAGAAATCCAGGTTGGTCAAAGGGGTTGACCGTGAACACAAGTTAGGTTGGACTCAATCGATTGGGAGATCGATTGGGTTGTTGTCTCGCGAGAATAGAAAGGATCTTAATCAATTGGGTAATTGATTAAGAAGGGTCTTAATCAATTGGGTAATTGATTAAGAAGGACCGTAATCGATTGGGTAATCGATTAAGAGAGTTTTGTTGCGAGAACGGAAGGTGGCTGAATCGATTGGGTAATCGATTCAACCTTCCCTTAATCGATTGGTCAATCGATTAAGGGCAGTCTTAATCGATTGGTCAATCGATTAAGGGCAGTCTTAATCGATTGGCTAATCGATTAAGGTTCAAAAACTAGCCGTTGAACGGCTAAGTCTACGTGGTAATCGATTGGGTAATCGATTAGGAAACCCTAGGCGTCGGGTATAAGGGTTTTCACGCAGGTTTTGAGCCACAACTCTTCTCCCCTTCTTCTCCTTCATCAATGCCATTTCAAGGGAAGCCTTGGAGGATATTGCTGCTGCATTTCCAAGGTTCTAGAGACAATCACAAGCTTGAAGATAGCAAGGAAAGCAAAGCTTGAGCTTATCATTGTAAATCTTGTAAGATTTTATTTTGTATTTGCTTAGATTCTTGTTGTATCTTATTGGAAGCTTGTAAGAGGTTTCTCCACCTCAAGAAGGAGATATTTCATAGTGTATGAGAGAGTGAGGAGAGTGGATCCTTGGATTAGTCACCCGTCCGGGGTGAATACCAAGTAAATCCTTAGTGTTAGCGTTTGCTCGAGTCTTCCGCCGTGACAAATCATCACGGAGCAAATCGGAGCTAATCACCCCCCCCCCCCTCTAGCTCGTCTACCGGTCCCAACAGAAAGAACATCTATATTTACTTGTTCTAAATTTAAGTTCTCATTGAGAAACATCTAAATGCGTATTGTTGATGTAGTCACTAGAGCAGCTATGTTCCAGCATACGCGTACTCTCCGAGCATTCGGTTTGAGTAATCTCTACCATTTCAATTTCTGATGGAAACACAAGGGAAGGCTTTGGTGACAATGCCAGATCTTCCAAACTCCCTTCCAGCAGTTCTACAACTTTATGCATAGAAGGTCGATCGTCTGGCTTTATTTGTATGCAACATAATCCTACAATTGCTAGCTTTTTTGCCAACACTGATTCAATTTCTTCTATTTCAACATCAATTATTATGTCCTCACCTTTCAGCACCTAANGAGGGAGATTCATCGGAGGAAGAAGATTCGGAAGTTGAGAGGTGCTCAACATCTGAAGATGAAGCTCAAGAAGCCTCCGCTTCAAGGGTTGAAGAGGAGCAAAATTTGACATTGACGCCGGACCAAGAAGAGGTTTCAACATCATTTTCCAATATCAATGAAGAGGAAGAAAGTGTCACCCCCACAAGCAAAGGTATAAACATTTCAATTTGTAAAAATAAAGATCATATCATTTGCTTTGAGTGTAGGGAAAAAAGACACTATAAGAGTAAGTGTCCCAAATTGGTCAAGAAGAAGGTGCAAGTGGCACCCAAGACCAAGGAGAAGCCAAAGGAAGTCGGCCCCGTGGCAAAGAAGGATAAGAAGCACATTATGTGCTTCTCATGCAAACAAAAGGGGCATTATCGGAACCAATGTCCAAAGGGGAAGAATCCAACTAAGGCAAAAAGGAGGAGCTCAAATCAAGGGGGAGCATCCAAGAACAAGACTAAGGTACCATTAGGTAATGGTTCTTATTCTCATCATAATAATATGCATGCTAGAAATAATTATTATCATTTTAATGTTATTTATCATGAAAATAGGAGGCATGAAAAACCTAAGGAAAACTATAGAGCTTTCTATGCTAGATATACCACATCTAAGGATAGGGAAGAGTTTAGATCATTTAAGGGTAGACCTACTCAAAACAAGGACAAAAGAAAAAATCACCAAGGCAATCCTAGAAGACCAAGTCTTAATGAGGTAATGGTTGAAAATCAAGTTTTGAGGTCAAAACTTGATAAATTGGAAAAATCCCTTAAGAAAATAGAAAATCTATTTAAGGGGTCAAAAATTCAAAACCTAGATTTAGGAAATCAAGGACCCTCTAGGAGTAAGAAAGGTTTGGGATACAAACCTAAAACCAAGGATGATGGTCCATCCTATCATAGAGTTCCATATAGGTATGGAACTCAATCTAGGTCAAGGAGTCAAGTCAAGGCCACAAGGGAAGTCATCCCTAGAGTTGACCAAGATAAGACTAACATGACTAAGACTTCAGAGAAGCCTAGAAAAGTCATTAGGAAGGTATCAAGGGAAGTTATCCCTAGTAAATACCTAGAACACCCAAGGAGCGCCAATAGGTTTTGGGTTCCTAAGAGTGTGTTCGCCACACCCTAGATAGATCTAGGGAGTGTCAACTCAAATTGGAAGGGTAGTTAACCTAACCTTGATGAAGTTGGCACTTTGGGACATTTTCGAGGAGTTATTACCCTTGAAAATAAAGGAGTTATTTGCTTACTCTAGGAAGAGTAAAATTTGTGCCAAACTATATTCTTGAAGAAATTGAACTCAATAAAGTTAGCACAACTAGGTTAGAATCCAAAGATAGGCCAAGTTGGGGAGTTTTGGCATTATCTTGGAAATTAGGGGCAAAGTTAGAATTATCAATGGCTTAGCGATGAGTTATTGATACTTAGATAGGAAATCTAGGTATTTTCTTTTGTGCTACTATGTCATGTTTTGTATGCCCTATCACATGCCATGACATCATAATCCATCATTCATATTTTATTATGAAAATATTACATGTCATGTCACACATGCATCATCTAGTTATAATATTAATTAAATTCTTATATGATGCATGTCATAGTCATTATCATGCATTAAGTCAATTTTTATTGAAATTAAGGACATTGGCATTAATTAACATCCTAGGTGGATGATCAAAGTTTATAATGCCTAGGTAGAAATGCATGAACCCTTAGTTTAGAGAGAACATGACTTTCACATCTCACTAAAATCATAAGTTGACTTGTATGTGTTTGGAGACACACTAGATACAAGTGAGGTGTTAGGAAGATGAATATAAATGAACTCCAATCATTGGGAAAGCTAATGTACAAGTCATGTGCATTTAGCCCAAAGAACATGGTTGGAAATTATTTTTGAAACCTATTTCAAAACTATATTGGAAAACCTTGGTGAAGACTATCTTTTGATAGATCTCATCATTGATGAATTAGATACAAAATAGAGTGAAACATTGAAATATTTCAATGGTTTCCATTTTTGTGTCAATTTTTGAAAGAGGAAGGTATTTTCATATAAAATTATTTTTCCTTGATAGTATATGCCATAAATAATGTCTACACAAAATTTCATGATTTTTTAAATTTTGTAGAATTATTTAGGAGTTTCTAAAATTCGGACTAAATTTATTTTCAGAAATCAGAAATACCCAATCGATTGGCCAATCAATTGGGAGATCCTATCTGCGAGCACAGAAGCTTGCATAATTGATCTGTTGATCGATTAAGGGCGGCCATAATCAATCAGCTGATCGATTAAGGCATAGCCTAATCGATTGGTTCCCAACACCAATCGATTGGTGAGACTGAAACTGTCTGTTTTCAGTCCAATAACCCTTTTTGAGTAACCTAACAATCCCTAGACCCTTGAATTACTTTCATAAGTATATTTGGGTAAATTTCATTGTGAAATCAAAAGAGGGATAGTTTTGGTGAAAACTATAGGGTTAAGGAGAGGTTTTGATTCAAGTTTTGAATCTCAAAATCTCATAACCTCGAGTTGAGATTTCCTAAAGTTTTAGGAACTCAAAAATCATTGTTGGTGCAATGATGGAGGGTTAGAGCAGGTCTTGAGGGGGAGGTCTTCCTTAAAAGTATGATTTTGAATTTTTATTTTTGGGATAAGTGAAAGAATGAAGATTGGAAATCTTCATTATGATGAATGGAAGGTATGGGACCTTCATTGGGCTTGCCTTGGACCACATAGACTCTCGGGGAGTGTTTTTGATGTGTGTCAAAGGGGGAGAGATTGAAAGGCTAATAGGGATTAGTCTTTCTCAAACATATTGTCAAACATCAAAAAGGGGGAGATTGTTGGTGCAATCTTGGTTAGGTCAAGGTTGGCCTAGTTTGACTAGGCTCGGGTGAGCTAAAGTTTGGACGTATCGATGTTTGATAATGATGTTTGAATGTCATATGATGTTTGAATATCGTATGATGTCAAGTGGGTCAAGGTTGACTGGAGGCTTGACTGAAACGACCTAGTGGGACTAGGTGAAGTCCAGGTGGATCGGGGAGATCGCACGCTGGCATGGGAAAAGACCTAGTGGGACTAGGCACACCTAGTGGGACTAGGCACACCTAGTGGGACTAGGTGAAGTCCAGGTGGATCAGGGAGAACGCACGCTGGCATGGGAAAAGACCTAGTGGGACTAGGCACACCTAGTAGGACTAGGTGAAGTCCAGGTGGATCGGGGAGATAGCAGCTGGCAAGGTGGAAGTCTACCGAGAGATTAGACCTAACTCGAGGGTTAGGCGAATCTGGTTGGGAACCAGATTAAGTCCGAGCTGGGAGCTAGGCAGAAGAAATCCAGGTTGGTCAAAGGGGTTGACCGGACACTTAGTAGGGAACCCTAGACTTGTGACAACAAGTTAGGTTGGACTCAATTGATTGGGTAATCGATTAGGGTTGAGTTTCTTGCGATCAGTAGCTTCCTTGATCGATCTGGTGATCGATTAAGGAATGTGTGAATCGATCAGCTGATCGATTAGGGCAGTTTGCGCGAGAGAACAGAAGGGTCCTGAATCGATTGAGCAATCGATTCAGGATATCTGTAATCGATTGGCTAATCGATTAAGGCAGTTCACGCGAGAGAACAGAAGGGTCCTGAATCAATTGAGCAATCGATTTAGGATACCGTAATCGATTGGCTAATCGATTACGGTTCGAAAACTAGCCGTTGAACAGCTAAATCTGACGTGGTAATCGATTGGGTAATCGATTCAGAAACCCTAGGCATCAAGTATATAGGGCTTTTCACGTAGGTTGAAGCGGTATCTCTTCTCCCCTTCTTCTCCTTCATTAGTGTCATTTCAAGGGAAGCCTTGGAGGATATTGCTGCTACATTTCCAAGGTTCTAGAGGCAATCACAAGCTTGAAGATAGCAAGGTAAGTAAAGCTTGAGCTTATCATTATAAATCTTGTAAGATTTCATTTTGTATTTGCTTAGATTCTTGTTGTATCTTTGTGAAAGCTTGTTAGAGGTTTCTCCACCTCAAGAAGGAGATCTTTCATAGTGTATGAGAGAGTGAGGAGAGTGGATCCTTGGATTAGTCACCCGTCTGGGGTGGATACCAAGTAAATCCTTAGTGTTAGCGTTTGCTCGAGTCTTCCGCCGTGATAAATCATCACGGAGCAAATCGGAGCTAATCACCCCCCCCCCTCTAGCTCGTCTACCAGTCCCAACAAGGACTTCATGCTCAACCCTGAAGGTCAAGACTTCTTGCCTAGTTTACCTAGGACTTTCCTACAATCTTCACAACTCCATTAGTACACAATACCAGCTTAACCTGAACCTTTTGCTACTTATCAAATAAGGTTCGATCTGGTGCTTCCGGCACCAATAATCTCTCCCTTTTTGATTATGGCAACCCAGTTCAAAGTTAAGCTAAAATACAAGCTTTAAAAGGGAAAAGAAATTACGCTCTTCTTTTAGGCTCTCCCCCTTAACTAGTTATCTCCCTTTAGATCATTTAACAATTATATTTTTAGAGAAGAATATATTTTTCAAAAAATAGACTTAGTCTTATTTAAGTGAGATAAAGTTTTTAGAGACTAAGTTAACTTTTGAAAAAGCTATTTAACAAAAACTTGTTAGAATATTCATTTTGGAAAAACTTAGTTCTTTTCAAAAACTAAGTATAGAAGAGTTTTGCAAACAAAAGTTCTAACTTAGTTTTGAATGACAAAGTTAATTCTAATTTTTTAAAAATATTTTAGTTTGAAAAATACTTTTTTTAAAAATACTAAATATTGAAAAACATGAAAAAATTTGAAAAAATTTGAATAACTTCGAACTCTTAACAACTTTAAACTCTCAACTTTGAACTCTTTTATTTCTCTCCCACTTTGTCATATATCAAAATTATGTAGGTAATATAAGGGTAAGAGTAGAAAGAAAATGACTAAAGTATTCACCAAAAAATTATGTGTATCAGAGCGAGTAATTTTAAGTAATAAAAGAAGTATCTAGGCTGAGTCTAAGTTAAATCTGGGCACCTTCATTTTGAGTTCAAGCATGAAAAAAATGAAAATAATTTTTAAATATCCAAAAATAAAGTCAATTCCTTTTAGGCACGTGTCCAAACTTTTAGTTACTTACTGACTGTAACAAACAATATTTTTCACTTGGGTTAATCAAGTAAAGTGTATTTCATAAATCAGCTCAGTTAGCCAGAATACTTGACTTGATTACTTTGAATTGTATTTGTAATGCCCCCAACTTTTGTTGATGTACTGATTTAAGCATCTAAGTCTAGGATAATAGTCTTAAGCATCTCAACCCAATCTAGTGTTAGGACCGAAAGAAATTTAGATATTTCCACATTGGTATGATATTGTCCATTTTGGGTCTAAGCCCTCATGGTTTTACTCTTGGGCTCTCCCAAAAGGCCTCATGCCAATGGAGATATCTTTTTTTCCATATAAGCCTATGATCTTTCCCATGTGATTTCGATGTATGTTTGCAACCTTGTAACCCCAGCAACCTAGGAGTAAAGGATAACTCCTAGAGTCATCCACCTTGATACCAGTCGACTGCCCCTGGGGCAGTCGACTGGTCTAGCCTTAATTGCTAGCCAACGGCTAACCCAACGGCTAGTTTTTGGGGTTATCAGTCGACTGCCCCTGGGGCAGTCGACTGGTCTAGCGTCGAAAACATTCTATGAGTTTGAGATATTGCTGGCAATCGACTGCCTTTCTCCCAGTCGACTGCCCAGCTTATACAAACTCTCTTCCTCACTCCGAAGACCCTCCTTCACGTGTGCCTTCAAGTAGACTCCTTTGGTTTGCCCCTTGAAGTCTTCTTCCACCGGCTATCGTCCCTCGGATGTGCACACAAGCCTTCCCTTGGCTTGCCTCCATGCCACCCTTCACATGTGCCCTTTGAAGTCCACTTCCCGGTTTGCCCTTGGAGTCCTCTTCCCTTGTCTCTCGTCTCTCAGATAAGTCCTCCATGTGTGATTCTCCAAGTCTTGCAAACTCAATCACACATATCAAATAACAAGATAACACCCTAACCTTAACCATGTTGACACACACATCAAAACCATGATCTTCCCGATCATCCTTGGGTCGATTGCCCCAACAAGGAGTAGGTGAAAGGTGCATTTCCCGGGAAGGGAACAAAGGCATCGGTTCGACCTAGGGTTTCTCAGAAATCCGAAGTCAGAACCAAATCGTTAAGGCTAAGAATATATATGTGCTTGTCTTATGTTTGTATATCTTGCAGGTACCTAGAATTGGAGGCAAAGCAAGCAAACAAAACACACAAAACAGTTGGAAATTGGTAGTTCTTTAACACAGATGTTGTCATTCTTCATTCCATGCTACGATACCAACTTAATAAATGACCCCACTTAAGTTTTACAACTGAATTGTGGACTCGGATTGTCTCCTTAAGAACAACATAGTGAGAGCATCTCTAGAGTTTTGGGTTTTTTAATAATGCAGGGGTTCGATTTGTAACATGTTATGTAAAATGCTAACAAGAATGGAAGATTCTAATTGACAGAAAAGAAAAACCGAACATTAATTAGCAAAGACTGCTACTTTAAGCACCTAATTGCAATCCAACTTCATCACAGAAAAAAAATGAAACTAACAAACACTGCACTGGGTAGTTGGAATTTGGTACCTCTACGTGTAGTTATGGGAAGCAAAGTTGACTTAAGAAAAATGCAAATGAACCTTAAAATGCTCCCACCACAGCTTAATTAATATAAGCAACTGATGAAAGCAAATCCTCAAACAACTTGCAAGCACATCTGAGATCGATTATCTAACTATTGCTTATCAAGAAAACTACAAAGAAACTATAACTTCTAAGCAGAAAAGAAAAGAACTCGGTACGTGCTGGTAGCAGTAGGGAAACAACTTTAACTTTGCAACAAAACTGAAAAAGAAACAGAGCAGTTTTTTTTGTTTTTCGGCAATTCGTCAAGAAATAAAACTACTTTAATTTAGCAGTTAGTTGCTACGTTTCAGATAACAGAAACACAACTATTGAAGATTTCAGAAAACTATTGTCGAACCAAGACACGTGAAGAAAACTGAGATTTCTAAACAAAGACAACCATGTTTCAGCAAGAATGAAAAAGAACAATTATCGTAAGCTTCCTTAACCAATCCAAAAAAAATGGAATCTATTGTGCAAGAACTAACTAGAGAGTTGAAACTATTACTGATCTTCCCAACCAAAATCTACTCCATTGGATGGCTTGGACTTGCGACTCAACAGATATTGTGAAACGGAGACAGCACGAACTGAGTAAGTAGATACTCGTCAGCTGGCGAAGAAGTGGAAACACCGGCTGAGCCCACAAATCCCAGGGGCAGGCGATCTGCACTTGGCTTCCCAGAGCACAGCGAGAAGGTGGAAACGACGGAGAAGACTAGGGTTTTTTTCTGCCAAAAGATGCCTCTTTTGCGTGAGAGAGCTGTTTGTATACCCTCCTCTCCAGCATCCCTGATGGACGGCCACGATTCCCTTAGTGCGCTCAACCACCTCCCAATTACCTGCATCCAAAAGAATTGAATAAAGTTAAATCAGTTCACATGGCAATTAATTTAAATCAATTCATGCAAACACATCCATTAACCCATATCTACAAATCCTTCAAAATATGCCACATTAAACACCCATGTAGCCCACCAATATCTATTAAATAAGTATGAAATTCCTATCAAAAATGTAAGTTATCAACTCCCCCACACTTAGTCTTACACGTCTCGTGCAAGTAAGCTAATGCCAAAACAATTAACAAATTTATTTCCCCAACCAATGACCTGATGCAAAAGAGATTGTAGAATAAACAGTTACTTAGGATTGCCATTACATCAAGCCTCATCACACTGGTGACCCTAAATCCTACACTGGTTCACGTTGAGTAGTGGTTCTACAGATTTGGAACAGTCTAAGAACGATGCAACCTCACACAGGTTAGTATCTGGCACTCCTCTGATAATTTGCAGGTGGATTTCACTCAAACTGTTCACAGTGCCCAACTACCATAAGCTTGTATATTTCCTACTCTTCACCACTATGAAGCACAAAAATACATAACTCTGAAGGTCTTTTCAAAATGTACTGAGCTATAGGAAGATTGAGACAGAGAACTAATTGGTACAAGTGGATGGAATGGAAGTGTATGAATGTTACCATATTACCTTAGACGGTCTCCTTACCTTCTGTGTTGTGTTTACTCATCATTATCTCCCCTTCGAATATTTCAATTCCAAAAATTCCTAGACCTTCAATCACCCCTTAATGTGGTGAATATTAGTAACAATCCTGCTCTAAATCAAGAGTCTTCCATGGCACACAATGGTGTTGTTGTTTTTTTCTTCTTTTTTTTCCTATCATTCTTTTCCTATTTTTGTTCTCGTTTTTTTTCACTTTTTTTTCTACTAAGTTTTTTTTCTAAAGATTTGTTTTCCTTCTTTTTTTTTCTTTATTATTCATCCCAAGAGTTAGGATGAAATCCTTTATTCTTTTTTTTTCAACAAAGGTGTCATGTCATTCTCTTGACCAACATCTTGAAGTAAGATAGATCTCTAGACTTGAAACCAAACTTGACAGTCACTACCCCTTGGCAGCTGCCATTCTTCTTTATTACAATTCCCTATTCGGATGATAGCAATTCTCTTCTTTGATACTCCTGCAGTGTTCTCATGCTAACTACAAGCCCCATTTCTTCCTTCATACATATACTTACAAATTATTCCTTCAATACTCCCTCTCCCCCACACTAAGTCTTGACCGTCTCGGCCAATATGATAACAATCAATTCAGTATAAAGAAGAAGAAAAAACTGTAAGGACAAAGAAGGACATATGCATTCAGTATGAAGAAGAAATAAATTGGAGGAACAAATCAATTTCTAGATTCAAGAAAGGAAACAATGCATAGAGGGTAAAAATGCCTTCATCACAGTTATGTTTTTATGTCAATATGGTTCCATGCAGGAGCAAAGCAAGTTCTAGAGTTGCCACATGTGATAACAGTTCACACTAAATTATAGGAATTTGAGTGCTAAAAATCCTCGCTAGGTAATTCATGAATCCTCCTTATTCTGCCAAAACCCATTTCAACATTACTCAGTGTAACCAAAGTAATCAATAACGCCACTAGTGTGTATCCACTTAAAAATTTGCAATCCAACCTAACTGAAATTCCACAATTCCTAAGTATCAGAGAAATTTTTGAGGTGTAAATTTGAATTCGAAATAGAAATTCCTAAGAAATCCTACATGAAGCAATTATTCAATATAAAGTGAAATGCATATGGAAAACTGCTATGTGAAAGAAAAATAGAAAACAACTTCCCTCAGCTTGGGTAAACCGCGTCAAGTAGATGTCGCTCTTCCACTGTCCTTCCCAGCAAGTTTTCTTGGAATAGCTTGAGTCAATGTCCATTAACCTTGAATATTTTCCCAGAAACTATGTCCTGTAGTTCTGCAACACCATAGGGGCAAACATCAGAAACAACATACGGTCTTTCCCATCTTGATCTCAGCTTACCTGGCATCCATTTGAGTCTAGAATTATACACCAAAACCTTGTCTCTAGCCTTAAAATCCTTCGACAGAATGTGTCTATCATGAAATGCTTTTGTTTTTTCCTTATATATGCGAGAACTCTCATATGCTTCCAGCCTCATTTCTTCCAATTCTTGTAGCTGTAATTTCCTTTCAGACCCAGCTTCTTGCAAATTCATGTTGCAAGCTTTAACTGCCCAGAATGCCTTATGTTCTATTTCCACCGGTAAATGGCAGGCCTTCCCAAAAACTACGCGAAAAGGTGACATTCCAATTGGTGATTTAAAAGCAGTTCTATAAGCCCACAACGCGTCATCTAACCTTTTGCTCCAGTCCTTCCGATTGGGGCTTCTTGTTTTTTCGAGTATTAATTTGACTTCTCTATTTGAAACTTCAGCCTGACCATTTGTTTGAGGGTGGTAAGAGGTGGATACTTTATGTACTACTCCATATCTTACAAAAAGTGCCCTGATATGCTTGTTACAAAAGTGGGAACCCTGGTCACTTATAATGGCTCGTGGCACACCAAATCTGCAGAATATGTTAGATCTAACAAAATTCACCACAGTTGAAGAGTCATTAGTTTTAGTAGGAATTGCCTCTATCCATTTAGAAACATAATCGACAGCCAATAGTATGTACATAAAACCAAATGAGTTTGGCAAAGGGCCCATGAAGTCAATTCCCCAAACATCAAAGACCTCACAAAATAGAATTTGTTGTTGTGGCATCTCATTTCTCTTCCCTATGGTTCCTACCCGTTGACAACGCTCGTAAGTTTTTACCACTCTAGACGCATCTCTAAAAAGTGTAGGCCAATAAAGTCCCGCATCTAGCACCTTCCTCGCTGTTCGTTGGGGTCCAAAATGCCCTCCACATGCTAGGGAATGACAAAAAGATAACACTGATTTAAAATCGTTATCAGGAACACACCTTCTAACTACCTGATCGCTACAAAATCTCCACATGTAGGGGTCATCCCAAACATAATATTTGGCGTCACTTTTCAATTTATCACGCTGTTGCTTAGAAAAATCTCTAGGAAAAACATGTGCCACAAGGTAATTGACCAAATCAGCGTACCACGACATCTTACCTTGCAGCTGTAGAAGCTGCCCATCTGGAAATTCATCGTGAATTGGTGTTGAGTCCACTTCTTTTCCAATCCTACTAAGATAATCAGCTACAAGATTCTCCTTCCCTTTCCTATCTCTAATCTCCACATTGAATTCTTGTAAAAGGAGCATCCAGCGGATTAGCCTGGGCTTTGCATCAGCTTTGTTCACAAGGTATTTAATGGCTGCATGATCAGTGAAAACAGTTACTTGAGAACACAATAAGTAGGATCGGAATTTATCTAATGCAAAGACAATAGCTAAAAATTCTTTTTCTGTTGTTGTGTATCTAATTTGTGCTGCATCGAGTGTGTTTGAAGCATAGGAGATCACATGCGGCAGCCCATTAGATCTCTACGCCAGGACTGCCCCTACTGCATAATTTGATCCGTCGCACATCAGTTCAAATGGGTAATTCCAGTCAGGTGGCACTATAATTGGGGATGTTGTCAAGGATGTTTTGAGTTTGTTAAATGCCTCCTTACACTCCTCAGTAAACTCAGATTCAACGTCCTTCTGCTGAAGTCTAGAAAGGGGTAAGGCAATTTTACTAAAATCTTTAATGAATCTACGATAGAATCCTGCGTGCCCGATAAAAGCACGGACATCTCGAACACATAATGGATAATTCAAAGAAGTTATAGTATCCAATTTACCAGGGTCTACCTCAATCCCTCTCTTAGAAATAACATGACCTAGGACTACTCCCTTATTAACCATAAAATGGTATTTTTCAAAGTTAAGCACCAAATTGGTTTCGACACATCTATTTAAAACTGAAGAAAGGCTATCTAAGCATTCGTCAAATGATGAACCAAAAATAGTAAAGTCATCCATAAATATTTCCATTCAATTTTCAAGTAAATCTGAGAAAATACTTACCATGCACCTCTGAAAAGTACCTGAAGCATTACACAAACCAAACGGCATTCGGCGGTAGGCGAAAGTTCCAAAAGGGTAGGTAAACGTTATTTTTTCTTGATCTTCTAGAGCTATTGGTATCTGAAAATACCCCGTGAATCCATCCAAAAAATAGTAATGAGATTTCCCAGCTAGTCTTTCCAACATCTGGTCCATAAAAGGCAAAGGGAAGTAATCCTTCCTTGTTGCTTGGTTCAATTTGTGATAGTCGATACAAACCCTCCATGAGCTTGGTAATCTTGTGGGTATCAACTTATGTTCCTTATTACTAATCATTATGACACTGGATTTCTTCGGTACCACATGTACGGGGCTAACCCATTGACTGTCTGAGATGGGATATATGATTCCAGCTTTAAGAAGTTTCACTATCTCATTCTTCACCACTTCACAAATTAGTGGATTGAGCCTTCGCTGCGGTTGTCTAATTGGTTTTGCATTGTCTTCCAGAAATATCCGATGGGTACATATAGAGGAATCAATTCCTGGAATGTCTTCAATGCTCTATCCTATAGATGTTCGATGTTGCCGCAGGAGATTCAACAATTTACGCTCCTGTTCCAGCTCTAAATCATTAGCAATAATCACCGGTAGCTGCTGGTTTCCCTCTAAATAGGCGTATTTCAAATGCTTGGGTAGCATTTTTAGCTCCACTGGTGGTCTTGCTGAGAGAAACTGGTTTTCCACCCCTGAATCTGTCCCCTTTCCTTGTATTGTAAGCTGATCTTCATCCATGATTCTGTTGCTACTGAAAAAGTCTGTGCTCCTACTGTCCCTTCCTTCATCCTCCTCATCACTGTCTTCCGAATGAGCTGACATGTCGAAGTAATAGCATAAATCATCCTGTTCTGAGGACAACCCGTCAAATTTTTCCAAGCAAGCTTCATCCAAGATATCAATGCCAAGCAAAGAATGATTTTCAGCTGGGTATTTCATTGCGTCCAGAATGTTAAACTCCACCAAAGTGTCACCGAATTCTATAGAGAGCATCCCTGCGTGGACATCAATCTTTGTTCTCGCTGTTTTAAGAAATGGTCTCCCTAGAATCAGTGTAGTTGGGTTTGAAGAAGTTTCACCTTCCATGTCCAATATATAAAAATCTACTGGAAAAATTAAATCCCTGACCTTAACCAAATTGTCTTCGACTACTCCCGTTGGATGTACCAAACTGCGGTTAGCTAATTGTATTATCACTCCAGTAGGTTGTAAGGGTCCTATCCCAAGTGCTTGGTAGATAGATTTTGGCATTACATTAATTGAAGCTCCAAGGTCTAACATTGCATTCTCTAAATGCATATCTCCCACAACACATGGTATAGTAAAGACTCCCAGATCTGTGCATTTCTCGGGTAGTGGTTGAATAAGAGCGGACACATTCTTTCCCACACTTACTAATTCATTCCCCTTCAATCTCTTTTTATGGATGCATAAATCCTTCAAGAATTTGGTGTATTTCGGTATGTGTTTGATGACTTTAAGCAAGGGAATATTCACCTCTACTTTGCTGAAAATATCCATAAGTTCCTGGTGCTCTTGAGCTTTCTCCCCTTCTGAATCCTTCCTTGTATTAATTATTTTCTGAGGAAAGGGCAGAGGTGCTAACTCTTCTGAACTTGGCTGTGGTTTCAAAAGTTCTTCCTCACGGTTTTGGGCTGATTGTTCTACAACTGGTACTAAATTTGAAGAAATTGGTTCAGCAATAGATCTGCCACTACGTAGTGTAATGGCACTGACATTTCCTCTCAGATTTGGAACTGTTTGAGAAGGTAACTGTTGTGGCACTTGCACCGCTGATTGGTTATTAGCAGGTGTAATGTGCTCGTACTGTCGTTCACAACTTGACTGTTGTGGTGGTGACATTTGTTGTTGCATAACCGCATTTTGTTGTTGCTGCTGCTGTTGATGTATCTGCTGTTGCATCATCATCTGTTGCTGCTGCAATTGATGCAGTTGGTATTGCATTTGCTGCTGCATCTAATGTTGGTGTAGCATCATCTCTTCTAACCTTGATGTAAACGCCTCTGTTTTAGGTTGCTGCTGCTGCTGTAATTGAGAAGTCCCCTGGTTGGAACTTGCAAATGGTACTGGCAGTCTCTGAAAAGCTGGAGGTGGACAGTATGATGGTTGCTACTGCTGCTCTACATTCCCATATCTCAGGTTTGGGTGGTCTCTCCATCCTGGGTTATATGTTGATGACATGGGGTCATAAGGAGGCTTGTATCCTTGTTGCTGCTTATGAAAAAACTGCTGCTTGGATTGATAGGCATTTGCCACTGCCACTTGATCCCCCTGGTTGAAACTACCCTCCGGATGGAGAACCGGGCATGCATCAGTTGGATGGGACACACTGGAACATAACCCACATATATTTTCTACACGCATAGGTTGACCCCATGTCTGTTGTTGCTGCTGTTCATGAGCTAACTCCCTGATTGCATTGGTCATCTCTTTCCGAAGGCTATTTTTGATTTCTTCCACATCAATGCTCGGTATTGAAATTGCGTTAGCTGTTCTAGCCATTATTTGTCGGCTCCCAAATTGTTGTGCATTTGCCACCATAATAGAAATAAGCTCTCGTGCATCAGAAGGCGTCTTATTCACTAATGCTCCTCCACTAGTTGCGTCAATCATACATCTATCCATTTGCAATAAACCTTCGTAAAAGTATTGAATGAGTAGATGATCGCTGATCTGATGATGAGGGTAGCTAGCACATAACTTCTCAAACCTCTCCCAATAGTCATACAACGTTTCTCCTGAGAGCTGTTGAGTGCTACAAATGGCTCTCCTTATAGCTCCGGACCTTGATGCCGGAAAGTATTTTTCCAAAAAAGCTCTCTTCATCTCTACCCAGTAGGTTATTGACCCCATTGGCCTAGAATACAACCAGTCCTTTGCTGCTCCCTGCAGAGAAAACGGAAAAGCCCTTAAGTAGATATCCTCAACCTCAATTCCGTGTGGCTTCAAGGTGGAGCAAACTGCATGGAACTCCTGCAAATGTATGGAAGGATCTTCTCCAGCCAGTCCATTAAATTTTGACAGTAAGTGAATGAGTCCTGAACACAGTTCAAAATCCACATTCAATTCTGGGTATTGGATACACAAAGGATGGTAAGTTAAATCTGGCGCAGCTAATTCTCGAAGTGTTGGGGTTTTCTCCATGTTGTTCCCTAACTACTGAAAAGTTTCAATGGAGTATGCAGGGGTGCCTCTCTGTAGTCTCTGCCGTTCGTGGAATGTCCTGTCTATTTCTGGATCAGATTCCAATATATTACTGCAAGTCGATCTAGTCATGCGTTGCCCTGCACTTTATCACAGATTTAAAACCATTCATAGTTGACAGATAATTATTGCTACTCTAAAGATTAACTAACACTGCTATGTTCCCCGGCAACGGCGCCAAAAATTGATAGTTCTTTAACACAGATGTTGTCGTTCTTCATTCCATGCTATGATACCAACTTAATAAATGACCCCACTTAAGTTTTACAACTGAATTGTGGACTCGGATTGTCTCCTTAAGAACAACACAGTGAGAGCATCTCTAGAGTTTTGGGTTTTTTAATAACGCAGGGGTTCGATTTGTAACATGTAACGTAAAATGCTAACAAGAATGGAAGATTCTAATTGACAGAAAAGAAAAACCGAACATTAATTAGCAAAGACTGCTGCTTCAAGCACCTAATTGCAATCCAACTTCATCACAGAAAAAAAATGAAACTAACAAACACTGCACTGGGTAGTAGGAATTTGGTACCTCTACGTGTAGTTATGGGAAGCAAAGTTGACTTAAGAAAAATGCAAATGAACCTTAAAATGCTCCCACCACAGCTTAATTAATATAAGCAACTGATGAAAGCAAATCCTTAAACAACTTGCAAGCACATCTGAGATCGATTATCTAACTATTGCTTATCAAGAAAACTACAAAGAAACTATAACTTCTAAGCAGAAAAGAAAAGAACTCGGTACGTGCTGGTAGCAGTAGGGAAACAACTTTAACTTTGCAACAAAACTGAAAAAGAAACAGAACAGTTTTTTTGTTTTTCGGCAATTCGTCAAGAAATAAAACTGCTTTAATTTAGCAGATAGAAAGGAAATCGATTGCTACGTTTCAGATAACAGAAACACAACTATTGAAGATTTCAGAAAACTATTGTCGAACCAAGACACGTGAAGAAAACTGAGATTTCTAAACAAAGACAACCATGTTTCAGCAAGAATGAAAAAGAACAATTATCGTAAGCTTCCTTAACCAATCCAAAAAAAATGGAATCTATTGTGCAAGAACTAACTAGAGAGTTGAAACTATTACTAATCTTCCCAACCAAAATCTACTCCATTGGATGGCTTGGACTTGCGACTCAACAGGTATTGTGAAACGGAGATAGCATGAACTAAGTAAGTAGATACTCATCAGCTGGCGAAGAAGTGGAAACACTAGCTGAGCCCACAAATCCTAGGGACAGGTGATCTGCACTTGGCTTCCCAGAGCACAGCGAGAAGGTGGAAACGGCGGAGAAGACTAGGGTTTTTTTCTGCCAGAAGATGCCTCTTTTGCGTGAGAAAGTTGTTTGTATACCCTCCTCTCCAGCATCCCTGATGGACGGCCACGATTCCCTTAGTGCGCTCAGCCACCTCCCAATTACCTGCGTCCAAAAGAGTTGAATAAAGTTAAATCAGTTCACATGGCAATTAATTTAAATCAATTCATGCAAACACATCCATTAACCCACATCTACAGATCCTTTAAAATATGCCACATTAAACACCCATGTAGCCCACCAATATCTATTAAATAAGTATGAAATTCCTATCAAAAAAGTAAGTTATCAAAAATCTGCTCCTGGGCGCCTGAATGGATACAGGTGCCCTGGATGCCAGGCACCTGAATGAATCAGGCGCCCAATAAGCTCCTGGGCACCCTGGATGATGGTTTTATCAGCCTCGTGATGTTCTCAATTTGGATGGATTTTTGACCGCAACTGAGACGCCCCATAGCAACACAGGCGCCCCAATAAGAGGATATATAAAGGGGTTCGACCCCTCAACTCAGAACATCAACCACGACATCATTCTAAGCATTCCGAGTGACGACAAAGTGCTAAAGACGAAGCTCTGTGACCAAGGAGGCTCCAGGGGAAAGTGTGCGGCACTTCAGGAGTTCCAAATCGGCAGAGTCTTCGACATTTCGTTTGGTTTGATTTGTTTTATGCAATTAATTTCCTTATCTTTTATATTGTAAAACGTGCACTTTAAGACGGGTTTCTCTGCCTCCAGAAAGTCTGGAAAGGAGACCATTAGTTGACGGGTGTTTCCCGTGCTTAGGCCTTGGACGTACTGACCCTGGGGGGTTGGGAACTAAGTAAAAAATCCGTGTGCATTCTGAGTTGTTTCTTTTTCGTTCTTTCTGTTTTCCACTGCTACTAACTCTGTATCTAGAATGAACGATCGAAAGACAAGTTTCTTGAAGTTTTTAACGAGTCGATATTCACCCCCCCCCCCTCTATCGACGGCACCGATCCCCATAGAAGGCAATAGGTCGAGGCTGCTGGATAAAAAGTCAGCTGAGTCGTGAGGGTCTGAGTGTTGAGAGAATTGTACTCGAGAAGGGAACCCCTAGGTTTAGGGAGTTGGTAGTCGACTGGTGCTTAGATCAGTCGACTGATGAAGTACACAGAAAGATCAGTCGACTGATCCTATGAGCAGTCAATTGGTGTCGGCTAGAATTCCAACGTTGGGTTGTAACGTTCGAATCCAAGTGGACCAGTCGACTGGTGCTTGGACCAGTCGACTGGTAGCGACTCTTCTCAGCTATGAGCTCTATTTAAGAGAGCTCGGTTTGGCTGGGAAAGGGTTGATGAAATAGGCTTGGTTAAAGATTATTAGTAGTCTACAAGTACTCAGGTGTTGTCGGGAGTTTGTGGCGAGGTTTCTCCACCCACAAGGAGCGACAAGAGATAGCCGGAAATCTTCCGGGGACTCATTGATAACTACCATTTTTGCTGATTATTTTAGGCTCTTAAATCCATGTTTGATCCACATTTTATATGCTTAAGTTTGTAATTGTATTAGGTTTCATGTATTTTCGTTATTTTGGCTTTTAATTCAAATCTTTATATATTTGGGATATTTTTGGCACTAAATTTGAATATCATTTTGTAGGCTTCAGATGATCATGGACCTCAGTCAAATCGGGTCAGACTTGAGTCAACATTGGATCCAGATTAAAGGGATCAAGCATCGAATTAATAGGAGCTGTCCATTCCAGAGAACGGCTAGATCTGAGCCATCGGTCAACATCTGGTTAATCCGATCTGGGGACAGGTAGATCAGAACCATTGATTAGGATCTGTGGAGTTTGGTTCAGATCTGAAGAGATCCGACCATTGGATGAAGCCAAATCGATCTCAGCCGTCCGTTGCTAATGAATTAAAGATTGGACCTTCCAGCTCTGGCTAAAGCTGGACCGAACCCGAGCTGGACTGGACCCAAGCTGTGCCGAACCAAGAGGTCTGAACCCAACTGCTTTGGCATGATTGGACTGAACCGCTGTGCCAAACCCGAGCTTGACCGAACCCACGCGCAGCCAAGCCAAAGAAACAAAAGTTGCACTCCACGCGATCTAGGGCAGATGGGAACGAGGGCAGATTGGAACGGGGGGAGTCGACGGGTTCCCGATTCTCTCCTTCCTCCTCACCTTCATCTTCATCTCCTCCGGCCATTGCACAGCTAGGGTTAGGGGTTCCAACCTTAGCCGGCCGGAGTTCATCATAGCCAAGGTCTTCCATTTCTCCATCTTCATCGCCGCCGGAGCTTCGATCGATCGCAGTTTGAGGGGTTCCCGACTCGATCCGATCAAGGCTTCCATCCACTCTCACCGCCGGCAGCCGATTCCTCATTTCCATCATAGATTCAATTTCCTTCCAGTGTTTCTTCATTTACATTCTTTCCAGCAGCTTTTCCAGCAGTTTTCTTCGCAGCTTTATCTTCTTCTTTGTTTTTCTTCTGCAGGCCGAGATTTCCTTCCGATTCCAGTAGTTTTATGCCTTCCATTTCATCAGCAATTACTTCCAGCAAATTTATTTCCCAGCTAGTTCTTCCTTCATCAGCAGCACCTCTTCAATAGCTACGGCAGCAGCATTTCTTCACATTTCCAGCATCAGCCTACTTCAATTTTCAGCAGCAGCCCATCCGAATCAATTCACAGCAGCTTCTTCCTTATTCTAATACCAATAGCTCCTCATCACAGCCGACTGGGAGCTCTGCTTGTTGATTGTTCTTAGTTGATTGATTGTTCTTAATTGTTGAATGTTTTGTGTTTGTTTTGAGTGAATTTTGTATTGAATAAAACTTTCCCAAGTCAAATGGCACGTACTCGAAGCAATTCTCATTCATGCCTATATGATGTTTGGTTAAATGTCTCTTAGAGCAGTTATTTGAAATTGTGAAATTTCTTACTCGCCTAGCTGTTATTTTGTATTGCTTTTCACATGCTTTAAGTTTCATGTCTTCGTTTACATGCAATTAAGTTAGGTTAGATTAGATTTCTTCAATGTTGTAGTTTTGTTCCATGTTAGTTTTGTTGATGCTTAAGTCCTAGTTGTTTTTTTTTTCTTTACTGCACTTGTAATTAGGTTAAATTAGATTTCCTTACCTGTACTGTCTTTCCTTAATTAGACTAGATTTCCCTACCTGCTTTGCCATGTCTTTTCGTAGTCTTAATGCTCAAATTCAAACCCCAGTTTGATATCCAAAACCCAAAAGCAATAAAATACGATATCTGAGATTTATCATGCACCAACTACATTCGTTGGGAGACGACTCGAGTTACTCTATGCTACATTAGTTTAGAGGAATTCGATATCTTAATTGTATTTGAAACCGTAACACGACAAAAACGGTTATCAAATTTGGCGCCATTGCCGGGGAAAATAGTGGTGTTTGATAATTATATCTTTTGATTCTATTTTTGATTGCTTTATCTTTAGTATATGGTTGCTGCCATTTTTCTTGTTTGTTTTGTGACAGGGCTGCAAGATTAAAATGTTTTCACCAGAGGACTGTAAAGAGATCACAAGTGCACTGTCAGAGTTAAAGTTTTGGGTGAATCATGTGAATCAACAAATAACCAACAGGCATTCATCTACTTACCTGTAACACCCGAAAATTCTCAAACCTAATTTTAGAAATATCCTAGAATTAATTCTGAATTTATGGATATTTTTATAGAATTTTTCCATGGACAAATAAGGTAAAAATGAATAAAAACAGAATGCGCAGTAAAAAAATTTAAATGGAGTTTGAACCCAAGACCTATACCTAGAGAAGAGAAAGACATACCAAGTGGGCTAATCTGTTTTCATTAAAATAGGATAGAGCGAAGGATAAATAAGGTAAAGCTAGTATTTAACTTAGGGTTTATTGTATAACTTAATATAAATAAGGAATTAAAGAATTAAAGGAGGTGTTTTGAGGTTGCGTGAGCCCTAGGTGCGCCGACGCCCCCTCCTCCTCTCCTCTTCCTCTCTTGCGTTTTCTTCCTCTTCTCCTCTTCTCATGCCGCCCAAGACAAAGGGGAAGTCAAGGGAAGGTCTCGAGAGGCCCTATTCTCTACGGGGACCCTCGTAGACGCGAGGAGAACACCAAGAAGCAAGAAGAACGTTGTAGTTCGACATTTCCTTAGGAATTTCAGAGTTTATTCGTAAGAAAAACCTAGCGCAGGAAGTAAGTACCCCTCACCTGCAGTATAAGTAGTTTCGGTTGACGTTTCGTATGCTTTATTTCCTTATATGTATGTCCTACGATTAAAAATTATGGATTATGAACAAGCACGTTGAATTAACCCTTCATATTAGTTTTAGAGTCTGAAGGTATCCCTGGATGGGCTTGAGTGCACTTACCCTTCAGTTTCGGGTTAAGGAGCACGTTTGAGTGCCTAGGGAGCGACTTTAAAAGAAAAGAAAGGGTTAAATCGCAAGGTGTTCGTTAAATTGTTAGTCAGTTAATGCTATAGAGAGCATTAAAGAATAGAAATTCTTGCTTCAGTTATGATTGGGACCAAGGTCTAGTGGGATGGGCTCCTAGTTGCCCCTAGGTTTAGATAACCTAGTAAAAGCAAGAATCAAAAAAAAAAAAGGTATAAAGGACTATTTTATTTTCAGTGGCATTGTACCGGACTTCGGTCCAGGGATAGGCTCCAAGTTGCCTCTAGGTTTAGATAACCTAGTATGGGATGGGCTCCTAGTTGCCCTTAGGTTTAGATAACCTAGTAGAAACCTAATGGATTCGGGATTTGCTACCTCGGGTTTATTAAGGATGCGCGCACAGTTGGTACATTGCCGGGCCCACAGCAGTTGATTATTATTTTCACCTACTATATGTATTTAGTTTTCAGAAATTCATATTAGCATATGGTGAATTTAATAATTAGTTTTATGTTAGTTAGTTCCAGTTCCAGTTCAGATATGTATGTCATGCTATAGCTTACTTTTCAGTTTTAGTTCAGTATGTGCCATGTCTCAGCTATATGCCATGACATCCTATGATATGTATTTTAGCATGAGCCTAACATGATTTCTTATGGATATGAGCATGTATGTGCATAGCATGTTTTACAAAAGCATAATTCGAGTTTTCATGGTTTTGTGAGGCTAGATGGTACTTACTAAGCTTTATGCTTATTAGTTTACATTTCCTTATACTGCAGATACAGGTAAAGGAAAGCACTAGTAGCGGAGGCGGCGGGCTTGATGCAAAGTGTGTGTGATGGTGGAGTTGGAATAAAAGTCTTCGGAACTTGCAAAGCATAGAATAACCCTCTTTATGCTTCTTTAGTTATTCCGTAATATATTATGTGAACCATGTATGAACTTAAGTAGACTTGTATTGGTGGTGTCTAGTATGCTTCTTTAATTTTCTTGTTTATGCTTCTTCAGTTATTTCGCGATATATTATGAGAACCATGTATTAACCTGTTTAGACTCGTTATTTGTGGTGCCTAATATATTAAAGTAGTTTATTCACCTGTGTTAATACTTGCTTAGTGAATGTTGAATAATATGAGTTACTACTTGTAATATGGTAATTTAGACCCATGCTTAAGCTTTAGAGATAAGAACTTGATACTTTTGATTTACATGCTAAATACATAGGATATGCTTGTTTTAAGATATATGCACCATATAGAATGACATGTAGTAGCTAAGAATGCCCTTAGATATGAATAATGAATGGTTTCAATAAAGAAGTTGATACCAACTTGGCACGTTTATGTTTATGCTTTTATATATCGTTGTTGAAATTCCTAAGTTACTCAGTCAGAAATCAGGTAGATATATATTTACGTAGCGATCCGCCTTATAGCTTAGTGTACTAGAAGGTGGGGCGTTACACAGTGGTATCAGAGCAAGTTCCATCTTTCCTCCTCACACACATCAGCATCAGACCTGCAGCTTCTAAGTAAGAGTATCTCTCACATTACTATATTTTCTTGCTTTCAGATTTATAGTATTTTCATGTTATTCATGCTGTCTGTTTTCTAGCCAGTTCTTGTTTACAGTTAACGGAAGCATGTTTAATACCTTAGTTTATATCTGATAGCATGTCTTAGAATTAAAATATGAATTGTATGATCCTCCTCTATTTTAGATAATGGCAAGAGGACGCTCAGTTAGAAGAGCACCAATTACTGAGCCTCAGCAGGAGGCAGACCACGCAGTGCCTCCAGCGGACCTGACAGAGGTAGTAGCACAACTGCAGAGACAGGTAGCGGAACAGCAGCAAGTAATTGTTGCTCTAACCGCTAATCAGCAGGCTACTCCCACTGTTACCCCAGAGCCCCAGGGGGAGACGCCGATAGTGATGGAGGTTCCACCTGTGGCGCCGGTCCCACCAGACATGCCAGTAGCCCCAGCAACAGGGGCAAAAAGGGAACCTTATCTGATCCAGTGGCAGAAGATCAAGCCAGAGACCTTCTCAGGCACCAGTGAACCATGGGATGCCCAAGCTTGGTTCAAGACCCTAGAGAGTACCATGGAGCTCCTAGACTGGCCAGAGCATGAGAAAGTAAAGTGCGCCTCCTTCTGCCTAGCCGGAGACGCACGTATGTGGTGGGAGCGTATCAAGATAAAACGCCCAGTCAATCAGATGACCTGGGCTAGCTTTGAAGAAGAGTTCTTTGAAGAATTCTTCCACATGCGGGTCACAAACTGCCACTATGACGAGTTCACTGAATTTCGGCAGGGCAACCTATCAGTAGAGGAAGCCGTGAAGAGATTCAACAGACTGGCTCGCCTGTGCCCTGAGCTGGTCAGTACTAAACGAGAGCGAGTCAGGCTAATGCTCAAGATGCTAAGGCCAGAGATAGCACTGAATGTGGCCAGCGGCGTCCATAGGCCGCAAACCTCAGAGGAACTAGTTAGCAGTGCTCTGATCACCGAGCATTACCTGAACAGCATGCGACAGCAGAAGGCAGTCGTGACAGAGAATAAGGACCAAGGCAGTAGCACAGGAACTCAGAAACCCCAGGGCTCTAACTCTAACTGGAAAGGAAAGAATCAAGGCAAAAGAAAGCAGTGGAACAATCCAAAAGGGGAGCCAGCCAATAAGCAAATCAAGTATCCCACTTGTTCCAACTGTGGGAGACAACACTCAGGAGTCTGCCGCCTGGGCACACGAGGGTGCTACACCTGTGGTCAGGAAGGGCATATGGCCAAGCAATGCCCTAACAAGGCCAACTTACCTCCCCCACAGCCTACTCAGTATGGAGGTAAGCCAGCTTAGCTTCACCTGATGCAGACGACACTAGAGGGTCCTCAGATCAATCAAGGCAGATTAGAGGCTGTTGGGACCGGGTGCATGTCGACAAGGATACGGGTTCGTAAAATTTTAAATTTTTACATGCAGCGGAAGAATTAGCATAAAATAATTTCCTAAATTATTTTAACCACGTATCTAGCATACAACCTTATGGTGTGAGGACATAATCATAAATTAAAACTTTGCGAAAAAGTAAACTAATTTACTACGTACCTCGCGTAACTCGAAGTAAGGGACGAGATCCAACCGTAACGTCCCTTGGAAGCTTCGCCTCTATTCGCGTCCACGCCGAGTTCTCTTCGGGATGACTTCGCAAAGTCACGAGTTTTGTGCCAACGAGAACTACTAGATCCTCTAAAGGCACAACTAGAAGGACAAGAGAAAAGATAGGAAACTAACCACCCAAGAAACGGAATCGAATTCCGAGAAGGAAGGAGATGTGATCCGCTTCTTCTTCTTCTTGGTTGGCTTCTCCTTCTTCTTGGTAGCTCACGGCAACCACCTAGGGATGAAATTGCGCCGGACCTTGGGTTGGTGTGCGCCGGCCCTAGGGTTGGTGAAGGGCGCCGGCCCTAAGGGAAAGAGAGAAGGAGAAGAGAGGAATAAAAGAGAGAGAGGGAGAGATTAGCTCTATCAATTATTGATTAGGAATTAAAGGCTTCCCTTTGGTTCCTTATATAGTTGCTTCTCCCTTGCCAAGTCTCCTCTTGACAGAATTAACGGAATTAGTTATAAGAATTTTATCTTATAAAATTTCTTATGACTTATTCCGTTATGCCTAGTTTTATTATAACTAATTTATAATAAAACAAATTCTTCTCTCTCCTTTAAATTATGGAATAAATTTTATAAGAAATTTATAAACTTTCTTATTATGGAAAAATCAATTCATAATTGATTTTATAAAATTAAAATAAACCAATTCAAGGATTATTTTAACTTCCATAAAGAGAATAAATTTCTATAAATTTATTTATATAAATTTCTTTATACAAATTTATTTATCCATAATTTATAAAATAAATCGTGCTAGATCTATTTTATTAATTAAACCAAATAAAATGGTTTTCTCCCTTTAATGTGGCCGGCCAAACCAAAGAGGGTGGGCACCCTCTTTGGCCGGCCACTTCAAGCCCCACCAATCGTGAATTAAACTCATTTAATTCGCCCAAGAAGCCTTCAAAAGACTTAGCCAATTTTAGCTTCCATTGCGCCTCTGATTAACTCAGATTCGACTTATTTCTCTTGATTGGAAAATCCAATTTTCAACTCGTTTTAAATCCCTCGGATTACTCGTAGTGCGTGTGACTAAATAGGCTTTCGATTTATGTTGGCCATCTATAATTAACCAATTATAGAACGATCATGAGTGGCACCTAGTAGTACATCATGATCCCCAATTAATCGAAAGATCAATGGTTTGACCTCAGAAGAAATTATTCTGAAACCCTTCAGCAGCTCTAATGAATCGTGCCCCATTCCCTTCACCACCTTATACCCACTTAGTTCAGGACATGGTCTGTTTGTGTCAGTCCCCACTAGACTGACTACGTCACACCTAGCCCAAGTAGTGTCTTTCTCGTCCTTTGGATTTCTAATTACTCTCATGTATTTAAGAGACTCGCACTCTAAACATGATGTACTCTGGCCAGAGGTTTTGAGTAACAATCCGACGATAGGCCTGGGTATACATCTCCTCGCAAGGAGTGGTGAATCCTTTGTAGGTTGTTCAAACATCTTCGGGCACTTCGGCTTATACCCAATCATCCTGGGTCCACACCTCCTTGGAGATGCTTGCTTAAGATGTTAAAGTATAAGTCTCCATGACCAAGATGACTTGAACACCGCAAGTCAAAGGAACATCGCACTTAAGCTGCAGTAAGAACTTCATTGACATATCTACATGTAGATTCCCATATGAAGTCTTACAGCTAGTCACTCCAATGAACTAGTTCCCTTAACTAGCATCCATGTTTACCTCCGGACATCCCAATGTCACCAGCCAGTGAGAATCAGCTGATTAGAGAATAACCCATACTAGTCTCAACAGAATTGATAGTGTCCGTTTTTATCAATTCATCGACTAGGGATATTTTCAATACTTCACAATTGCACATGTAGAGATAATCACTAGTTGTGATCTCATCACAAATTCTCTTATGCTGTGAATTGTATTGCGGACATTCAGTAGATGAGTTTAAGATCCCAATCAAATACACAAACATGTATACTCAAATAGTGAATTTTCATTTATTAAAATAAATGTTTACAATCATAAGGCGATTGCCTTAGGACACTTCTCTCATATCACTAACAGAGGCTCCACCGGCTACTACAAATGCACGGGATTTCTCACTGACCAGAGAGGATGTAGCCACCGCCTCTACAGTTGTTACAGGTCAGATTAGTATTTTAAATCTGTATGCATCTGTACTTTTCGATACTGGGGCAACCCATTCATAAGTATCCAAGGCATTCGCCGAAAAACTAGCAATACCTCCGGACGTACTTAGTGGTCAGTTTCTGACTACCCTGCCCTCTGGAGACATCATGGCATCCACACACTGGCTCCGTGCCATACCCGTCGGCATTTCAAACAGAGAGATTTACTGTGCTCTGGTAATACTGAATATGTCCGACTATGATGTCATTTTTGGGATGGACTTCCTGAGCAAATACGGCGCTTCTATAGAGTGCCGAAAAAGGAAAGTCGTATTCCAACCAGAGGCAGGAGAGCAGTTTGAATACATCGGAGAACCGAAGAAGAAGGCTAAGAAATTTCTCTCCGCCATGAAAGCACGGAAACTACTGAGTACAGGATGTGCTGGATTTCTAGCGCATGTAGTCCATGCCGAACAAGTCAAGGACCAAAAGCTAGAAGAGGTCCCAGTGGTATGTGACTACCCAGCAGTCTTCCCTAACGAGTTACCTGGCTTAGCACCAGACAGGGAGATAGAGTTTGAGATAGAGCTCATTCCAGGTACCAACCCCATTTCAAAAGCACCATACCGTATGACTCCAGCAGAATTAAGAGAACTTTGGGAGCAACTATAGGAGCAACTCGACAAGGGCTTCATCCGCCCTAGTCATTCACCATGGGGAGCTCCAGTGTTGTTCGTGAAGAAGAAAGACGGGTCCATGCGCCTGTGTATAGATTACCGAGCTTTGAATCAAGTCACCATTAAGAACCGGTACCCTCTACCCAGGATCGATGATTTGTTCGATTAGCTAAAGGGATCCACAGTCTTCTCAAAGATAGATTTGAGATCCGGCTATCACCAGGTCAAAGTCAGAGAGGGTGATATTCCCAAGACAGCTTTCAGAACCAGATATGGGCACTACGAGTTTGTAGTCATGCCTTTTGGGGTCACAAATGCTCTAGCAACATTTATGGACCTCATGAACCGAGTATTCAGGGAGTATTTAGATAAGTTTGTCATCGTCTTCATTGATGACATTCTTATCTACTCAGGAACTCAGGAGGAACATGCTGAGCATCTCAGGACAGTATTGCAGATTCTTCAGCAGAGCCAGCTGTATCCAAAATTCTCAAAATGTGAATTCTGGCTCGATCAGGTGTCTTTTCTAGGTCACATCATCTCCAAGGAAGGGGTGATGGTAGACCCCAGCAAAATAGAAGCAGTAAGTAACTGGATCAGACCGAAGAATGCCAGTGAGATTAGAAGTTTTCTGGGTCTAGCCGGTTACTACAGGAAGTTCGTGGAAAATTTCTCCAGAATAGCCTCCCCACTGACAGCTCTTACCAGAAAGAACAGGAAGTTTCAGTGGATAGAGGACTGCGAGAACAGTTTTATAGAATTAAAGAGAAGATTGACTAGTGCTCCCATCCTGACTCTTCCAGAGACCACTGACAGCTTCGACATATATAGTGATGCTTCTAAATTAGGACTTGGAGCAGTGCTGATGCAGAATGGCAAGGTTATCGCCTATGCCTCTAGACAACTCAAGGATTATGAAAAGAATTACCCTACTCATGACCTTGAGCTAGCTGCAGTAGTGTTTGCTCTCAAGATCTGGAGGCATTACTTATACCGAGCTCAGTGTAGGATTTTCACAGATCATCAGAGCCTGAAGTATTTCCTTACTCAGAAGGATCTGAACATGAGGCAACGCAGATGGCTTCAGCTGGTCAAGGATTATGACATTGACATCCTCTACCACCCAGGTAAAGCTAATAAGGTGGCAGACGCGCTTAGCAGGAAATCTAGTGCCACCCTACTAGCTTTGCCTACGATGTCACAGCCCTTCGGAAGGAAATATCAGAGTTCGGACTGGAAATTTTAGTTGGGCAGCTCTCCACTTTGACATTAGTGTCAACCCTGATTGAAGACATCCAGACAGCACAGGATCAAGATCCTGACCTTCAGAAAATCAAGCAGGGGATAGCGGAATCAGAAAATGGGGAGTTTCGCCTAACAGAGAGTGGGACACTGTACTACGGTGACCGCTTATGTGTTCCGAACCAAGAAGAGCTCCGAAGGAAGATCCTAGAGGACGCACATGGATCTCCTTATACGATGCATCCTGGTTCCACCAAAATGTACCAAGACCTCAGGGGACGTTTTTGGTGGCCTGGGATGAAGAGAGACATCGCCAGATATGTCAGTACTTGTCTGACATGCCAAAGAGTCAAGGCAGAACATCAGAGACCAGGTGGAGTTCTACAGCCTATTCAGATTCCAGAATGGAAATGGGAAGATATTTCCATGGATTTTATAGTGGGACTACCCAGAACAACGAATGGATATGATGCAATCTGGGTAATAGTAGATAGATTGACTAAGTCTGCCCACTTCCTAGCTATCAGGATCTCCTATTCCATGGAACAGCTAGCTCCGTTATACCTCAAGGAGATCGTCAGACTACATGGGGTCCCTAGGACTATCATCTCAGATAGGGACAGTAGGTTCACTTCGCACTTCTGGGAGTGCGTACAGACAGCACTAGGCACCAAACTGAAGTTTAGCACAGCTTTCCATCCTCAGACAGATGGTCAGACAGAGAGAGTTAATCAAGTACTAGAAGATATGCTCAGAGCTTGTGCTTAGATTTCAAGGGCAGTTGGTGCAGATACTGTGCTTAGGAATTCGCCTACAACAATAGTTATCAGGCCACTATCGGCATGGCACCCTATGAGGCTTTATATGGGCGGAGGTGTAGATCTCCTATCTGCTGGTACGAGGGTGGTGAGAGGCAAGAGTTAGGCCTACAGACAGATCTTATAGATGATACCACCGTAGCCATACAGCAGATCCGCCAGAGAATAGAAACAGCTCAAAGCCGCCAGAAGAGCTATGCTGATACACGGCGCAGACCATTAGAGTTTGAAGTTGGGGATTCAGTGTTCCTCAGAGTGGCTCCCATGAAGGGAGTAATGCGTTTTGGGAAGAAGGGCAAGCTAAGTCCCAGATATGTAGGACCATACCCCATCACTAGAAGAGTTGGCAAAGTAGCTTATGAGTTGGAGCTACCTCAGGAGATGTCAGCTATCCACAATGTATTTCATGTTTCCATGCTGAAGAAGCATATCCCAGATGCCACCCAGGTGATAGAGCCACAGACGGTACAAGTTCGCGAAGATCTCAGTTATGATAGTCGGCCTATTCAGATAATAGACCGAGCAGTTAAGAAATTGCGAAACAAGGAGGTACCATTAGTGAAAGTCATATGGCAAAATCACAGAGTAGAAGAGGCAACATGGGAACCAGAGGACAGCATGAGGCAGAAATACCCAGAGTTGTTTTAAGTTCGAGGACGAACTTTTTATAAGGTATGGGGGATTGTAACGCCCGAAAATTCTCAAACTAATTTTAGAAATATCTTAGAATTATTCCGAATTTATGGATATTTTTATAGAATTTTTCCATGGACAAATAAGGCAAAAATGAATAAAACAGAATGCGCAGTAAAAAATTTAAATAGAGTTGAACCCGAAGACACCTATACCTTTAGAAGAGAAAGACTTACCAAGTGGCTAATCTGTTCGTTGATAGAATAGAGCGAAGGATAAATAAGGTAAAGTTAGTATTTAACTTAGGGTTTATTGTATAACTTAATATAAATAAGGAATTAAAGAATTAAAGGAGGTGTTTTGAGGTTGCGTGAGCCCTAGGTGCGCGACGCCCCCTCCTCTCTCCTCTTCCTCTCTTGCGTTTTCTTCCTCTTCTCCTCTTCTCTTGCCGCCCAAGACA
>JAGFNQ010001585.1:0-123867 GCA_024364735.1 Boesenbergia rotunda
AGGGGTTTTGGGTCTCATCCTTTTCTTTTATGCACATTCATGACATATAATTATGTCATGTTCTAACGATTTCCTTAATAAAGTATGTATATGACTTAATTTATCAAGTCTCATTAATTGAATTAGCAACCGGATTTCCTAATTCTAATTTCATACTTTATTCAAGGAATTGTTTGGGAAACAATTTCCTGAATTATCATAATCAATTTCGGAAATAATATATTTAAGACTTTGATTTCTCTAAATCAAATCTTATTAAATTAAGAGACAGATTCCCTTAATTCAACCATATATTATTTTCATAAAAATCTTATTTAAGGAAATATAATCTATAGGAAATATACTCTTAATTCAACCAATTTTCCTAATTAATTTTGGAGACAATAATATGTAAGAGTATCACCTCATAAATCAAATAAGGAAATTATCGTTTGAGAATCACCTCAAAAATTTTCTAAGATTTGATCACATATTTTATTTATGGAAAATTAATATCAATAACTTAATTTGGATGGCTCCCCGAGGCTCAATCCAAATTAAACATTTGACAATTTAAATTCAATTTAGGAAATTTAATTATAACAACTAACTTTAAATTGGATGGCTCCCCGAGGCTCAATCCAAAATAAAGAATTTTGTAAATAATTTAATTTCTAATTATAAATTTAAATGTCAATTAATATTCCCATAATTTGTCTAGACTTTTTGAAAGAAAGTGCCCAAAATTGTGAGCTTTCCATAAATGGAAAGTTTCTAAAAATAAAAGGTTTTCAGAATAATTGTAAGTTTCTGGTATAAAGAAAACTTACGTTTTTCCAAAATTTGAAAATTTCCAAAATACGAAATTTCTAAAATTAGAAAGTTTCCAAAAATGGAATGTTTTCACAATTATCATAAAATTTCAGAAACAGAGATATTTCAAAAGTTTGCGAAGTTTAATGAGGATTTCCAAACATTGAAATTCCTAAATCGAAAATTTACCATAATTGGAAAGTTTCCATAATTAAAAATTTTTCCAAAATTGAGATCATGATAAAGCTTTACGCAAAATAATTATATGATTATGTCGAACACAAACCTCGGCTCTGATACCACTGTTGGGACCGGGTGCATCTTGACATGGATGCGGGTTCGTAATTTCAAAATTAATTACGTGCAGCGGAAGGTTTAGCATAAATAATTTCTCTAAATCATTTAACCACACATCTAAGCATGCAATTTTATCTTGTGTAGACATGATCATATATTTGAAATTTTGTAGAAACGTAAACTAATTTACGTATTACCTCGCGTAACTCGAAGGAAGGGACGAGATCCAACCGTAAGTATCCCTTGGAAGCTCCGCCTCTATTCGTGTCCACGCCGAATATTTTCGGGATGACTTGGCAAAGCCACGAGTTTCGCGTTCTCGAGAACTACTGTGTAACACCCCAAATCTTCTACTCTAGCGTAGTAATAATGGAACATGTGGCCAAGAATACTATTATGAATTTAGGGGGAAAAGTTGCGAATAAAGAAATGTTAGACATTATCTTGACACGTAGTGGATGTGTGATAATTATGCTTAGATATTATATTTAATGTTATGCTTAAGTATCCTACACATGTTTGAATGAATAATGAAATGCATATGCATGTGTATGAATTAAATAAGTAGCATTCTCTAGGTGGGCTTTGGTTATGCGGGCTTGGAAAAAGAAAAAAATAATGAAAGGAAGAGAAAGCAAAAAGAAGAGGAGGTGCCAAGGATTGAACCTTGGACCTCAAAGAAAAGCCAAGCCTTAAGAATGCATATGTAACCAATTCACCTAGCAAGGGAGTGCTATTAGAAGAGGATGGGAAATTGTAGATAAGTGGGAAAGAAGATGAAGAGACACAAGAAAATTGAAGAGACACCATTAAAGAGGTACTTGCCTCTTTACTCACCATAAAAGGTCATGAAGAGGAGGAAATGCCTAGGCATTTCGACAAAGAAACCTCCCCCCTTTCTCTCCACCAAACTCTTCTCCTTCCTCCTCTTCCTCACCGAAATTCTTGTGGCCCTTGCTACCATTTTCAAGTCATTCACCTCCTAGAGAAAACCGGATCATAAGAAGAGAAGAACAAGAGGAGTGCTAGAGTTTAAGAGGTCTTTTCTTCTCTAAAACTTTGAGATCTTTTGGGAACATAAGCACAAGTGGTAAGACTCCCTCACCTACAACATAATGGCTTTTTATGTGTTTTTTATGATTTTTATGTTTGCTTGTGATGTTGGGTGAAAGAAAATGGAAGAAAACCTTGAGGGAAGTTTTGGCCATAAAGGGGTACCCCCCCTTTTCTATGTCCAAAAAACTTAAAGGAAGAGTTTATGAAATTGTTACTACCTTCTTGTAATGAATATATGATGGATACATGGTGTTTGAATGCCCTCCATGATGTAAAGGACTTGGAAGAATTCGGCCAAGTCATGAAATGGGTAAAGGTTGATGCATGTAGTAGGCTATTGGTCTAATGATTGTTTCCTTACTATATAAATGTTTTAGGCCACAAAATTTTGTGGAATCTATGCTAAGGGACCCCTGTAACATTTGGCCAAGGGACCTTAAATTATGCCTTAAAACAGATTTTTATAGACCTTCATGAAGTTATAGTTAAATCAAGTGATATGCATGTGATTGGGTGTTTTATTTCATGATGGAAATAATTTATACCTTAGGGTCAGTACCTTATCTATGTTGTTTGAGCCTAAACTCATGCTTCATTCTATGAATTGATGTTTAGAATAATGTTACATATACCCATATGCATGATAATCCAAGTAGAACTCTAGATCAAACTACATTCTATGAATTGTTGTTTAGAAGTACAAACTACTTTTGCACTTGTGAATGAATTCTTATGAAAAATATGCTTTTATTTCCATGTTATGTGAATGATTATGCTATGAAATCCCTACTGTGAGTTTCAACAAATTACAAGAATAAGGGTCAAGAATAGGTTCGAGTACAAACCATGCCTCTAAACTAGTGTTTAATGAAGCCTAGACTACCTTTATGCTTGTATATGACCTTAATGGTAAAATATGTTTTTGTTTACATGTTATATGAACTTTTATACCATGTTATACATACTGTGAATTTTGGCCAATTACTAGAATAAAGGCTAAGAATAAGTTCAAGTACAATTCATGCACCTAAACTAGTGTTTAGTGAAGTCTAGACTACCAGTGTACTTGTAAATGACCTCTTATGTAATGTATGTTTTTATTTCCATGATTTTATGACTCTTATGCTATGATATCCTTGCTAAGAAGTTTTGGCCAGCATTTATTAAGATGAGAAAAGAAAGATTAAACTAACATATTGCATTAATTAAGACAAGCATGTTATAGGTATGATGTATTGATGAAACTAGCATGATGGTTGCTTCACTTACATGTGTTAAAAGAAAGGTCCTTCCATGTCTTGCTATTTATGCTAATGATTATGCCATGAAAGTATGCCTATGTTTATGAATGATTGAATGCCTATAGTACATGCAATATGAAAGAAAGAAAGAATGCATGCTCTATATATGAAAGTATGCTTATGATTATGAATGATTGAATGTCTATACTACATGCAATATGAAAGAAAGAAAGGAATGCATGTTCTATAAGAATGAAAGAAAGAAAAGAAAAGAATGCATATATGTATTTTACTTTAAAGAATGGCTTGTACCGGGTCTTGAAAAAGATCCACGGTTCTGGACTACCGAAGTTGTACCTAGGCTGAAAGATAGTAAGCCTAGAATGTAGACCCCTGTAGGTCGGGATTAGCTACCTCGCATCCTACATAGGGGTATGCGCACAAAAGAAAGAATGGGTACAAAGCCGGGGACCCCAAAGAAGATGATGTATATGATTTTAAAGAATTATTTACTATGTTTTCTAAATAGCATCCTAATGTTTTGAAATACACATGTTCTATGTTTATATGTCTTCATGTATCTTATGTGCCTTATGAATTTTATGCTATCCATGAAATGTTGTATGTTTTAAAATGCATGCGACGTACAGATTAGTGAGTAGGAAAGAGCTTACTAAGTTTTATACATATAGTTTGTTTGCATATGTTGCAGATCAACATAGAAATTACTAAAGAAAGGGAAGCTGCAGGAAGGGCTAATGTGTGTGGTGGTGACTTGGCTGATCGATCCACTTTAGTGTCATCTATAGACTTATTCTTATTTCTAATAAGACATATGTTGCTACCTTATGCATGATACTTGCTAGTTCTTTTGGAGTTTATAGATGCTATTAGATGTTATATGATGTTATTACTTCCTTATCGTTGCATATGCTTTTAGTTATGTTTCATTTCTGCTGCAATGTTAGATTCATACGTAATGATATAAGTAAGTAAGAAAAAAAAAGGTTAAAGGTAATGCGCCGCCTAAACGGTAAGGGGCAGGTGTTACAACTAGATTCTCTGAGAACGCGACGAGAAAATCCAAGAGAGAAGTCGGAAGACTAACCACAAAAGGATGGCCAGAATCAAAATTCCAGCGAAGCAAAAGAAGAGTCTTGCGACAAACTCTAATTCTGGTAGCACCTTCTTCCGTCCAAGAGATGACCGGAGCTTCCTTCTCCGGCAGCAGGTGGTGGTCGGCAGGGAAAGGGCAGGGGCGGCTGGCTGGTGCTCCTTCTTGGGGCTGGTTGGCTCACGGCAAGAAGGGGTGAAGTGAAGTAGAGAAAGAGAGGGAGAGAGCCTATGCCTTCATCTCTATTTTTTATTATCCAAGCCTTTCCTTGGGTCCTTTATATAGTGGCCTCTCAACCATCAAGCCTCGCAAATATGGAATAACTTATTCCATCATGCCAAGTTTAATTTTATATCATGGTTAAAATCATATTTTAATTCATGATAAAAAATCAATCAAGTCACTTCTCTCCAATGGAATAAATTTCCTTATCATGGTAAATCAATCCATGATTGATTTTATAAAATAAACCAATCCATGGTTCATTTTAATTTACATGAAAAAATAAACCAAACCTTGGTTTATTATATAAAAATTTATATCATTCATAATTTTATAAAACAAACCACACTTGGTTTATTTTATAAATTGAACCAAAAACTTGGTTCTCTCCCTTTGTTGTGGCCGGCCAAGCAAAGAGGATGGATGCCCTCTTTGGTCGGCCCATCCAAGCCAAGCCCCAATGAATTAAACTTATTTAATTCATCTATTAAGTCTTCAAAAGACTTAGCCATTTTACACTTCCGATGCATCTCTGAAAAATTTAGATTCGTCATTTGGCTCAACCAAACTTAATCTCTCTTCATTGGAAAATCCAATTTTCAACTCGTTTTAAATCCCTCGGATTACTCGTAGTGTGGGTGACTAAATAGGCTTTCGATTTATGTTGGCCGTCTATAATTAATCAATTATAGAACGATCATGAGTGGCACCTAGTAATACATCATGATCCCCAATTAATCGAATGATCAACGGTTGACCTTAGAAACAATTCTGAAACCCTTCAGCAGCTATAATGAATCGTGCCCCATTCCCTTCACCATCTTATACCCACTTGGTTCAGGACATGGTCTATGTGTGTCAGTCCCCACTAGGCTGACTATGTCACACCTAGCCCAAGTAACGTTTTCTCGTCCTACGGATTCTAATTACTCTCATGTATTTAAGAGACTCTCATGTATTTAAGAGATTCATACTCTGAACATGTCATGCTCTGGCCAGATGCTTCGAGTAACAATCCGATGATAGGCCTCGGGTATACCACTCCTCGCAAGGAGTGGTGAATCCTTTGTAGGCTGTTCAAACATCTTCGGGTACTTCGACTTATACCCAATCATCCTGGGTCCACGCCTCCTTGGAGATGCTTGCTTAAGATGTCAAAGTATAAGTCTCCATGACCAAGATGACTTGAACACCGCAAGTCAAAGGAACATCGCACTTAAGCTGCAGTAAGAACTTCACTGACATATCTATATGTAGACTACCATATGAAGTTTTACAGCCAGTCACTCAAATGAACTAGTTCCCTTAACTAGCATTCATGTTTGTCTCCGGACATCTCAATGTCACCAGCCAGTGAGAATCAGTTGATTAGAGAATAACCCATGCTAATCTCAACAGAATTGATAGTGTCCGTATTTATCAATTCATTGACTAGGGACAATTTCAATACTTCACAATTGCACATGTAGAGATAATCACTAGTTGTGAATTCATCACAAATTCTCTCATGCTGTGAATTGTATTGCGGACATTCAGTAAATGAGTTTAAGATCTCAATAAAATACACAAACATGTATACTCAAATAGTAAATATTCATTTATTAAAATAAATGATAAGAATCATAAGGTGATTGCCTTAGGACACTTCTCTCATATCACTAACAAACATGATCTTTTGTGTGACACCACACACCATGTTATCTATAGTGTAAAGTATTAGATAATATGCATATACTAATCTAAACATGCAAGCAGTGATCTTGTGATTCTCTTTCAAAATATAGATGTATATATATAAAAGCAAGGCTTTTAGTATATATCCTAACTGGTACAATGCTCAGATTTTGGACTACCTTCCATCCGCAGACTAACGGAAAGTGAAAGCGTACTATCCAGACTTTAGAGAACTTGTTGAGAGCTTGTGTTATGGATTTTGGAGGCAATTGGGAGGATCATCTGCACCTTCTTGAGTTCGCCTACAACAACAGCCATCATGCGGCTATTTAGATGGCACTGTATGAGGCGTTGCATGGTAGGCAATGTCGGGCACGCAACCTTTAGGAGGAGGTTGGGGAACCCCTGCTGTTAGTACCCCAGAGAGCTCAGCACGAGGTAGAGTTAGTCTGTGTTATCAGACATAGGATGTCCGAGGCGCAGGATCGTCAAAAGAGCTATGCTAACCGGAGACGGTGACCTCTAGAGTTATCCATAGGTGACCATGTATTTCTGAGAGTTTCACCCAAGAAAGGGGTGAACAGGTTCGTCCTTCGAGGTAAGCTTGTTTTGTGTTACATCGGCCCTTTCCAGATTTTGGAGAGGGTTGTGACAGTGGCTTATCATTTGCCTCTTCCACCTTCTATTATCGGTGTACACGACGTATTTCAGGTATCTATGTTGAGGAGATACATACCAGACCCTTCACATGTGCTGTCAGATGTCTCAGTTCCACTTCATCTTGACGTGACCTATGAGGAGATTTCAGTATGGATTCTAGGTCACAGAGAGTGTCAGATGCGAAGCAAGATAATCCGGCTAGTTAAAGTTGGATGGCAGCACCACTCGGATGAGGAGACTACTTGGGAGCTTGAGGATGTCATCCGAGCTCGCTACCCGCACCAATTCACCTGAGGTACGTATGGTTAGCTACTATTCAGTATTTATATCTACATACTTCTTAATGGTGTTTACTGTGGTGTATAACAAAATTTGGGGACTAAATTTGTAACGCCCGCCTTTTTTTTTTTAGCGTTACGCTTAACATACATGAGTTTATCGAACATCTTAATGCAGCGGAACTTTTTCTACACATTCTTTTAATCATGCTACTAATACATGAAACATCTATACATGCCTAACTTGTCATTCATGAACATAATAACATTCGAACTTAGCATACGTCATCATAAGTAGCAAACAACATATCCGTGAACATCATGAGTCTTAGGTTGTTCGGTAGGTAGAACCATCGTAAACATAATATAGATTCTAAGAAGGTATTTCAAAACTCAAGCCATGCAATATGTATAAATAAGAGAAATCTTTTGGCATGTCACCGCCACACACACACATACTTTTGCCCCTCCTGCTACTTCCCTTAATAGCCTCTTGCTTGATCTGCGGTACGAGAAACATAAGACTATAAGCACATAGGCTTAGTAAGACCCTTTTTCCTACTCACTAAAACCATGCATCACTTAACATAATCGCATAATGAACCTTAGCATAACATAATTCAGACATAAACATAAACTTAGTCTTGGCATAAATCATAAGCATAAACATAAACTTAAACATGAGTATAAACATAAACTTAAACATAAACATAAACTTAAACATGAGGATAAACATAAACTTAAACATGAGCATAAACATAAACTTAAATATGAGCATAAACATAAACTTAACCATGAGGATAAACATAACTTAAACATGAGCATAAACATAAACTTAAACATGAGTATAATGCATAACATGAATGAATGCATGAGTCAAGTGCATATATCGTAAGGATGCTTAATTTTTGAAATCATACTTTCATTTTAAATACTTGAACATAAACATAACATCATTGGGGTCCCCGTCTTGTACCACATACATATATCATAGGCGTGCATCCTTAAGTAAAAACGAGGTAGCTAGCCTCGACCTACTAGGGTAAGGACAGCTTCGGTAGTCCTAGAACCGGGGCGTTCTTAAGGTGCCCATCCCTGTTGGACAGCTTCGGTAGTCCCAGAATCGTGGACAGCTTCGGTAGTCCAGAACCGGGGCGTTCTTAAGGTGCCCATCCCTTGGACCCTTACTTCGGTCCGGTACAAGCCCATTCATAAAGTAAAATACATATGCATACTTCATCATTCATACTTGACATATCATAGGAACAGCTACGGTAGTTCCATAACCGTGGACAGCTTAGTCGGTAGTCCAGAACCGGGGCGTTCTTAAGGTGCCCATCCCTTAGCACGACATAGACATACTTAACATTTCATCAATCATACTTAACATCATGATGCTTTAAAGGCATGAACATTCATCATCATTCTTCATTTTCATTCATAAGATATGTCATGCTTACATCATTTTGTCTTAGGTCATGGTTATCATTTTCGTTCATCATCTTCATTCTTAAACATAGCATACATACATATCATCCATAAAGCATGACATACATAAATAGCATTCATGAGACATGACTTACATACATATTGTTCGTAAAACATAGCATACATACATGTCATTCCTAAAGCATGGCATACATACATAACATTCATAAAACATGCATGGTTAGGGTACATAGCATACATACATGTCATTCCTAAAGCATGGAATACATACATAACATTCATAAAACATGCATGGTTAGGGTACGTAGCATACATACATGTCATTCCTAAAGCATGACATACATACATAATATTCATAAAACATGCATGGTTAGGGTACGTAGCATACATACATGTCATTCCTAAAGCATGACATACATACATAACATTCATAAAACATGCATGGTTAGGGTACCTAGTATACCTACATGTCATTCTTGAGAACTTATGTAACGACCCAGAAAATTCTCTTAATATTTCTTAAAATATTGAGCATGTCTAGATAATTTTCCGAGGGGCCTAGAAATATTTATATAAAATTTGGCCTAGAAAATCCATGTTTTCTCATTTAAATTGGGAAAAAGGGCACTAATGGGCCTTATATGTGTTTTTTAGTACCATAATTATTGGTAGATTTTAGGTAAAAATTTATAGAAATATAAAGGAATTTTAATGAGAAATATTAACATAATTATGGGGGAATTTTTAGAGAATTTTCGGAATTTTGGGGAAAATAATAGAAAATAAAAAGGAAAAATAAAATAAAAATAAGGTGCATGGGCCAAGGATTGAACCTTGGACCTCTTGTACAACCATGTATGCTTTAACCAACTCATCTAGCAAGGGAATGTTACAAGGGAATGAAGTGGAGATTGGTTAAGGCTTAGAAGAAGATGAAGGGTCATGGAGAGACTCTTCATTTACCTCCTTAATGGACTATAAAGAGGGGGTTTTGGGAGTTACCTCTTCTTCCCATTACTTTGCAATTTCTTCCTTCTCCTCCCCTCATCCTAGCCGAATACCCAAGGAAGGGTTCTCCCTTGGAAAAGCTCCACAAGAGGTCTCATCCCCAAGATCTAAGGGGTCTTCCAAAGATACAAGGACAAGGGGGTTCAAGGGTCCAAGGATCTTACCATTTCCTTCTCTTTCAAGGTTTGAAAAATCAAGAAACCCAAGGTAAGACTCCCTCACCTGTGGTATAATGGCTTTTCTTGAAGATTAACATGATATGAAATTGGTATATAATGTTTATGTTGGAAAAACCAAAGGAAACCCATGAATCCAACCTTATAGGTTTCGGCCCATGGGATTCTTGGTCTAAAATGATGATAAAAATCCAAATCATGTTGTTTAATGTACTCTCATGATGTCTAGAGATTTAATACAATTTTTGAGAATTTTTGGGGTACCTTAGAGATCCTATAAGTTTCGGCCAACCTCAAGGACCCAAAGGTTAGGGTTGAGTCCTAAACTTCAAGTATATATTTTTATATGTTGTCATGATATAAGGGTGATGGAGGGTAATTATGTGAATTTTCACATGGCCTAGAGACTCTATAAGTTTCGGCCAAGAAGGGTTAATAGGGTAAAAGTTATGATTTATTTCAAGTAAGGGCTCCAATGGCTCTATGGTAAGATGTGATTAGTGTTTTATGATTGATTGGGGATTTTAATGGAATTTTTTCATACCCCCATGGCCTTATAAGTTTCGGCCAGCCCTAGGAAAGTGGCCTAAAGGTTAGGGTTAACCCTAATCATGAGCCCCAAGGACTTCCTATGGTCTCATAAATGATGTATGGTTGTTCCTTTACCTTATGCTATATTACATGTTTATGGAATTGATGGAACTCCACCTTAGAAGTTTCGGCCAAGCCTTGGATCTAGGGTTTGGGGGTGGAGTTAGGGTTCAAAGAATGATGGTTCATGGTTACCATAAAGTATTTATATGTATAGGATCAAGCATGTGGTAGGAATCATGTTAACCATGACCCTAAGGTTTAAGCACCATGCTTTATGTTTCATGTTTAGGTTATGACTGGATGCCATGCTTAATGGGGTTACCATGGATGTTTATGTTTTAGGCCATGTATTTGAATGGTAGGTAGAATGTTATGGAAATCCTACCTATGTATGCTTATGTGATGTAGAGAACCATGCTAAGTTATATGCTCATGTTATGTTAAGAACCATGCTAAGTTATTGTGTATGATTATGATATGAATGATGTCATGATAAGTATGATAGGTTTATGTTCATGATATGAATGATGCCATGATAAGTAGGATAGGGTTATGTTCACGATAAGAATGATGCTATGATAGGTATGTTATGTTAGGTTCATGATAAGAACGATGCCATGATAAGTATGTTACGTTATGTTCATGATAAGAATGATGCATGCCATGTTGTATGAATAAAGATGCATGTCATGCTTATGAAAGAAGATGCATACCATGTTTATGAATGAAGATAATGCTCATGCCTTACAGGCATCATGATGTTATGCAATAAGAATGAACAATGAAAGGACAAGCATGTGTTAAGTCATGCTTTACGTAACATGGTTATGCTATGAATGTCTTATGAATGATGAAACATGAAAAGTATTTTACTTTATGTATGGGCTTGTACCGGACCGAAGTATGGGTCCAAGGGATGGGCACCTTAAGAACGCCCCGGTTTTGGACTACCGAAGCTGTCCACGGTTCTGGCACTACCGGAGCTGTGCAACAGGGATGGGTGAACGGACCCAAATCTACTAGTTAATTTGTCACGAAATGTATGGGCTCATCAAATTTAAATATGAATGAATTGAATGAAATGCTGGAAACCCTTTTACAATCAAAAATATGGAAATGTAATATAGGGGCCACAGGTCGTATTTTTCTCGGGGACTAGTTGACGTTGTTTGACTCGCGCTTGTATTTAGGTGTCGTTTGATTTTTGGGTTTCGAATAAAGCTGGGGCAAACTAAATACACATGAATAGCACAGTGAAATCAGGAACAACCAAAATTGAAACACATAATGAAGCTGAGTTCAAGTAAATAAAGACACTGCTAGGTGTGTTCCATATTAATCCGACTCAATACTTGAACTTAACTGCAAAATCACACACAGAAATGGCAGCAAACTTGATACACAGACAATAAAAGTTAATGTGCCGAAATTGATGCTAAGCAGAACTTAACGCAGAGATGGGATCTAATGTGCCGAAACTTGATACACACACTGATTTCAAATGTAATGATACTCAAAAAGTTGTGTTAATTTCTGACACAAATCAATGCCGAACCTTTCTTTGATTTAAGATATAGGATTTCAAGTCCAAATGCAGAAACAATAACTGAGATTTAGCAACAAGCTGGATGGAAAACCAGATTTCAGCACTAAGCTAATGAGCAGGGAATGAGATCAGAATTCAGAAACAGATTAAATGCAAAGATGGAACACAAATCGAATCTGATTCTAAGACAGGAAACTAATGACTTGATACACAGGAGAACACTCAATTCAGATACAATCATCAAGCAGAATTTAACTCAGAGTTGCAGAATTGAAGGAAACAGAATGTGCAGGACTGGAATTCAGAATTTCAGAAATGGAGTTGGAAGAATTGATACGCATCACTAGAAACCATTTGCAAAACTTAAGTTCAACTTCAGAAATCGCATGCTGTAGCATAATGGATGAAGAATCCAGCAAACAACTGAAATCCAATGCTTGAAGCTAGCTTGAGAAATGAAGAATTCAGATTTGCAGAATTTTACACTGACAACAATTCAAAACGTTTCATGCAGAAATAGTGTGCAGAAATGGAAGTACAGTTCATATGCAGAACACACTCAAAGCAAGCCAAATTCGAATTCATAATCAATAAGATTCATAAAAACTAAAGTTCATTTGATTCAAGCTTCAGAAACTGTAACCAAAACCAACTGACAGAAATCGAAACTGAAAATGGCTGCAGTAGACACTGATACGCAGAAATGCAGATGAAACCAATTGCATAAATGAATACCGAGGTCTTCAGGGATGCAATCAAACTACAAGATAAATTCCAGAAAGTAAAACCTTAGCTAGCTTGCTACAAATGACAGAGCTGATACGCAACAGCCCAAGACTGATACGCAACAGATTTAACAGAAACACAACTTCAAAGCTGATACGAAAATAATGAAACGAAATTTAAATTGAAATTAAAATCTATTGTTCACTAAACAAGTTCACTATCTAACTACTTGCAGGAATTGAACCCTAATTAGGCAGAAACTAATCAGAAACAACATCTAACAGCTGATACATAAAAATTCAGAAACAGAAATAAATTGGCAGAACTGAATTTATAGCTAAAACAGAAAATTAACTACGGAAATCTATACCCCAATCACTTCCTTAGCTCAAGGTCTCCTTGTTCGTCACGCAAGGGCTGGCTTCGGACCCGCAAGCTCAGCAATTCACTGAGGAACTGAATTGGTAGTAGAATCTAGCTCGAACTCTGTTCAAGAGGGAAACCCAATCGAAATCTTCAATGCAGCCTTGTCTAATTGAAATGAAGGTGCGGGAATGTTCTAAGCTTATCCGAGAACCCCTCCAGATAGCTTGGACTGATGTAGAATCTGACAAAACTGAAATCGAAGCCTTCAAATGCAGAGCTGCCGAAACCCTCAAACAGCCCTGCTCTTGCCCAATTCCGAGATGAAACTCCACCGACTACTCTCCCCAGTGACCTCGACTTGATCTAGAAGAAGCGATGAGGTGGTCGCGCCCCTTGGATGGAAGAAAAGCTAAGAAAACGAAGAACAAACGAAGAGGATGAACAGTGCGGCGGAGACGCGACAACGGGAAGAAGCTGCTGCGTTTTGCTTAAATAAGTGTCAACGGACGGCCCAGATTGATCGGAGGAGATCCAACGGCTGATCTTGCTCTGATTGGAGCCAAACATTTATGATGATGATCTGGGGTCAGGATCTGCCTTGTGGTAGCTCGGATCCTCTAGATATGCAACGGATGGTCCAGATCAACTCTATCTGTGAATGGACGCTCTAGAGCCCTCCTTGCTTGATCCAACGGTTGATTGAGCTCTGATTGGGATGAAACCTTCAGATCTTGATCATAGAGCTTGATCAACCCTAACCCTAGCTCGGATTGCTTCAGATCGTCCCGGATGGCTCAGATCTAGCCGCTCTTGAATCGGACGACCCGGATTAATCGTAGGCTTGATAATTCGATCCGGTTCACATCCGACTCAAGTTTGACCCAGTATACCCTAGGTCCAGGATCCTTTCATGCCTACAAAAATATATCAGAAAATTAGTGGCCAAATAATCCAAAAATATGTAATTTTGCAATTAAGTCCAAAATAATAGAAAATCCTAAAACCTAGGGTAAAATCACAATTAAACAATAAAAACATGGATCAAACATGGATTTTAGCACTTAAAATAATCAATAAAATGGTGCTTATCAACTCCCCCACACTTAACCTTGAGCGTCTCGCGAAACAACTAAATAAGTATCCCTTAGGCTCTCTTAAGCATAATTAGAACAAATGAAAAGAAATTACCTAGGGTTGTCAATTCTCATAAATCTAAGCTCTATGGATTAGTATCTTGTCCTTAAATCAACAACTTAGCCTTTTCATCTATCATGAGTCATTGAGATGAATTTAAATCACTAGCCTTTCAAGGGAATTTTGGTGGCTCTCTCTTGAGTTCTAAGTTGGTGATGGAAGTGGAGCTCACTCTCACACATATGCTTCTTGCACTACCATAGGCTTGCTTATTATCTAATCTCCACCATTAATCATGAATAGGATCAACAACTATAAAAACAAATGAAAACATGAAAAATGGTGAGAAATGGAATAAAAACCAAGAGAATGGAAAATTTTGATGGAATGGAGGACTTTGTTGTTTAAAAATGTTTCCAATGTGCTTTGCCCCTCTTATCAGTCCTCTAGTGATATCCAAAAGTGTGGTGAAGTAAATCTTGAGTAATTCCTTTGGTTTGGATGAAAAATAACTCCATTTGATCTCAATGTGCCAAGTTTCAATTTTTTTTTGTGCCAACCTTGCTTCTTTCACTCTTTTCTCAGATTTTTTTTCTTTCTTTCTTTCTCTCTAGTGAATTCAGAATGTAATGGAGCAAAGAATTTGATTTGGATGTGAGAAACTTCACTTGATTTCATGGTGCCAAAGTTCCATCTTGTTTCTCTCTTCTCTTTTCCTCTTCAAACTGTTTTTCTTTTTTTTTTCTTTGCTCTTAATTCTTCTAATGGAGCATATTTAGATCTTGCAAAACTCTGATTTCTTCAATTCAATTGGTATTTAGGATTAGTGGAGCATTTAAACTGCTTTCTCTCGAAAAATTCTGCTCAATCAAGTTGAATTTTAACCAACTTCTTCCCATTTTCTTCCTTGTTTCGAAACTCCTAGCATCCCAATTCCTTTCTTGTTCTGATAGGCTGTGATGTGCTTCAATCTATAATACATTCATCCCCTTCATTTCGTGATTCAAAGCCTTGGAAAATCCAATTTCAGCTTCAACTTGGCACCAATCTGCACAAAAGAAAAACTGCTTTTTTCCAGCTGAGTTCAGCTTCTAATCAGCCTCAATGTAGCTCCAATTCAACTTGTTTTCAGCTGGAATTTAGCTTGTTTCAGCTGCTATTCAGATTCTAGCACTCTACAGCTATAATTTTTTGAAATTACAGCCAATATACAGCTGCAATTGTGTCAAACATCTCCTGCATTTCCCTACTTCAGCATCTAGCTTTTCCTCAGCTTCATTTGAATTTGGTTTGTATCATTCAGTAGTTACTCATCTGTGCAGCTACAACTCAGAATTACGGATTTAGCAAGGTTGCAGTCCATAACAATTCCGAACAGGACATTGCTCCACAGCCATTCAATTTGCTCAGAATTCTCAGCATCAAGTTGGATTCGGCTTCAATCTTATCAGGAACTTTGTATCAAAGCTGTTTTCTTCAATTGCTATCAAACTTTGCACTAATTCAGATCTACACAACTGCATTCCAGCTTTTCTCAAAGAGTTTCTGAACTTACAGTCAAGAAAATTTCATTCAGATTCAAGTTGACACAACTGCACAAAACTGCTTGTGCTGATTTTTTCCTTTGTGTTCAGCCCTAAAATTCAGCACTCGGCAGATTCAGATTTGCAATGCCATTCAGATTTTTAGCTGCAGATCATTGTTTTCATCTTCTTTTTCTTGATCAGCTCAGAGTTTTTGCTTACTTCCCTGCATTTCGAAAATTCCTTCACTGCATTTTCTGTTTTGCTTCTTCTTTGCTGCATTTGTTCCAGATTTTTTTCTGTATTTTCCTTCTCTGATTTCAACAGCTACTCGGCAGCAACAAATACAACTCAGATTTCTTCAATTGTTAGCAAACCTTGCATTTAATTCCAATTCCTGCACAGCTGAATTCTAGCAATGTTCCAACTTCACTGCATTTTCCTCTTTCTCTGTTTGGCACAAGTTTTTCTGCCATGAAGCAGATTAATTCCAGCTCAGTTCACTCTCTACAAGATTTTACTGATCTTGGCTTCCCAAAATACCAGCTTTTCAGTTTTTGATCCAAGCCAATCTCGATCCAAGCTAGCCGAATTGTCTTCTTTCTTCACCTTGGCACAACTTTTTCTTTCTTTTTGCTTTTGCGTGCCTTTGTTTCTTCTTGCAGAAAAATTTTCATTGTCACACCATGCCACTTGGATCTTCAAAATATGATAAGGAAACAAGATCTCCAATTGCTTCCATCTCTCTTGCGCATTCTTGGCATTCCAATTCACTCAAAATGTGATTTGTTTCCATCCTTCCATTGCAAAAAAATTTTTTTTTTTTCGAAATGAAATTGCTTCCAAATCACTAATCACTCCCCCACACTTAAAACTTTGCCCGTCTCGGGCAAAATAGCATTAAAGGAAATATCCCAAGCAAACAAATCCATAGAAAAATTGGGGTTAGAATTAGGAATAAGGAAGACAAATGGAATAGAATAAGCAAATTGATGTGGAAAGGTGAATAAAATGATTTGTCCCTATAGATGTGATCCAACCATTGAAATATGATTTTGAAAGAACCTAAGCAAGTTCTAGAATACAATAACATATGTGTATCACAAAATAAGGCTAATCTCACTAGGTAAAAATAATCCATCTCAAATTCTCAATTAAGAATCCAAAGCAAAATCGTACTCAAGCATCCAAGATTTCATCCATGATCTCAAACCCTAAGTTTTGACAACCAAATTTAATTTATTTTCTAAAAGACTCTAAAATGCTATGGGAATACCTAAGGGATACATTTATTTCTACTCATGCAAAAGTGCTAAAAGAAAGACATGTATTTACAATGACTCCTATGCATTCTACTCACATATAGGAAAATTCTAATTCTAGGAAGCATGAAAATGAAAAATGCAATAAAAGAAAATACAAGCAAGAAAAAATCTCCCCTTTATTTCGGGTGGACGGAGTCTATCCAGAAGGAGCCTCCAACATGGTAGTGGAGGTGTCTGGGTGGCTGAGAGAGCTAGGACTCCCCCACACTTGAACTTCACAAAAATATTCTCTGGTGGCCTAAGGCGATTCAGGTTCAAAATCCATGGAAGGAATGGAGGGCTATGGATTAAAGTAAGATCTTCTCCTCCTTCTTGTTGCCTTTCAGAAGTACTTCCAGGAGGTTGAAGTCTGTTCAGCTGGAGCACCCACTCCTGGAGTCTTCTGGACCCTGCAAAACAGTGTAATACCTTTCTCAAGCGTGCAGGGTCAGAAAGAAATAAAATGATATAAGTATCTGCATGAAATGAATCCAAATCTGCATCATGTTCAATGAAATCAATTCTTGGTGTCTCAATAAATTTTTCACAATTATTTTCAGAATAAGATATGTCAAGAGATTCATCACAAAAATCAACATCAAGTCTAGGCACCCCTAAAAAATTTTCACACTCAGCATTTGCATCTAATGTAACACCACATGCTTCATTTTCAACAATTTCTACACTAGGTACCTCTAGGGATTTTTCACAATTATTTCTACAAGAGATGTATCCCTAAGTATATCACAAACAATAAGATCAGTTTGAGGTACTCATTACAAATTTCAGAAAAATTAGGAGGAGAATTTACCTGATCGTGCTGAAAAATACCTGGAGGTTCTACAAAAGTAGATGTATCCGTGTTCTCCTCCTGGTCATGTTCAAGATCCTCTTCAGCCTCCAGTTCTGGTGGACACTCAAATAAAACAGGTGATCCTTGGGTTCTTGCTTCCACCATGCAAGTCCCTACACTTTCTGGTAATTGTGGTGGTCCCTGGGGCTTAGTGCAATCCCCTACACCTATGGAATCATCTTCCTCAACCATTCCTGTATCAACCAAATTAGAAAAATTAGGACCTTCAATAATACTATAATCACAAAATAAAAGATGAGAATGGTCCTGTGAAATAGGAATGGGTGATTCTTGGGGCTCTGTGCAATCCCCTACACTCTCAATCCTATCCTCTGAATTTTCTGATGCATCAATCAATATAGGTGGTTCCTGGGGCTCTGTGCAATCCCCTACACCTATAGAATCCTCTGATTGTTCTAATCTTTGAGCTTGTATTTGATTCCATTGATCAACTAATTGTGCAAGGCGTTGTTCGATGCCTTGCCGTTGTTGTTGTAAAATTTGCTGATGTTGTAGGACTTGTTGGAAATTTTGCTGCTGTAATTGTTGAACTTGTTGCAACATCTCCATCATCCTTTGTTGTTGAGCCTCATCCCAATCAGGATCCTCAAAGCCTCCTTGATTAAACTGCTGAAATGGGAGGGGCTGAAAATTCTGAGTGTCTTGCTGAAAATTCTGTCCTTGAAACTGGAAATCTTGCTGAAAATGTTGAAATTGTGGTTGAAAGGATGGTTGAACTTGCTGAGAATGGTAGCCCTGGAAATCTTGAATCTGAGGTTGAAATTGTAGTGGTGAACACTGAAATTGAGTGGGCTGGAAATTTGGTTGATTTTGCTGAAAATTTGGATCGCATGGCTGTGAATATTGAAAAGGTTGTTGAAAATTCTGTATAGGTTGAAATTCTTGCTGCCATGGCTGAGGTTGAAGCTGAAATTGATTATTTTGGGGCTGAAAACTTTCAAAAGGCTGCTGGAAATTTTGTGATTGCTGAAATTGTTGAAATGGTTGCTCAAACTGGGGCTGAAAACTCTGGAATGGCGGCTGCCCGTTCTGAAAATCCTGATTTGGTTGAAAATCTTGTTGAAATTGTTGACATTGTGGCTGAAAAAATTGATTTGGTTGCTGATTGAAAGGTTGGCTCTGCTGAAAATGTGGACACGGCTGCTGATAAGTAGATGAAAACATTTTGAACCTGCACCCCTGTCACAAAACAAACAAGAAAAATGGCAGTACCCGTATACAAAAGAATAAGCAACAAAAATAGAACCCAATGATATATCAAAAAGTATACAAGCAAAAATCAAGCAAATCAACTAGTTGCTTCCCCGGCAACGGCGCCAAAAATTTGACGGGCCCAAATATACTAGATTAATTTGTCACGAAATGTATGGGCTCATCAAATTTAAATATGAATGAAATGAATGCTGGAAACCCTTTTACAATCAAAATTATGGAAATGTAATATAGGGGCCACAGGTCGTATTTTTCTCGGGGACTAGTTGACGTTGTTTGACTCGCGCTTGTATTTAGGTGTCGTTTGATTTTTGGGTTTCGAATAAAGCTTGGGCAAACTAAATACACATGAATAGCACAGTGAAATCAGGAACAACCAAAATTGAAACACATAATGAAGCTGAGTTCAATTAAATAAAGATACTGCTAGGTGTGTTCTATATTAATCCGACTCAATACTTGAACTTAACTGCAAAATCACACACAGAAATGGCAGCAAACTTGATACACAGACAATAAAAGCTAATGTGCCGAAATTGATGCTAAGCAGAACTTAACGCAGAGATGGGATCTAATGCGCCGAAACTTGATACACACACTGATTTCAAATGTAGTGATACTCAAAAAGTTGTGTTAATTTCTGACACAAATCAATGCCGAACCTTTCTTTGATTTAAGATACAGGATTTCAAGTCCAAATGCAGAAACAATAACTGAGATTCAGCAACAAGCTGGATGGAAAACCAGATTTCAGCACTAAGCTAATGAGCAGGGAATGAGATCAGAATTCAGAAACAGATTGAATGCAAAGATGGAACACAAATCGAATCTGATTCTAAGACAGGAAACTAATGACTTGATACACAGGAGAACACTCAATTCAGATACAATCATCAAGCAGAATTTAACTCAGAGTTGCAGAATTGAAGGAAACAGAATGTGCAGGACTGGAATTCAGAATTTCAGAAATGGAGTTGGAAGAATTGATACGCATCACTAGAAACCATTTGCAAAACTTAAGTTCGACTTCAGAAATCGCATGCTGTAGCATAATGGATGAAGAATCCAGCAAACAACTGAAATCCAATGCTTGAAGCTAGCTTGAGAAATGAAGAATTCAGATTTGCAGAATTTTACACTGACAACAATTCAAAACGTTTCATGCAGAAATAGTGTGCAGAAATGGAAGTACAGTTCATATGCAGAACACACTCAAAGCAAGCCAAATTCGAATTCATAATCAATAAGATTCATAAAAACTAAAGTTCATTTGATTCAAGCTTCAGAAACTGTAACCAAAACCAACTGACAGAAATCGAAACTGAAAATGGCTGCAGTAGACACTGATACGCAGAAATGCAGATGAAACCAATTGCATAAATGAATACCGAGGTCTTCAGGGATGCAATCAAACTACAAGATAAATTCCAGAAAGTAAAACCTTAGCTAGCTTGCTACAAATGACAGAGCTGATACGCAACAGCCCAAGACTGATACGCAACAGATTTAACAGAAACACAACTTCAAAGCTGATACGAAATTAATGAAACGAAATTTAAATTGAAATTAAAATCTATTGTTCACTAAACAAGTTCACTATCTAACTACTTGCAGGAATTGAACCCTAATTAGGCAGAAACTAATCAGAAACAACATCTAACAGCTGATACATAAAAATTCAGAAACAGAAATAAATTGGCAGAACTGAATTTACAGCTAAAACAGAAAATTAACTACGGAAATCTAAACCCCAATCACTTCCTTAGCTCAAGGTCTCCTTGTTCGTCACGCAAGGGCCGGCTTCGGACCCGCAAGCTCAGCAATTCACTGAGGAACTGAATTGGTAGTAGAATCTAGCTCGAACTCTGTTCAAGAGGGAAACCCAATCGAAATCTTCAATGCAGCCTTGTCTAATTGAAATGAAGGTGCGGGAATGTTCTAAGCTTATCCGAGAACCCCTCCAGATAGCTTGGACTGATGTAGAATCTGACAAAACTGAAATCGAAGCCTTCAAATGCAGAGCTGCCGAAACCCTCAAACTGCCCTGCTCTTGCCCAATTCCGAGATGAAACTCCACCGACTACTCTCCCCAGTGACCTCGACTTGATCTAGAAGAAGCGATGAGGTGGTCGCGCCCCTTGGATGGAAGAAAAGCTAAGAAAACGAAGAACAAACGAAGAGGATGAACAGTGCGGCGGAGACGCGACAACGGGAAGAAGCTGCTGCGTTTTGCTTAAATAAGTGTCAACGGACGACCCAGATTGATCGGAGGAGATCCAACGGCTGATCTTGCTCTGATTGGAGCCAAACTTTTATGATGATGATCTGGGGTCAGGATCTGCCTTGTGGTAGCTCGGATCCTCTAGATATGCAACGGATGGTCCAGATCAACTCTATCTGTGAATGGACGCTCTAGAGCCCTCCTTGCTTGATCCAACGGTTGATTGAGCTCTGATTGGGATGAAACCTTCAGATCTTGATCATAGAGCTTGATAAACCCTAACCCTAGCTCGGATTGCTTCAGATCGTCCCGGATGGCTCAGATCTAGCCGCTCTTGAATCGGACGACCCGGATTAATCGTAGGCTTGATAATTCGATCCGGTTCACATCCGACTCAAGTTTGACCCAGTATACCCTAGGTCCAGGATCCTTTCATGCCTACAAAAATATATCAGAAAATTAGTGGCCAAATAATCCAAAAATATGTAATTTTGCAATTAAGTCCAAAATAATAGAAAATCCTAAAACCTAGGGTAAAATCACAATTAAACAATAAAAACATGGATCAAACATGGATTTTAGCACTTAAAATAATCAATAAAATGGTGCTTATCAGTGGACTGCTGAACAAACTCGGAAGAGTGAAGCCGACGCAAAGGCGGTTGTCACTCTATAATGTGGCATGAACAAAGACCAACTCATCAAAGTTGGTCCTTTCACAAGTGCAAAGGACTTGTGGAACAAACTCATTGAGCTCCATGAAGGCACCCGAGATCGAGGATTGCAAGAGGGACTTGTTCCTCAATCAACTCCAAAATCTCTCATGAAGGAGAATGAGTCGGTAAGTGAGCTCCATAGCCGGTTCAAGGAAGTCCTCAATGGGCTTCATTCAATTGATGATAAGGTCGAGAACCGCGACCTTGTGAGGTATGTCTTGAAAGCATTTCCAAGGAATGCTTTGTGGTCATCATGGTGGATGCCTACAAAGTATCCAAGGATTTATCTATTGTGAAATTAGATGATTTATTTTGTGAGATGGAATTGCATGAAATGGCTAACAAAGGCCCCAAGAGAAGGGGATTGCCTTAGTTGCAGGGACCGGACCACAAGAAGAAGAAGGAGAAGAAGAAGGAGAAGGAAGTCTCATCATCTTCATCCTCTTCCGAATCGAGTCAATTCCGAAGAAGATGGCAGTGGCTCCTCTTCATCTGAAATGGCCAACTTGTGAGGAGGATGATGCGAAGGATAGTCGTTTCAAAAGTAGAGGTAACACTAGTGAATCCAAACTTGATAAGATAATGCATCTTGTTTTGAATGTGGTAGGAAAGGGCATTTAAGAATGAGTGTCCGAAGCTTAAGAAGAAGAAGAGAAATCCAAAAGAAAAGAAGAAAATCCAAGAAGAAGAAGAAGGCTTTGAAGGCCTTGGGATGAGTCATCCTCTAGCTCATCCGATGAGAAAGGAGGAGAAGAGCACAAGGCAAGTGGCCTCATGGCTCTTGGAGAGGAGAGCAGTGGTGAATCTTCAAGCTCCTCAACGCGGCTTCATCATCTTCGGATGATGAAGAGGTAACTTCTCCCGAGCTTGAAAATGTTATAGAGCAATTGCATGTTTAACTAGTATGCTTAAGAAATCAAAAATAAGGTTAAAGCATTGCAATTAGAAATGATCAATTGAAAGCTTCTAGAGATGATAACATTGATGATTTGCATGTTGAATTACTAGAAGATGAAATTAAATCTTTGAAACATGAGATTGAAAGTTTGAAATCCTCTAAGGTTGAGGAAGTCAATGATTGCATGATAATTTAGTAGAGGAAAACCAATCATTGAAGAGTGAAGTTGAGAAGCTCAAGAATATTCTTGGGAAATTCTCAAATAGCTCCAAGACCCTAGATATGATTCTGAATGCCCAAAGAGCGGTTTACAATAGGGCCGGTATTGGTTACCGCCCTAAAGAACCCTCATTTGTGTCTCTCATGTCTAGGACTGACATGAGACAATCTAGGACACCCAAAACTCAAAAGAAAGTTGTCAAGGCATGGGTGCCTAAGTCATGTTTAGTTGACACTTTAGGTCCCAAGGTTTGGGTATCTAAGACTTCTATTTTTCGAATTGTGTAGGTTATGATTGAGGGGGAGCATCTATCAACTTGGTTTGTTGATAGTGGATGCTCCTAACACATGACCGGGGATAGATCATTGTTTACCACATTTCACAAGAAAAGTAGAGGTAATGTATCATTTGGTAATAATGGTAGTCTTAAGGTCATAGGAATAGGAGACATTCAAATATCCGAATGTCTTAGAATCTCAAATGTCCTTCTAGTCAAGGGGATGAAGTTTAATCTCCTAAGTGTCAGTCAATTGTGTGACATGGGTTACACAATTGACTTCCAACCAAGTCAATGTCTAGTTAGACAAAATGACACCTTGGACACGGTACTAGTAGGAGCAAGAGTAGACAATATCTATCAAGTTTCATTTAAAAGTACTACTAATGCTTTTGCTAAGGGTCTCATGTCAAAAGAAGAAGAGTCCACCCTTTGGCACCGGAGGTTAGCACATGTGAACATGAAGAACATCCGGAAGCTGGCCAACAAGGGACTAGTTCGAGGCTTACCGAGCATCAAGTATAGAAAAGACAAATTATGTGATGCGTGTCAAATGGGTAAGCAAACAAAATCTGCACATAAAGGTAAAAGCGCTGTAAGTACCTCCAATGCATTAGATTTACTTCACATGGATCTATTTGATTGTAGTACCATCATATCATTGAATGGAAGTAGATATTGCTTTGTTATCATTGATGATTTCACTAGATATACATGGACCTACTTTTTGAAATATAAGGACCAAACCTTAGATATTTTCATTTCTTTTTGTAGAAGAGTTGAAAATGAGAAATCATCAACAATTAAGACAATTAGAAGTGATCATGGAGGTGAATTTCAAAATCAAAGGTTTTTAGAATTTTGTCAAGATAAGGGTTATAGACATGAGTTCTCTACTCCTAGAACACCACAACAAAATGGTGTTGTAGATAGGAAGAACCATGTACTTCAAGAGGCTGCACGAAATATGCTCAATGAGTACTCACTCCCGAGTTACTTATGGGCTGAAGCTGTCAATACAGCCTGCTATGTGCAAAATCGAGTTCTCATCCATAGGTTTTTAGGAAAGACTCCTCATGAACTTTGGTTTGGAAAACCACCTACGGTTAAACATCTTAGGGTGTTTGGTTGTAAGGTGTTCATCCTAAACACCAAGGATCACCTTGGAAAGTTCACGGTAAAGGCTGATGAAGGGATACTAGTCGGGTACTCCCTCGTTAGCAAAGCCTACCGAGTCTACAACAAGAAAACTAGATTAGTTGAAGAGTCTGCTGATGTGGTCTTTGAAGAAGTTCCAAAATCAAGTGACCAATCAGAAAATGTAGGAGGAGCTCAACTTGAACTTAGGAGACTAAGTTTGAAAGAAACTCCGAGTGTTGTTGATGGTGATGAGTCGGATGACGGAGAGCCTAGACAACCCATTGATCAGCCGGATCCTGAGGCTGAACCTGTGTCTAGTGAACCTGTTCAAGAAGCACCACCAACACCAAGGCAAACTAGATTAGCCTCTAGTCATCCCCAAGATCAAATCGTTGGAGACATCCATCAAGGGGTTAGAACTAGATCATTCTTCCGGAATGAGGCTAATGAAGTTGCTCTAATTTCCGAAATTGAACCTAGAAAATTGATGAAGCATTAAATGATCCCGATTGGATTATCGCGATGCAAGATGAACTAGGTCAATTTGAAAGGAGTCAAGTTTGGGACTTAGTCCCTAGACCCAAGAAGACCACCATTATTGGAACCAAATGGGTCTTCAAGAACAAATTGAACCATAAGGGGGAAATCATTAGAAACAAGGCACGCTTGGTAGCTAAGGGCTACAGTCAAGTTGAAGGCCTTGATTATAATGAGACTTATGCTCCCGTGGCACGTTTAGAGTCCATCCGATTGATGCTCGCATTTGCAGCACATCGTGGCTTCAAATTATATCAAATGGACGTCAAATCAGCCTTTCTAAATGGTTTGATTAAAGAAGAGGTCTATGTCGAACAACCTCTGGGGTTTGAGAGTACCGAGTTTCCAAACCACGTGTACAAGCTCAAAAAGGCACTCTATGGCCTTAAACAAGCACCCCGGGCTTGGTATGAGCAATTGTCGACATTTCTAGTTGAGAAGGGCTTCGTTAGAGGCCAAATAGACCCTACAATATTTCTACGAAGAGATGGTGACGATATATTTGTAGCCCAAGTATATGTCGATGACATAATCTGTGGCTCAAATAATAAGGGCTATTTAAATGAGTTCATTGGACACATGGAAAGTGAGTTCGAAATGAGTCTAGTAGGAGAGTTGACTTTCTTCCTTGGACTTGAAATCAAGCAAACTCGCGATGGTATCCATGTGCACCAATCAAAGTATACACATGAAATGCTTTGAAAATTCAATATGAGTGATTCGAAAGAGGTAACCACTCCCATGGCTACAAACACAAGATTAGACAATGATGAGAGTGGTAAACCTGTTGATCTAACTCAATATCGAAGCATGATAGGTAGTCTGCTATACCTCACAGCCAGACGACCAGATATACTATTTGCTGTGGGTATGTGCGCTAGATATCAAGTATGTGCCAAGGAATCTCACCTAATTGCTGTTAAGCGAATTTTGAGATATCTCAAGGGTACAATTGGTGTAGGTCTTTGGTATCCCCGTACCGAATCTTTTGATTTGATGGGCTATACGGATTCTGACTACGCTGGATGTAAGTTGGACCGGAAGAGCACTAGTGGGGGCTGCCAATTCTTAGGGTCGTCCTTAGTAAGTTGGTCGAGTCGGAAGCAACATTGTGTTGCTCTTTCCACTACCGAGGCAAAATATATCGCCATGGGAGAGAGTATATCGCAATTGTTGTGGATGATTCATACCTTGGAGGACTATGGATTGAGTTACAAGGGTGTGCAAGTGTTATGTGATAACATTAGCACAATTAACTTAACCAAGAATCCGGTCCATCATTCTAGGACAAAACATATTGAAGTAAGACACCACTTCATTAGGGATCATGTAGCTAGGGGGAACATCATACTCTCTTATGTAGAGTCAAAGTCAAACCTAGCTGACATTTTCACTAAACCACTTCCCGAAAGTGAATTTAGTTTCCTAAGACGGGAATTGGGAATGTGTCGCGCTTCATGATTTTCGAATTGCGTTCAAAACCCTTCATGATTATTTCGAAATTGTTGGGGAACAATTGGGTAACTTTGGGAACATCTCACACAAACTATAAGGTTTACCAAAACGTTTTTGTTTGCTAGATATGGGGTGAGATGTTAGGATCAATTCAATTTCTCAAAATGTCATTGCATCCCTTGAGGAATTAAGTTGACGAGATAATAATCACGGTGGTGACCAAGTATGGGGAAAACCATTGCATAACATATGTGTATATGACTCCATGATCATACTTGGACATTCCAATCAAGGCAACTTGATTGGAAACTTGAATTTGGAATCAAAACTTGGTTGAATTTGCTTGATTGATTGTTGATTGAGTTTGACTCCATTTAGATGTGTCAAAGTGTTTGTTGAACCTATAAGGACTTTTGATTCTTGTTCAGGGATCATTTCTAGTCATGAGATCATGTCCAAGTTCGACAAAGTCCATCAAATATCGTTTGAAAAATTCAGAAGTTCTGAAACTGAACATTTCAGTTCGTATCAGGAACCCTGATCGGTCACCGGACCGATCAGGCATAGGGCTGATCGGTCGTTGGACCGATCTGGCTCCTTCCTGTGGTGTTCGGTTCACAGACCGATCAGAAAGAGATCAGTGACCTTACGAATCTTTTGACCAAGGATTCTGAGCTAGCCTGGATCGGTCCCCGGACCGATCTGGCATCCTGTGGGGATCGGTCCACAGACCGATCAGGGAGCTCAGAGGTTTCTCTCCGGACCCTACTGATCGTATCCTGATCGGTCACCCGACCGATCAGGCGCGCGTCTGATCGGTCATCCGACCGATCAGGACCAGGCCAGTCCGATCAGGCTATAGCCTGATCGGTCTGGGTGCGATCAGATCGAACGGTGATCCGTTCAAACGCATTAAATTTTGGTTGGTGGACCGATCCACCAACCGATTAACTCTCTCCAAACCCTCGTTTTCCCAAACCCTAGCGCCGAAACACCCTCCTCTGCGCGACTTGCTTGTGCGAGAAAACCCTCCTGCGTGTCTTTCTTCCTCGCGTGAGCGTGAGTGTGAGGTTTCCTCTCTCGCAGAAACAGTCTGCGATTTTCTATTGCGTCGAGTTTCTCCTTGCGAGTTCTTCCGATCCAAGAATCTTCTCAATGGCGCCTAAGTAAGCTTTGATTTCAGTTTTCTTTTCACAACAGTTCTTGGAATATATGTTTGTGAAGCTAACCAAAGTTTGTTCTTATTCTTGCTATTGTGCCGTGACTTACTTGTTGTTGCCGTGGACTTCCATTCCAACCAAATGATCAATTTTTCACCTCTTCACTATCCTATTTTGATCTTGATCAAATCTGTCTATCTGTTGATTGGGTCTCATCCTATATATGATCAATTCGTGTTGTGTATGATCAATCTTATCATATGATTTGAATTCTGATGTGTATGATCAATTCGACTCTTTAGAAAATCTGCTAAGGGAAAGGAGGTAGCGGAGGGTAGTTCAAGGGGGAAAACTCCCTCGTCGTCTGCACCTTCCAGAAGGCCCCAGCCTTCTTCTAGCTCTCGATTCCCCAATGCGGCCTGTGAACAGGCCTTTCAAGCAAGGACCTTCAAATTATTACCTTGCAGATCCATTGATGCTCCTTTCCTAACGGAGTTCTGTCCCTCGGTCATGGAGATTGTCACTTACTACAATCTGGGTTTTCTTCTATCCTTGGAACGGACCATAAACTACGACCTCGTCTCTGAATTCTACAACAACCTCCAACAAGGTCCTCAAGGAGGATTCGAGTTCACTACTCGTGTCGGGAAGATGAACCTCGATTTTTCATATGAGATTCTAGCTGAGTACTTGGGTGGTCGACGATCACCGAATCTTTATTCTCTCTATCCTGAACTTCCAGATCCTCTGCTAGCCCCGTTCACAGATACTACCCCTGACTCTATCTATCAGCACTTCTTCGGTCATCCTCGCCCTGCCGGGCTTGATGAGTTGGGTCCAGTTTTTCCTACCTTTGCAGCTCTCCGCCTTGCTCCAGCTGATTATGTTCTTTTTAAGATCATTACGAATTGTATTTTGCCCATTACTTCAAAGCCGTTGGCCGAGATCCGTCCCTACCACTGCCTCATGCTCTACGGCATGCATTGCCGGATGGACTTTGACATCATGGAGAGTCTTTTTCAGTCTATCTTATCCTACCGTGAGCCTAGCCGTCGCACGGTTAATATGCCTTTTGGTCACCTCATCACTGATTGGCTTATGTCAGTTGGTGTTGATGTCACCAAGGGCAGGACCATGCCCATGGTTAGGCAAGATTGTCGTTTGGGTCGACGGGCTTTTGCAAAGTCTGGTATGATCATTCGTGAGCGAGATGGGGTGTTGGTGTGGAAGGATGGGCGAGGTCTCGGTGAGTTACCTGGCGGAGCACCACACTTTCAGGCACCACACGATGCTCCTCCTGCTGACGACGAGTATGATGAAGAGCCGGAGCCTGATCTGTGCAGCAGATCTCAGAGCTGGATCAGACGGTACAGGAGTTTATTCAGCTGGGGGCGACAGATCGTGAGGAGTTTCGTTCGGGTTTTCGCTCCCTAGATACCCGACTGACCAGGATCGAGACCGAGGTCTCAGGGACCCGCACACTCCAGCAGACATGGTATGATGAGTGGCGCAGCCACACATTCCCAGGAGGTGCCCCCTCATCGAGTTCTGCACCAGGGTCCTGTGCTCCTACCGATGCGACGATGGATGACCTTATGCACGATGACGACCCGCCAGCTGATCATTGAGCTTGGATGTTTATTGTCTCCCTTCATGATGGGTGTACTTGACACGTTTGACTTTTGGGCTGTATGCCCTGTGACTTGATTGTTGTGACCTTGTGTCACATGTATTTTGCTACTTGTCTGGATGTCTTATGCTTTGACTTGTCTAACTTTGCTTCACATGCTTATCTGATCTTAGTATGTTTATTGTTGATGCCATGTTGTTTATATGACTATGATCTGCATCTTTGGTCCATTGCCATGTTCATGCTTACACTGCCATGTTTACTTGATACTTATGAATATTATGGCATGTTCTGTGATCTGATACTTCATACGCATATGATGCATGTGCTTGCTATGTCTTGTGATACCTTTTCACATGCGGTCGTATGATTAATCCACAAACTATCACATCTTTGTTGATACCTCTAGGATTGAGGGGGAGTTTGTTTTAATCTTAACAGTCCCTCTTGTCCCTTTTCGGTGTTCGACAAAGGGGGAGAGTGTGGATTGGTTAAGTTTAGAATGATCATGTTGTAGGGGGAGGATCTGGATTCCCCTATGATTCTAAAGTTGAAAAAATATTGATTGAGATCCCTAAACTTAAAATCGGATTGTCAAACAACAAAAAGGGGAGATTGTTGATGCAGTCTGGCCCTGATTGTTGTTTTGGTGTTGACATCGATTTTAGTTTAGGTTGATCATGTTGATTATGATTAAGTCCTGATCGGGGATCAGGCATGGTATGGAAAATCCTAGTCTGGAGGGCTAGGTGATGGAAAATCCTAACCTGGAGGGTTAGGTGTTGAAAATCCTAGTCTGAGAGGCTAGGTGTTTGGAAAAGTCCTAGCTTGGAGGGCTAGGTGTTGGAAAAGTCCTAATTCGGAAGGGTTGGGTGAAAAGTCCTAGCTTGGAGGGCTAGGTGAAAAGTCCTAACTTGGAGGGTTAGGTGCAAATTCCCATCCTGGAGAATTAGGTGAAAAAGTCCTGGCTTGGAGGGTCAGGTGCCTAGCTTGGAGGGCTAGGTTGGATGATGTTCTAACTCGGAAGGGTTGGGTGAAAAGTCCTAGCTTGGAGGGCTAGGTGAAAAGTCCTAACTTGGAGAGTTAGGTGCAAATTCCCAACTTGGAGAGTTAGATGGAAAATCCTTGGCTTGGAGGGCTAAGGTGGATGGAAACTTAGCTTGGAGGGCTGAGTTTGAGTCCCTGGATCGGTCTGGTGATCGATCAGGGATTTTGGCACGCTGCTCCTTCGTGGATCGGTCTGGTGACCGATCCAGCGATGATTGATCAGTCGGGCGACCGATCAGGGAGCACACAGTAAGGTTGGGAACTTACTGTGTTGCTCCTGATCGATCTGGTGACCGATCAGGGAGTATGCGTTTCACCCATTGACTGGCTCCTGATCGGTCTGGTGACTGATCATGGAGCGAGCAGTGAGGTTGAGTTCTCTTGCTGAACTGCTCCTGATCGGTCTGATGACCGATCAGGTTTACTGTGCAGATCGTTCCGGAGAACGATCAAGCGTCGCAGGTTCCTCTCTATGATCGATCAGGACGGAGCCTGATCGGTCTGGTCAGGTTCTGATCGGTCTGGTGACCGATCAGGAGGCTTCCTGATCGGTCCAGTGACCGATCAGAAGGCTTAGCATGAGAAACTCAGAAATCGCCCAATATGAGGGTGGATCGGTCCGGTGAACGATCCACGACCTGGGATCGGTCTGGTGATCGGTCCAGGAGAATCTCAAAGAAATCGCGATTTCTGATTGAGCGTTGGGGATCGATCAGGACGGAGCCTGATCGGTCTGGAGCCAGTCTGATCGGTCTGGTGACCGATCAGGAGGCTCTCTGATCGGTCCGGTGACCGATCACTTTAATTCAAATTGCATTGTCAGACGCTCTGATCGCGTCTGAACACAACCGATTCGCTGCCACTTTCCTCTGATATTTGATATGCTGTTTGATTTGCTGCTCTAATACTCTGAGTAAGTTTCAGGTGACAGGGGAGGATTCAAACACTCAAGGAGAAGTCAAAGAGAGCTTTCCTTGGAGCAGGTTTGTCCCTTTCTCCACACAGGTTGCAACGGCTGGATGCAGGACTGAAGCTGCTGACTGAAGCTTGGCTGAGGGAGCTCAGGAAGTTCAGTTAGGGTTCAGTGTAGCTGGCGCGTTGGCAGTGAGGCAGCTATAGGCTGCTGGAGAAGAGATCATCTGTTGCTTAGCGGAGAAACAAAAGGAACGAGAGTTGTAGTGTTCTGCATGAATTAAGTCTTGTGCTCTTGAGTTCCTGCATTTTGAGTTCTCCACATCAAGCTTGCTGTTCTTGAGTTCTTCAATCATTCTGAGCAAGCTATTGAGAAGCAATCATCATACTTGAGCACTTGAAGGAGAAGACAAGAGGCTTGGAGTCCAACAGTGGGAAGACACGGAGAAGGGTTCTTGCGTGAGATCGCCACTGGGTGGAGCTCAGGGAAGCTTGCTGTGTTTTTGTCCTTGCTAAGTGTTTGAGTAAGATCCTTCTTGTTGTTTCTTTGTGCTCATTCTATATCATTGTTTGAAACACACTGTGGGGAGGTTTCTCCACCGAGAAGGAGGTTGCTTCATATCCGGTGATCACCGGGGCTTGATCTACCGACGATCAAGGGATCGCCCACCTTAAGGGCACGCCAAGGAGTAGGGGCAAGTTATCCCCGAACCTTGTAAAATCTCCTTGTTAGCGATCTTGCTAATCTTGCTAGTTAGGTTTTGGTTTAAGTTTCTGCAAGTTTTGTTTTCCCATACTTCCGCTGTGCTATTAATAACTTCAAGTGCAGAAATTTGATAACTCTTCAAAGAAGAAGCGATTGACTATATTCACCCCCCCCCTCTCTAGCCATCTCGTTCCCAACACTGACATCCTTTTTGCTGTAGGAATGTATGCTAGATACCAAACCTGTGCTAAGGAAACACACTTAGCCGCCCTAAAAAGAATACTAAGATATATTAAGGGCACCCTAAATGTAGGGATTTTGTATCCTAGGACCTCAACCTTCGACTTGTCAGGATACTCGGACTCTGACTACGCAGGTTGTAAATTAGATAGAAAGAGCACAAGTGGAAGCTGCCAACTATTAGGTAATAGCCTAGTAAGCTGGTGCAGCAGAAAACAACACTGTGTAGCTCTATCCACAACTGAAGCTGAATATGTAGCTTTAGGAGAGTGTGTGACACAACTCTTATGGATGATGCACACTCTCAAAGACTTCCAGCTTAATTACAATCAAACTCAGGTCTACATTGACAATATTAGCTCAATCAACCTGACTAAGAACCCAATCCAACATTCCAGAACTAAACACATAGAAGTTAAATACCACTTTGTAAGAGATCATGTAGCCAGGGGTGAGATAGTCCTTAAGCATGTAGACTCTAAATCTAACTTAGCTGACATATTCACCAAACCCCTACCTGAGTCTGAGTTTAGCTTACTAAGAAGGCAGTTAGGATTATACTTGGTAGAATAGATTGAGTCTACTATTGCTTTTCTTACTCAAATCAGTTTTAAAGCAGTTTTTAATGCTCTCAAAATTAGCCTTTACTTACTTTTGAAAAGTTTTTTTTAATTTAATTTTTTTTCTTAGTTTTCAAAACTACCCCTTTCAAAACTAGGGCTTTTTTGTAAATGGACTTAGCCTAGGCCCTAACTCTAGAACTGCATGCACCTATAGATTTAGAAGCCAGCATCTCACAAGCACCTTAGGGTACTTTTGATTGATAACTTAGAAAGGGTTGAGATGCTTAGGTCTTTGCCTTAATTCAAGATGCTTTAAGTCAGTGCATCTGCAGTAATTGGGGCACTAAATACAACTTACACAGTAATCAAGTTAAGTGTCAAGTTTAAAAAATCTAACTTGAACAGAACACTTAACTTGACTAACCCTAGCGAAAACTACTGCTTATAACAGTTAGGCTGCGTTTGGTAGGGTGTAATCCACCCTGTAATGTAATCCAGATTACATTACAAGTTGGATTTCTTTGTTTGGAATAACTTTAAAATTGTAATGTAATGTAATCTCGATTACAAAAGAGGTTGATGATTTGTAATCTGGATTACAAAACAAAACCTATGTAATCTGGATTACATTACAGCTTGTAAAGTCGTTTGCCGAGTGGCGACGGTCGTCGGTCGTCGATGGTTCGCCGGCCGGCGACCGCCGGCGGCGGCCGGCGACCGGCGCGGCGGCCGGCGGCCGACGACCGACGGCGACCGGCGACCGCCGCCGCCGGAGACCGGCGACCGCCGCCACCGGCGACCGACGACCGCCGCCGCCGGCGACCGACGACCGCCGCCGCCGGCGACCCGGCGACCGGCGACCGCCGCCTCCGGCGGTTGCCAACCGGTCAATGGTTACCGGCCGGCCGGCGGCGGTCTTCGGTTGTCAATCTTGATTACATTACAGGATGGATTACCACTCACTAAACAATGGAATCCAACTTGTAATGGTTATCAAAGATTACATACAACTCATTACCAAACATAACAATGTAATCAAGATTATATTACATTACATTACAAACTTGATTACATTACAGACTCGATTACATTACCCCCTACCAAACGTAGCCTTAGTAAGTAGCTAATCGGGTTAGACAGGTCCCTAAAAGAGCAAATCGAAACTGATTTGATTCTTATCATGAATTGGTTCAGTACAGCAAATTTTGCAGCTACTATTATCCTTTATGCAATTTAATTATCTTATTTCTGTTATATATTTGTTTTTGATATATGGCAAAGGGGGAGAGATAGGAAAGGAGAGAGTTTAAAATTCTTTCTCTAAATCTCAAAATTTCAAACTTTATCCTTTATTCAAAAAGTACTTAAGTTTTTCAAAAATTTTCTAAGTACTTAAAGTTTTTCAAGTTTTTCAAAAATTCTCTAAGTACTTAAGTTTTTCAAAAAATTCTAAGTACTTAAAGTTTTTCAAAATTTTTCTAAGCACTTAACTTTTCTAAACACTTAAGTTTTTCAAAACTTTTCTAAAGACTTAAAGCTTTTAAAAACTTTTCTAAATACTTAAGCTTTTTCAAACTTCACTAAGTACTCTAAAACTTAAAGTTTTCAAAACTTTTGAGTACTTTAAACTTAAGGCGTCAAAATTTTTTTCTTCAGTACTCAAAACATAAGTTTTCAAAACCCTTCTTAAAGTTTTCAAAATTTTTCAAAGTGGTTAAAACTGTTTTCCAAAGTACACCACGAAAATCATTTTGGAAAATATAGCTTCAAAGCTTAAAATTTTTCTAAGTTAAAACCATCTTCAGACTTAGAATCTATTTTCAAAAACCCCACGAATTTTTGAAAAATCTAGGGGGAGATTCCTTCCAGGGGGAGGGAACAAAAGGTAATTTTTATATGCTTTGATTAACTTAACTTTTTGAACCAGGGTTGCCATAAATCAAAAAGGGGGAGATTGTTGGTGCAGAAAGCACCCAAGTCGAACCTGAGTTTTGATAATGGCAAAAGGGTTCAAAAGTTAAGTCTTATTTGTTATCTAACATGTTACTCAAGTGTGCAGGAAAAGTCCTAGCGAAGGACTGCTAGGCACTGGCGAAGGAATGCCAGGGTAAAAAGTCCTAGCGAAGGACTGCTAGGCACTGGCGAAGGAATGCCAGGGTACAAAGTCCTAGCAAAGGACTGCTAGGCACTGGCGAAGGAATGCCAGGGGACTGAAGCCCTAGCGAAGGACTGCTAGGTACCGAGCGAAGGACAGCTTGGTATCCAAGACCTGGCGAAGGACCGCTAGGCAAAAGTCCAACCGGAGGAGCCGGTTGGCATCAGGTACATTCTCCCGAGAGGAGTAGGTGAGGACGCGTTCCCCGTCGAGAGGGAACAGTAGGCGTCGATTCGACCTAGGGCTCCATTTTGGAGACCAAAGTCAGAACCAAGACAGCTAAGGCTGTATAAATCTTAAATATTATTACTTTATGTTGTTTTGGACTAACCCTGGATGCAGGACCGAAGGAACGAGTGTTTGCAGCTCAGAGAGCCTCAAAGGAGTGAGGCAACAGCTGAGTAGGGCGCCCGGAGTGTTCCGGGCACCCCCAAGGTGAACACAAAACAGTCGAAGTAAAAGAACTGTTTCTGCAGCTATTGGTCAGGGCGCCCCCGTGCTCCCGGGCGCCCCCACTACTCCCGGGCGCCCCCCAGCGCTCCGGGCGCCCCCAGGTGAAGCTGACAGAACAGATCCCCTCGAAGCCAACGGATAAGAAGGAGACTCGGTCAACCCGGGCGCCCCCAGCGTTCCAGGCGCCCCCGTCAAAGCTTGATCCCGAGTTTTAAGGGATCAGAGCTGACCGAGAAGGAAGTGGATCGACTGACACGTGGGGGGCGCCCCCGACGTTCCGGGCGCCCCCAGGTGCTATAAAAGGACGCTCGAACCAAGGCTTCAAGACAACACTTCTTCCAACGCTGTTACGTTCTTCTGCTCCCGCGCTTTGTTCCAAAAACCTCCCAACTCGACACACAAGCGCCGACGACGTCCCTCTGCTCCGAGAAACATCCCATACCGGACGTCGGTAACGAAGAACTGTCATTTCATTTCTGTTATACTACTACTGTAATCTTTTTGTAAGAATTATTGCGCACATATAGAATTGCCCCCAGTAAACGGTCAACGACCGTGGGCCTTAGAGTAGGAGTCGACCTAGGCTCCGAACCAAGTAAAACTACCTGTGTTTGCGATTGATTTTATTCCGCTGCGTACTTGCTCTAGTTTTTATCTGAAAAGCGTTTAACGATATTCACCCCCCTCTATCGTTTCTCTCGATCCATCAATTTTTTGTTTGGTTGATTGCCAGGACTGTAGATGATGATATTGTGGAGTTTGATCTTGAGATAAAGAGAACATTCAGAGCTAGGGGAAATCAAGGAAGTGAAAAATATTTCTACTCATTCAAGCAGTCCATGGAAGAATATCAGTATTGTCAAAATTTTCAACAGCCTTTTCAGAATTTTCAGCAACCCTATTCGCAAGTTCAGCAAGGTTTCCAGCAATCTAATCAACAATTTCAGCAAAACCAACCTTGGAATCAGCCAGAACAGCAGTTTCAGCAAAATTTTCAGAATTTTCAGCAACCATTTCTTCAGCGGCCATTTCATCAAAACCAGCAAGTTTATCAAGATTTTCAACAACAATTTCATTATGATCAGCAAAATTTTCAACCTTCACAGCACTCTTTCCAACCATACCAGCAGACTTTTCAGTTTGGAAATCAGAATTTTCAGAGCAATAACTTTCAGCAATTTCAACCTACTTCTCAAGCAAATTTTTAGCAATTTCAACAATCCAATCAATCATTTTATCAGCCCCAACAACAGAATTTTCAAGATTCACAGCCTACTTATGATTTTCAGCAACCTAATGCTACATTTCAAGACCAACGAGAGTCCTATGCCAATCAAGGAGCCTTTAAGGACTCTAGTGAGTTTAATGAGCACCAACAAAGGCTTGAGGAGATGTTTCAACAAATCATACAATGACAGCAAGTTTTACAACAACAAAGGCAACAAAAGAATGAGTCCACTCTTAAAAACATTGAAAGATACATTGGACAAATAGCTAGTGGAATGAATCAAATGCAAGCCCAAAGATCGGGACAATTACCTTCTCAAGCAACTCCTAATCCTAAGGGGAATGATTGTGCGATAACTTTGAGGAGTGGGGAAGTGGTTTCAAGTTTAAATTTTCAAAGGGCTGATTTTTATGAAGAAATTCCAGCAGCTTATTTTCCATCTCAGAACAGCCCCAAAATAGTTTCTATACCAGTTCAAAGTGACCCTAGTGCAAGCCTAAGTCCTTCTTCAATTGATCTTGCAATTTTGGTGGAAGAAAAAGAAGAAATCAGCAAAATCAGGACACCTACAACAGCTATTCCTCCTGAAATTCCTGCTCAAGATCCATTTCCAAAATTTTCAGCTCAGGTGGAGGAACCAAGGGTCCCTTTACCCTTCCCACAGCACCCCAGAGAGGATCATTCTACCTTGAGCGTGGATATTATAGATGAAGATGTTAAGGCATTTGCGGAGGTTAGTAAGAGTTCGTGGAGAGGGCCGCTAAAGCACGTGGCGACAAGGCATTTGCGGAGGTACCTTGCTGCCATCAAAAAAAGTGTCATGTGCCTTTATAATGGAGAGACAGGTATCATTATAATACCTCAAGAGTCATATAAGCCTTTTTGGGAAGGATGAAACCAAAAAGGGGATTTCTCAAAACTCGGGGCGAAGATTGTAATCCGAGGACCCCTAACTGAAGGAGCAGCAACGGATACAAAGTCCCGTAGGAATTCAACTTCTTCATCTCTGCACTAGTCCGATCAGTCAACCACACTTCCTTCGATCAGACTTGAAGGGAGGGACTTGTGATGGGGTTGAATAACCCGTGGCGGGTACGTGGGATGAAGAAGTTGCGTGGCATGACACGATGAGTTGAGGTGACCCTCCTTCCTGGGCCTTAGGACCCCCCTCAGGAGGCACGCCCCCGAAGGGTCAGCTAGAAGACCCCTCCCGGGATCACCCTGGGGGGTTGAGGCCCGAAAGCCCCTCGGGAGTTATGGCGCCCACTCGAACCGGAAGACCCCGAGATCACCTCGGGAGGCGGAGCCCAAGTAACGAGCGACCTCAAGTAGCAATCTGCCCCTTCTTTTTGCGGATCTACGGATATGCATCCACGTCATAAGGAGTCATCACGACCCTTAAATGTCGCAACGGGTCGAAGCGTCATAACGGCACAGACCGTTTCGAAGGCTATCTGGTAACCGCCGAAAGAGGGGGAGGACGTGGCATGAGTCATGGAGACGTGGCACAGATCAAGGGAACACGCCAAGTATGCCGCCATCAGTATAAAAGGTAGCCTAACCCCTCTGGTAAGGGGGTTATGCTCTCTTAACTCTACATACATTTCCTTTCTTGCTACTTTTACTCTCCCTCAATACACTGATTTGAGTGTCGGAGTGAGCTCCGCCGGACAATCTCCGGTGTGTTTCCCTAACGCTCGTATTGATCTCACAGGGCACTGAGTTCTTCCCCGCCACAGAGACTTCCACGTGGGCAAAACCTCGGTGATTGGACATCATCGTCGATTCCTTCTAGAATAATAACTAATTAATAATTTTTTATTATATAAGTATTATTAATAAGTCCAACAACGTCGAGGTCGGTAAATGATATTGATTACCTATATATGAGAATATGAGATTAGGGTTACCTTTAGGAAGGACTCTAGTTCCTGTTGCTGTTGGAAAGAGGAAAGAAAAAAATTTAATTTAGCTTTACTTGATATTAGAGGCTAATAAAGGTAAAAATTTAATAGAAAAAATTTAATAAGGTTTATATGCTTTTAAAATAATTATTCTCTATAAATAAAAATGATATTTATTAATATTCTGATCATAAATAATCTAATATAATTTTTTATTTTAAAATAATAATTTTTAATAAATATCATTATAAAATATTTATAATAATATTTTTTTAAAAAAATATTAATTATAAATATCAATTATATATTTTAGTAGAGTGGAGTTGGAGAATGAATATAATCTAATATAAGAAGAGAAAGGTTTTCTTGAGAGAGATTTAGGGTTTTAGAACATGAATAGAGGAAGAAGAAAATTTTTTGGTGTGAGATTTAGGTTCGGAGTTGGAAAGAAGAGAAAAAATTTCTGACTTAAAATTTAGGGTTTCGATGATAAATAGTGGAAGACAAATGCGCAGAAATTGCATACTAAGCCTGGAATGAAGGTTATAGATTTAGGGGAAAAAATTAGAAGAAAAAACTTAAGAAAAATAAATATAAGTAAAGAAAGAAAATTGGTATAAATAAAATTAAAAATATTTTTTTAACAAAAATAAAAATGGGGAAAAGAATGAAAACTTATATAAATAAATTAAGTTTTTATAATTTATTTAAAGAATAATTTGTTTGACTAATAAATATTTTAAATTAATTAAATTAAATTCGATGGGTATAAAATAAATAAAGTAAATTGTACAATTTAATGGTTATTTTTTTAAAAAAATTATTGATCATTTTTAATTTTGATAAGTTATCAACTAAATTTATTTAGTAAAAATATTTAATAGATAATTAATTCATTTTTAGCATCCATGGAATGATTGCATGTATGATGAAAAGAGTGTGAAATGTTCGTATATATGATAAAAAAACACAAAGACTTCATGTCTTTGGTTGTGGAGATTTAGACCCTGGGAAGTACCAACGTAGGTGTTGATTTGAAAACTACTCATAGAATTTAGAGCAATATAAATCGTTATTGATCCTGTCGCGAAGTGAGTTGGACGCCCCTACAGCTGAGTTAGCCTCCGAGGAGAACGAGGTCGCTGAGGTGGTCTAACGAGCTGAGTCGCCTTTAACCTGCAAGACAGAGACCGTTAGAATCCGCCGGGAAAAGTCCCCGGTCAGGTACTCCGACGGTCAAGTCAGTACTCGACGGTGGCGATGGAAAGCAATAGAACAGTATGGAATTGCACTATCGCGCGTACCTGAGAAATGTGGAGTGAGGAGGCTTATATAGCGGGGGAAGCTGACAGCATCTGCCCCGCCTACCATCTGCTGTTATATAGCAAGGATAAGGTAGCGCAGGCCCAGAGATGACAGGATAAAATAGCGCATGCTGTATTAAGGAATGGGGCGCTGTCAACTTAAGGGTTGGCGCCGTTGGACGCCGCTCGACCTGACAACAGGGTATGTGGTCTTGGTACGGGGAGACAGGCTATGACAGGAAGATCAATACCTCGGCGAGATATCCGTTACTTGGGGTCGGATGGCTTCAGTACTGCGCCGACCCAGTACAGCCTCTGGTAGTCTGGTGTCAGGGAGTGGTTGTGCCGACTGGGGCACTGAGTAACTAGGCCGGCTGAGGGCCTATGAGGATGCCGACTGGGGCACTGAGTAACGAGGTCGGTTGAGAGCCTATGAGGGTGCCGACTGGGGTACTGAGTAACGCCTCCTCCGGTTCGTGCTTATCCCCGGAGCGTGGACCGTCACGCATCTGCGGGAGCCAAACGGGGAGGGGTATAGGAGCATACACACCCGACTCGGGCTTAACCTGATACTACCGAACGTGGACCACCACGCGTCAATTTAGGGGTCTGGCTCTGACTGACCCCCATCTGACGGGCCTTTACAGCCCACTAACCACTTTTCTTCTGACTAGGTACCAGGTTGCCAGGCCAGGCTATACGCAAACTGGCCCGGGATCAGTTGCTAACAACATTTGGCACATAACCACTACTTTAATATTAATTATTTCTCACAGTTGTATCATTAAGAGTGGTTTATTTAAATTGGTATTAAAACTATATAATAGTTGCAGTTTGAAAATCAATTCTAAAATAATAGAACAATAAAAGCGGTTTATAATAGTATTTTATAGGAAACAATATTACATGTATTCAATAGAAATAGTTTGGTTATTGTTCTTAGAAGTAAAAGAAATAAAAACGATTAGTAACTACTGCTAAAGTACCCAATATCAACCCGTTTCAAAATTACTTTTAATAGTTAAATTATTTAGAGCAGATTATAACAGTGATTTATTCAAATAGGTACTAAAGCAATTTAACAAGAGCGATTATAAAACCATTCTGAAAAAGTAAGATAATAGAAATGGTTTAGTTTAAACTGATTTTGTTATTCAATTTTCAAAATAATGTTAAAATCGCTGTTATACGAATATTTTTTTAAGTGTATTTTCGAATGAGAAATATGATGAAATCTTATTTTAATATTTTTAAAGGGCATGCTTTCTAATAATTGTGATAATTAAACGGTATACCCTTTTAATTTTTGCCTGGAATCAATGTCCCGAAATCCCTTGTCTTCGTATTTGCTCCTCCATTATTGGGGCTTTCAGCTGAAAGGCCCCAATTGTTTCCTTAAAAGAAAGGATTTAATGAGAGAAATTAATGGCCAACTTTGAAGAACTTGATATGAATTTACTCGAATACCATCTACGTTGAGAATTAGTGTTGAAATTGAACATCTAAATTATTAATTTTAAAAAAAATTAGACGAATTGTAAGTCTAATTATATTTAATTTTGATAGGAAACTTCAAATTACAATAAAAAAGCAATACAGTTAGCTTGAGAAAGAAGTCTTGACCAGTTCAGACTAAAATATTTTCGTGTCAAGGAAGTGAGGACATATCACTGTTTGTGCCTTTCTTGGCCACCTTGTTTGACCAGAATCATTCTCACTTTGTGTCCATGTGCATGCACCTGCACCGTGACAAAATAAATATACTCATCATATTTCACCAAATCTTAATAATTATTGATACTTAAGATCATAAACAGTCAACGATCTGAAAAAAAAAATAATAAAATGAAAAAGGATAATAGTCAAAATCATGTTCTTCACCATCCCACATTGTCATTCAGAATCTTCTCCAACGACTATGTAATTGCTTGCTGGTGGGGTTCTGATTGTGACTAAAGAAAGAGTGAAATACAATGAGCATCAGGTTAGTCCTTAGGACCGTATGCTAGCCAAAACGAATCAAGCTAAGTGGTGTTGAAATTTATTTAATAAATTAATCGAGTCAAATCAAATTAAATTTAAAATTAATTAAATAGTTAAAATGATTATTCAAACTCGAATGAATAGTTCCGAATTTGAGCCGGTTGATTTTTTACATTTTTTATATTTTAAATTTGTTTGATTATTTTATTGACCTGGATATTATAAATTCATGAAATTTTTTTGCCTATTTAAAAATTTGATAGGTGAGAGGCCACGGAAGTTTTGTATACCGGATTATCTTTTTTATTTACAAATTTGATAAGTGATTTGTTGATAAATATTGTTACATTTTGTTAGAGCTTTTGAGTTTATCCTTTTTCATTTAATTGACGGGTTGAATTAACATAAACAAACTGTTATCAATGAATATCAAATTTGTTTATGAACACTCATTTATAACCTTATCCATCCTTGGCATATTCACGTGCTATGCTATACACGAACTGAACTGCGATTGCTATTTGCCGTCCCGAGCTTAGCCAGAGCCCAAAATGATTAACGAGATTGGAAACACCTCGTTAATTATTTTTATATACATAGGTTTGATATTAGTACATGTTAAATATTATTAATAGTTGTTTAGTTTGTTAGTAAATGAATTAAAACTCGCACAGCGTTTGACTTATGGGGTTTGTGGTTGACTTTTTCAAGATTGTCTTATCAAAATCAAAGTCAAATTTTATAAAAGCATGATTTAATGCGTGTTACCTGTGTGCTCAAATCAACTTAACTTGGCAGTTTTTTAAAGATATTTCATTATCCGATTAATCTTAAATATAATTAATATGATCACTTGAAAATTTTTCATTGGTTAGGTAAATTGAGATATCTTAATGGATTCTAAGGAATGATCAAATTTCTTGAATATAATAAATCTTGAATGAAATTTAAACTCGTATTATTTACCCAGTCTATCCTATTTTTTTACATTAATAATTAATTTAATCAATTTTACGAAAATTTTCAATATTCTTAAATCGATGACTCATTAAAAAAAATTTATTTATTAATTTATCAAACTTGAAATAGAATATTTAAATATATGGAAAATTGAGATGTCGGCTAGAGGTGCACAATTTTCTTTATTATCATTACTAAATATGTATAATATTGTACATAATCAATTATTTGTATTCTTGTTATCTGTTACACTTCACACGGGATCCTGTGTCCCCTTGTCCTATACTCATCGGCGACGGTCGACGAGTCGTCCGATCGTCGATTGAATATTATCGATAATTTTTGATTATCGTCCCGAATCAAATGATATCCTAAAAGAATAGTGAACCGATTGGAATCGCCGCAATTGTAATCTCGCCGAATTCGATGATGAATCTGGCAAGATCACAATTTCGGTGCTCCCGATGGGTTCACCGTACCCTCAGGGTATAGTTTTGTTGAGGGCGGCGGTCGGAGACCGCCGATAGTGTCCGATCGACGATCGAACGACTCGCTGATCGTCGTCGACGAGGACAAATGATCTGCCCTCGTTATACTTATTATAATAATCTGTAAATTTAAGTGGGTCGGATAGTGAGGTCTTTTGTAAAAGGAAAATGATCTGCAGCATGAAAACTTTTCGCGAAACCCTCAGCGAAACAGTCAACAGTCCACGTGGCAAGTGAGTTCGTGGCTGACAAAGAAAACCCACGCGGCGTCGCGGCGCGAGAAAAACCCTAAAGTCTCAATCTCTTCTCGGTGTGATCTCCTTCCGCCCCCTTGCGAAGTTTCCTCCATCGAGGTTTCTGTTTAGGGTAGCAAGGGCAGCGAGGTTTCTTCTTGTGCAATCTCAATCTCTTCTCAGTGTGATCTCCTTCCGCCCCCTTGCGCTCACGCGAGTTTCTGTCGCACCATCTTGTGCCCCCTTCTGCCCCCTTCCAGCATCGAGGTTTTTGTTTCTCTTCTCGGTGTGATCTCCTTTCGTCCCCTTGCGAAGTTTCCTGCATCGAGGTTTCTATTTAGGACAACGAGGGCAGCGAGGTTTCTTCTTGTGCAGCGAGGTTCCTGTTTAGGGCAGCGAGGATTCTTCTTGCGCCGTGAGGTTTCTTCTCGCGCCGCCAATCTTGTGTGTCGTTGGCATCGGCACGAGGTTTCTCCGACTTCTTGTGTGCCGTCGGCATCTGCACGAGGTTTCCAGTGCTTCACCGACCCAAGCGCAGCCTGTGCGCTTCCTAGTGTTGGATTTCCTACATCCGACATCAAGTGTACGTGTCATCTGATTCCTTATCGCAATCACTGAAGTGTTATGCTTTCTTGCTTTTCGTACTAGATCAAAATGATGTTGTCCTTTATTCAATGCATTTTTTTCGTGCGATCGAAATCACTGAAGTGTTATGCTTTCTTGCTTTTGGTACTAGATCAAAATGATGTTGTCCTTTATTCAATGCATTTTTTTCGTGCGATCGCAATCACTGAAGTGTTATGCTTTTTAGCTTTTGGTACTAGATCCAATCTACTGAAGTGTTATATCAAATGTTAGATATATTATCTACGGAATTGTTCGCTTAAAACATTCTTTCTTGCTTGATGTTTGCAAATAATTATTTGGTTTGAATTTAGGTTGTAATTTTGTTATGGAGCAAGAACTATTAAATGAGGGTGATGTGCAAACGTTGGATGATTCGTCAAATTCAAATGCACTTGATATTCCACAAGTTGGGATGCAATTTTCATCTGAACAAGAGGTTCGTGATTTTTACAAATTATATGCACAAGGACTTGGGGTTGGTATTTTAAAGCTAGGTTCCAAAAAAGGAGATGATGGCAAATTGAAGTATTTTTCATTTGGATGCTCTATAAATGGTCAATCCGCTCCTAGAGTGAAAAATTTCTTTTATCCTAGACCTTGTACCAAAACGGCTTGCAAAGCAAGGATCAATCTTACAATTCTGAATGATGGAGTATGTGTCATCACTAGTATTCAACTTGATCACAATCATGCATTAAGTCCAAGGAAGTCAAGACATTTTAGATGTAATAAAGTGTTAAATTCTCAAACTAAGAGACAATTAGAGTTGAATGATCAAGCGGGAATAACTTTGAGTAAGAGTTTTCAATCTTTTGTTGTTGAAGCTGGTGGCTATGAAAATTTATCATTTGATGAAAGAAAGTGTAGAAATTATGTGGCCGAAGCACGGAGATTAAAGCTTGGGAATGGTGATGCAGAAGCGTTGAATAATTACTTTTGTCGTATGCAAAGTAGAAATTCAAATTTCTTTTATGTGATTGATGTAGATGAAGATTCTTGCATAAGAAATATATTTTGGGCTGATGCCAGATGTAGGGCTGCATGTGATTCTTTTTTTGATGTTGTTACATTTGATACTACATATCTTACCAATAGTTATGTTATGCCATTTGCTCCGTTTGTTGGAGTAAATCACCATGGTGAATCCATATTACTTGGTTGTGGTTTGATATCCAAAGAAGATTCTGAAACTTTTATTTGGTTATTTAAATCATGGTTGACATGCATGAGAGGACGAGCTTCACGAGCTATTATTACGAATCAATGCAAAGCCATGGAAATTACAATTCTTGAGGTATTTCCGGACTCTCATCATCATTTATGTCTTTGGCATATTATGAAAAAACTTCCTACCAAGTTTAGTAGCCATGCCAACTTTAAGCTGATAAAGAAAAACATGAAGAATATTGTTTACAATTCTTTAACATCTGACGAATGTGATAGCAATTGGAAAAACTTTATTGAAGCGTTTAACTTAGAGAAAATGATTGGTTGAATTCTTTATATGAAATTCGTCATAAGTGGATGCCTGTGTATGTAAAAGATAAATTTTGGGCAGGGATGTCTACAAGTCAAAGAAGTGAGAGTATAAATGTATTTTTTGATGATTATGTTCATTCAAAAATAACTTTGAAACAATTTGTTGAACTATATGACAATGATTTGAAAAGCAAGATTGAAAAGGAAGAAAATTCTGATTTTGCATCTTTCAATTCTATCATTCCGGTCATTAGTGGTCATCCAATTGAAAAACAGTTTCAAAGTGTTTACATTAACAAGATATTCAAGTTGTTTCAAGATGAAATGCGAGGTTTGATGTTTTGTAATACTTCATTTGTGAAGCAAGAAGGGTCAACACTCTTTTTTGAGGTGATAGAAACTGTATATAGAAAAGAGGGAGCAACTCCAAAAGAAGTTTCCTTTTTGGTACAATATAGTGAGCTACAATTTTAGATGAAGTGTTTGTGTCGTCTCTTTGATTTTCGTGGAATTGTATGTAGACATTTGATGTCTGTTCTAGTGAAAAGAAATGTCACTATACTTCCAGAAAATTATATTTTGGAACGATGGCACAAAGATATTAAACGGGGATATTAAGGAATCGCCAATATTTATGATGATTCTTGTCGTCATGCAAAGGAAAGACGAAGATATAATAATCTTCAACCATTGTTACAGGAAGTGGGGCAGCTTGGGTCAAAAAGTGATGAGAAGTGCTTTGTTTTAACAAGAATATTGAAAGAAGCGAACAAAGGATTATGGATATAAATATTGATGATTCATTGGATGGTCATCAAGACAGCAATAGAATACATGAGGAATCAACAAATGAGAGGAAAAAGTTTCACAGTCTACTGAAAGTAAGGTCTCGTGGACGTCCACCTACGAAAAGAAAACAATCCAAAATTGAGCAAATTATGAAAAAGACAGAGGCAAAATCTCATAAAAAGGTTTGGTTGTGTATTTGGTGTCATTTGCTACTTTGGTGTTAAATGATTTTACAATTGTTATTTGTTAACATTGAACATATGCACATTTATCTATAGGGTACTACAATTGATGAGTTATCAAATTTGAATCCCCCAAGTATGATCGATGATCAATCCAGTCAAAATGTAAGTTAGCACATAAAATTTTTATATTCCCCAATTATGTTCATATAATGGATGACCATAATTATTATTAATCTTCTCTTTTTTATTGGTAGGTTGTAGTTGAACAAGTTGCAAGGTTATGGTGAAGAGCTTTAAGTGTGTTTTATCTTCTATATATATGCATTCTGGAAAATACATTCTGTCAATTCAGATAGCCTACTGTAAGTGTGATTCTTTCTCATAACTGTAATTCCATTTTTGTCAATTCAGATAGCCTACTATTTTATCTTCTCTATTGATCAATTTGGATAATTTAGTTATTGCATTTACAAAGAGGTTTTATTTAGCCTACTGAGGTTTCAATTGGCTCAGAAGCTCTGTAGCAGGCATACTACCAAGAGTTCGCAGCAGGCATACTGTACCAAGAGCTCTGCAGCAGGCTCAGAAGCTCTGTAGCAGCCATACTACCAATAAATCTTCAAGTTGATTGATTTATTCATGTAGCATAATGCAAATATGAAAGTTGTTACAATTCTGGGAAGTATGCTTTGTATAGATTTTAATTCAGATATAAATGGTACTGACTGGAACTTTAATTCAACCTATGAATGGTACTAACTGGAACTTTAATTCAACCTAATCTAGATGATTGCAGTTGAACCACTGAAATGAGTTTTAATGGTACTGATCTTGACTTCCAGTACAAAACATAAGCATATGGTACTACTATATTTTGATGGCAACCAACCAGAAAGAAATTTATATATGTTACGTAGAAGTAGTAACTAATACAAATGACCAGATGCCAGGATGTGAACAAGCTATTTTCATTTATAGATTAGTTTCAGATAATTTAGTTCTAGAATTACAATAAATGGCATATAGTTCCAAAATTTAGTTGCTTAAACTCATTCCATAATTTAGTTCCAGAATTGCAATAACTGGCATGTAGTTCCAGAATTTAGTTGCTTAAACTCATTCCATAATTTAGTTCCAGAATTGCAATAGCTGGCATCAGATTCAAAGTTCTGCTTCATATCTAAGGTAATGCTGGCAGATAATTTAGTTCCAGAATCTGAATTCAAACTGAATTGCCACATGCTGTTTCTGCTGTTTCACAACATTCTGCTTCACATGATGTTTCACAAAGTTCTGCTTCACATGATGTTTCACATGCTGTTACACTTCTGCTTCACATGCTATTTTCTACTATTTATCATGCTGTTTCTGAATTGCCACACGCTTCATTGATCGCATTTTATCATTTTCTGCTGTTTCTGAAGTGCCACATGCTTGGGAGCTATTAAGGAGGAGCTTGGTGACATGAATCACATGTTGTTTCAGTTGGCTCAGAAGCTGTTTTGGCTGCTGTTTCTGAAGTTTGGCTGCCGATTTTGAAGTTGGCTGCCGTTTCACATGCTGTTACACTTCTGCTGTTTCCGAACTATTTGAAGCGTGGACTTTGAGGATTATCTTAGTCCATTTCCCTTGTATTTTAACGTAATGTTACTGTTAGATTGTTAGTTGAAAACATGTGGTTGTCGTTTGGTTAAAGCAAGTTGAAATTTTGGTGAATGCAAGTCGAAAACATTGCATGTATTTTAACGTAATGTTACTGCCGTTTCTTTTGTGAAAGCAAGTTGAGATTTGGTTGCCGTTTCTTTTGTTCTTTTGTTCTTTTGTTCAGCAAGTTGAAAACATGGTGAATGCAAGTTTCTGAATTGTCTCACTGCTGCAGTGTGTTTTGAATCAGAGTTTCAACTTCAGTTGCTGAAGAGATAGCAGCTATCACCGCTGGAGTGAGATCCCAACTCCCAGTTCCTTGGGCGATTAACCAGATGAGGTCTTGCTGATTCTTCTTGTACATAAGCTCTAAATTTGTTTTGAGAAGGTTTAATCTTTGTGCAGAGTACGTCTACAAAGTTGTTTAAACATCCTCGGTCATAGGCACTAACCCTGTTGTCAACTCTGTAGCGAAAGTTTTCAAAGGTTGTCTACAGAACATAATTCTTTATGACCATGAAGAATTGGTGAAACGCAGTTGGTAATAAGAACACTAACATACATTCAAAACAATGTGGGAAGAAAAATTTTTCCATTAGCAATGTTCGTTAGTTCAACTAAAAGCGAAGTGATTGTACTGTTTCCTGTTACATTTACCTAAGCAAAGTGAGCAATACTTAACAAAGCATACATCCTATTTATACAGAGGATGAATTGCTCTCACTAACTCATTCTAGTATCTTCATCAATGCTTAAACTCATTTAAGCAACTCATTCTAGCAATAAAAAAACCATTTAATGCTTAAACTCATTCTAGCTTAAACAATACATCAATACATCAATGCTTAAACTCATTCTAGCAATAAAACATGGACATGTAGACCCTAAACTCTTTTTAGCTTAAACAATACATCAATGCTTAAACTCATTCTAGCAATAAAAACCCAACAGACAACTTATTTAAAAATGCTGAATTAACAATGCTTAAACTCATTTAAAGGTGCCTATAGATCCAAAATATGGACATGTAGACACTAAACTCATTCTAACTTCAACAATACATCAATGCTTAAACTCATTCTAGCAATAAAAATCTAAAGACAACTCATTTAAAGGTGCTGGATTAGCAATGCTTAAACTCATTTAAAGGTGGCTAAAGATCCAAAACATGGACATGTAGAATGAGCGAACCTTCTGAATCTAGGTTGGAGGCGAGGCTGGAGCCTGGAGCCTGGAGGTGAAGGCTGGAGGCTGGAGGTTGGAGGCTGGAGGCTAGAAGCCAAGGTTAGAGCCTGGAGGCGAAAGTTGGAGGCCAAGGCTGGAGCCTGGAGGCGAAGGCTGGAGGCGGAGGCTGGAGCGAGGTTTCTTCTTGCGACGCGAGGTGAAGGTTGGAGCCTGGAGGTTGGAGGCTGGAGGCTGGAGGTGAAGGCTGGAGGCTGGAGGCAGAGGTTGGAGCCTGGAGGCGGAGGCTGGAGCGAGGTTTCTTCTTGCGCCGCGAGGCTGGAGGCACTGGCCTTCACGCCTTTGCGGCTTCGATCCTTGCCCTCACACGAGAAAGGGTAGGGAAAGGGGAGGAGGTGCCGAAACGATCGCGGCTTCGACCCTTGCGCTCACGCGAGAAAGGGTAGGGAAAGGGGAGTGGGTGGTGAGCGATCGACTTCGTTTCGCTTTAGGGTTTATCTCGCGCCGACGCCAGCGTGGGTTTGCTGAGCATTTCGAGCGATGATTTGTCAGCCACGTGGGTTTGCTGACTGTTTCGCTGAGGGTTTCGCGAAAAGTTTTCGCACTGCAGATCACGACTCTTTGTAAAATAGGTGTACCCTTTAACAAATTCTTAAATATTCCTTTTTATATGAATAAAGTTAAGTAGTGTCATTTGATGAATTATCGTAAAAATTTGACTTTTTTTTTTAACAAAATGATTAATTATTTTTTTAATGTGAAATCTAAACCCTAAATTTCTGAGAGAAAATTTATTCCTATATATATAAACAAAAACAATTTTGTCTTACTATATTTAAGAACTTAACCTATTTAAAATAAATATGCCACTTTTGATCCGGCCGCCCAGTCTACCGCTGTGTCGGGCGCCCATTCGCCAGTCAACTGCCCCCCGTTCAACAGCAAGGCAACCGGTGATGGCAGGTAGCCGGTGCGCGCCACGACGGTTCGTTCGTCCCCTTCGCTGAAGCTTCCCGGCGACAGCGGCCCTTCTTTTTAGTCCCACCTCTTGCCATCATTCGCAACTCCCCACTTAGGCATATTCATCTCCGTCTCTCACTATAAAATGAGTCCAACCCCACGACCCTCGCCTCTCAGCTTGTCGGCTCCTGTCCTTTCCCCTTCCCTTTGACCCCTCGTCGAGGTATATCTCATAGCTTTTGTTCTTCTTCCTTTTTTTTCTTTTGTTTTTTTTTGTTAATTTCTGCTTTCTGAACAAGCTCCTCGTTTTGATTTGGTGGGTTTCAGATCCCTCAAAAAGTTCAGTTTTTCTAGTGTAAACCATCAAAAGATGATTTTTCTTGAGAAAAACACATGAGATCTGAGTTATTTGTTTCCCCCTTTGTTATTTAGGGATGATCGAGAGCTGAAGTCGTTCGATTCACTTGTTTTTGGGGAGCAAGATGAATCAGTTTCAGTATGATGAGTTTTTCATTCGTCCGAGCGATTTGGAAGATCTGAGAAGAGGAAATTTTCCGATCGCGTCGGTTTCTGTTGCCGATGATGTAGATACTTCATCGGTTACAGACATCCAGGATGGGCATCTCCATTACCAGATGGGAAATCACTTCTTCGATGAGAACGATTCGCCGAGCACTTCCTCTTTCAACTCCGCGCTGACCACGGAGCTGACTTCGTCCTCTCTGAGCGCGAGAAGCGAGATCGAAGTTCCGGAGTTGTCTTCCGACACGGTGTTCAGTTACATCAGCCAGATACTACTGGAGGAGAACATGGACGATAAGTTCGATGTGTATCCGGAAGATCCAGCTCTTCTGGCCGCCGAGAAACCCTTCTCCGATATTCTCGGCGAGAACTTCCCGCCTTTGCAATATCAGAACTCCAGCCCTGATGGCGGTGCCAACGACGGCGTGCTCGCCGGCGATAGCTGGCCTTATGACCCTCTCGAGTATCATCAGCTGCAGACGGATCCTGTTCCTGTTGATTACTCTGCTCTGTCTCCATTTTCCTCCGCGATAGAAGATTCGGCGTTCTCGGTCGATGATCTCCTCGCTCAGAGTTCTCCGGCTTCGCAGTTTCAGCAGGGCCTTGAAGAAGCTCGCAGGTTCCTTCCGAGTGATGAAAAGTTGGTGATCGATTTGGAAGCCAATGGGGTTCAGTTCCCTACAGAACCAGTTCACGCGTCTCGGGGGCGAAAGATTCAGCACGATGACGACGATTTGGATTTGCAGGAGGGGAGAAGCAACAAGCAGCCAGCTTTCTCCAATGCCGGACCTGTCAATTCAAAGTTCTTTGACGACTTCCTGCTCTGCGGCTGGGACAACAAGCGCGAAAGGAAGAGCGATCGGAAGCAATCTGAATCGGAGAACGACGAAGCGAGCAGAAGTTCTAATGGCGGCGGTCAAGCCAAAGCGTCAAGCGGTGCCAGAAAAGGCCGCGGGAGGAAGCAGCCCAAAGAGGAGGTGATCGATCTCAGGACACTCCTCATCCATTGCGCGCAATCCGTGGCCATAGACGACCGGCGCAGCGCCAACGATCTTCTGAAGCAGATCAGACAGCACGCATCCCCCACCGGCGACGCAAACCAGAGGCTGGCGGCTCGCTTCGCCGACGGACTCGAGGCGCGACTGTCTGGCACGGGTAGCCAGGTCTACCGTTCCATTGTGGCCAGAGGAATCTCCACCGTCGACATGCTGAAAGCTTATCGGTGTTACGTGTCCGCATGCCCGGTCAAGAAGATCTGCTACTTCTTCGCCAATCGAACAATTATGAACGTCGCCAAGGACGCCGCCAGGCTACATATAATCGACTTCGGCATCTACCACGGCTTCCAATGGCCGTGCTTCATTCGCCGTATCGCCGACCGGCCAGGCGGCCCTCCGAGGCTCCGGCTGACCGGCATCGACGTACCAAGGCCGGGCTTCCGGCCAACTGAGCGCGTGGACGAAACAGGACAGCGCTTAGCTGACTACGCTCGCAGGTTCGGCGTTCCGTTTGAGTTCCAGGCGATCGCGACCAAGTGGGAGACCATCCGGATAGACGACCTCAACATCGCCGACGACGAGGTGCTCGTCGTCAACAGTCTGTTCCAGTTCAACAACCTGATGGACGAGACGGTGCTGGAGGAGAGCCCGCGAGACGCGGTACTGAGGACCATCAGAGACCTCAACCCGTCCGTCTACATCTGCGCGATCGTGAACGGCTCGTACAATTCGCCGTTCTTCGTCACTCGGTTCCGGGAGGTCCTGTTCCACTACTCCTCCCTGTTTGACATGATCGAGACGAACGTCCCGCGCGAGGACGAGGCGAGGCTGCTGATCGAGAGCAACATCTTCGGCCGCGACGCGCTCAACATCATCGCCTGCGAGGGCGCGGAGCGGGTCGAGCGGCCGGAGACGTACAAGCAGTGGCAAGTGAGGAACCTCCGCGCCGGCCTCAAGCAGCTGCCGCTGTCGCCGGACATGATAAAGACGGCGAGGGAAACGCTGAAGGATTACCACAAGGACTTCGTGATCGATGTGGACGGGCAATGGCTGCTGCAAGGGTGGAAGGGGAGGATCACTCATGCCCTCGCCTTGTGGAAACCCAACAACACTGCTAAGCGCAACTAATCTGGCAGTTTGAGGAATCTGCCTGGCATTTGGCTTCCTTCATGGCTTTGCGAAGAAGAGTAGCAGGAATCTTCATGTTTCGATTCTAGAGGTAGGATGTGTATTTCTATTTATTTATTTTTGTTAATCTATGTATCGGTTATTGGAATAGACTAATCTCGAAGGTAATCAATCCGATTTTAGGGATGTTTTCATTAATCATCAGCATAAATTTGAAAAAACAAATGAGTCACGACGAACCGAGCAGTTTGCATACTGTAGATGTTGAAGGGTCTTACTTAAGTTTTAAATCTTTGTTACACGGAGTTCATCTTAATTTTTTATCTATCATGTCCCGGGATTTAGATATGGATTTTTATGAACCCTACTAAAGACTTTTTGATAGAATGATGGTTATATATCTGTTTAATTGTGTGTGTTTTTTTGGATATCCAAAAAAAATATTAATGAGATTTTTTCAATCTCAAGAGGCCTCAGCATAAATCGGTCTCACATAAATATTTATAATTGGAGATAGAATTACTTATGTTAAAATTTATAATTGGAGATAGAATTATAAATGTTTGAGATGATAATTAATTATTATTCCACTATCCCATACTCCCGATGCATTTATTTTGATATCCAGATCAAAGAGGAACTATTAATATTATATAAAATAATTTAGGACAAATATTACTATATATATATATATATAATATATATATATATATAATATATATATATATATATATAATTTAGTTAAAATAATTAGGGGTTATAAAATAGGCCAAACTAAGTCATTTAAATATTCAAGTTTTTTTTATGAAGTAATTGAAAGTAAAATACAAAGTTGTAAATATATAAAATATATATAATAATATATATAGGAAATTGAATGGATAACCGATCTAGCCTATAAAAATTTGCCACTAGTCGTTAGGATAAATCGGAAAATGTTCGCGACGGACGGTCTAGAGTTCAACATCTTATGATTGCGTGTCCCATTTGAAAAAAGTAGAATAAAGAATGTAGAATGTCCTAAGGGGTGAATAACACTTTATTTGTTTTGACTTAATCGTATTACATTATTAGTACGTGATTCTTCCTGTCTAAGATCGTTATTGGGTGAGTCACTATGGAGTAACTATTGTGGAGAAGCTGCACACATGAGATCTCTACAACACTCAACAAGAGGTTAGAATGGGAGCCAAAGTTTAGCTTGGCGCGACCAATCCGATGCTAAATTAGGAGAATACCAAGTAGAAGAAAAGTGACGTGGAAACAGATGAATAATTATAATATTTTTTATTATTTTGTCAAGTTTAGTATTTACAGTATTTTTGATAATTTTTATTGATGGGGTTAGATGCCCCGTGGCAGATACGGGGGGCTGAAAAAGCTGTATGGCAAAATCCACCAAGCCGGAATGACTGCTTGTTGTGACACCCAAGACCCTTTCAGGAGAGGGGACCCAAATACCAACTTGAGTAGGTATAACCCGAAGATAGCTTCAGGAAGACATACCCCCGAGCTCATCCCGGGGGTAAGTCCTCGAGAGCACCTCGGAGGGACGGACGCCCGAAACCCCCGGGCCAAATAATCTCGAGATCACCTCGGGGTAGTGGGGCCCAAAGAACACTCAAGCAGAGGTCCATTTTTCTCGGATCGGCGGGTCATCATCATCCATTATTACGGAGTAATTACTACCCATGATCAGCGATCATCAAGGCCTTAATCGTCGTAATGACCTAGATTGAGGAATCAGGGTGATCATTACCAAGGTGATCCATTAACCGATAATGAAGGGGACGTGACATTGATCATGGACGCACCAAGGCAGCCGCCGCAGGTATAAAAGGTATTCCAACCCCTCCGGTAAAGGGGTTATGCATTCTCTACTACTCGTGTATTTTTCTGCCTTCTACTCTTCTCCATCGAGGCACTGACTTGAGAGTCGGAGTGGGCTCCGCCGGATAACCTCCGGCGTGTTCCCCTAACGCTCGTGTTGATTTTGCAGGGCGCGGAGTTCCTCCCTTATCGTCAACATCTACGTGGGCTGAACCCCGGTGACTGGCTGTCGACGTCGATTCCTTCCGGAACAAGTTTGGCACCGTCTGTGGGAAACCAGTAAAGCACCCATAGGAGCACCAATGACAGAGTCGGTGGGATGGTCCATGATCATGACAAAAGAGGAACTTGTTCGTCGAGGGGCTTTGGATCAAGGGGAGGCCCCCATGGTCTCTCTAAATCCCTCTCACAGAGCCTTACCGAAATTCTGCGAAGCCTTGCAGGTGGATCTCGCCGACCCGCGAGAAGATGATGGACCCAAGGAAGAATGGAGGGAGGTCGAGAGTGAGGAAGTGCAGATTCACCCTCAACAAGGAGGGGGAGTTACGCGGATCGCCATCGACCTTGCCCCAGAACTAAGAAGTCGTCTCGTAGATTGTCTACGGAGCCACAAAAATATCTTCACCTGGGCCGCCGAAGAAATCAAAGGGGTTCCCTCAGCATTAGCCGTGCATCATCTGCATGTTACCCCGGGAGCCCGACCTGTGAAGCAGAGGCGAAGACACTTTGCACCCAAGCAAGATAAGGCTATCAGAGACGAAGTTCAGAAGTTGTTAAAAGCCGGACACATCAAAGAAGTTCAATTCCCGACCTGGTTGGCTAATGTAGTCCTTGTCCCTAAGCCGGGAGGTAAATGATGGGTCTGCATTGACTTTCGTGACTTGAATAAAGCCCGCCCCAAAGATTGTTATCCCCTGTCTCGAATAGACCGGTTAGTGGACTCTACAGCCGGTTGTGAGTTTATCTCAATGTTGGATGCTTACCAAGGCTACTACCAAGTCCCGCTTGCTCCCGAGGACCGGGAGAGGGTCAGTTTTGTGATGGCCGACGACACGTATTGTTATAATGTCATACCTTTCGGCTTGCGCAACGTTGGTGTCACGTACCAGCGGATGATGGACAAAGTCTTCAGGCACCAGATCGGGAGAAACATCGAGGTGTACGTGGACGATATCCTAGTCATGACTGACAAGGGAGGCGACATGATAGCCGACTTGGAAGAAACATTGTCCACCCTAAGGTCTAATAGGCTGAAATTGAACTCCGTGTTGGATCGAGAAGAACGATAGAGGGGGGGGGTGAATATCGTAAAACGTTCGGATTTGTAAAAGAGAATTAGCAGCGGAAATAAATAAAGTAAAACACACGCGAACTCCAAGATTTTACTTGGTTCGGAGTCGCGGTCGGCTCCTACTCCAAGGCCCACGGCCGTTGACCGTTTACTGCGGGCAATTCTATATGTGTGCAAAAACAGTTTACAAAATGTATTACAAGAATAGTACAGTAAACTTAAAAGCAGCTCTTCGTTACCGACGTCCGGTGTAGATTGTATTTTCAGAGCAGAGGGACGTCGTCGGCGCTTGTATCTCGAGTCGGGAGGTTTCCGGAGCAGAGCGCGGGAGTAGAAGAGCGTGAATGCGTTGGAAGAATTGATTGTTCAGAAGCCTTGGTGTTGGGTGCTATTTATAGCACATCGGGGCGCCCTGAACGTTGGGGGCGCCCCCACGTGTCAACCGATCCAGAATTACCTCGGTCAGCCCTTATCCCACTCGAATAGGGTTGAGGATTGACTCTGGGGGCGCCCGGGACGCTGGGGGCGCCCTGGTTGACCTTTTCAGCAAGCTTCTCGGCTGGATCAGAGTTATCCACTTCGGTGGCTTGGGTGCGGGGCGCCCTGGGCACTGGGGGCGCCCGGGAGCACGGGGGCGCCCCGCCCAGTAAGCTACCGAAGCACTTCTTTACTTAACTTGTTTTGTATTGGCCTTGGGGGCGCCCTGGACACTGGGGGTGCCCTGCTCAGCTACTTGCCTCTCTCCTTTGGGCATTCTGAGCTGCAGACACACGTTCCTTTGGTCCTGCATCCAGGGTTAGTCCAAAACAATATAAAACAATAAAGTATTAGGTTTATACAGCCTTAGCTGTCTTGGTTCTGACTTTGGGTCTCCAAAATGGAGCCCTAGGTCGAACCGACGCCTACTGTTCCCTCGACGGGGAACACTTCCTCACCTACTCCTCTCGGGAGAATTTACCTGTTGCCAACCGGCTCCTCCGGTTGGACTTTTGCCCAGCAGTCCTTCGCCAGGTCTTCAGTTCCAAGTAGTCCTTTGCCTGGTGCCCAGCTGTCCTTCGCCAGGTCTTTCGTTCCAGGCAGTCCTTCGTCTGGTGCCCAGCAGTCCTTCGCCAGGTCTTTCGTTCCAGGCAGTCCTTCGCCTGGTGCCCAGCAGTCCTTCGCCAGGTCTTTGACTCCTAGTAGCCCTTCGCTAGGTGCCCAGCAGCCCTTCGCTGGGTCTTAGGGTTCCGATGCCTAGTAGTCCTTCGCTAGGTGCCTAGCAGTCCTTCGCTAGGACTTTGTTTCCTGGCAGTCCTTCGCCAGGTGCCTAACAGCCCTTCGCTAGGACTTTGTTTCCTGGCAGTCCTTCGCCAGGTGCCTAGCAGCCCTTCGCTAGGACTTTTCCTGCACACTTGAGTAACATTGTTAGATCACCAATAATACTTAACTTTGAACCCTTTGCCAATATCAAAACAAGGTTCGATATGGTGCTTCCTGCACCAACACTCCGCTAAGTGTTAGTTCAGGGTAAAGAGCGACCGGTTCCTGGTTTACATGGTAACAGAGAGGGGGATCGAGGCCATTTCGGAAAAAGTAAAAGCTATTCTGGATATGCCGCCCCTTGCAACTTTAAGGAGGTACAACGGCTGAATGGAAGAATCACCTGCCATTCTTCAAGATTCTGAGAAAGGCAGCCAAGTTCGAGTGGAATGAACAGTGTGAGAAAGCCTTTGCAGATTTGAAGACTTATCTCGCAGCCCTCCCCATCCTCTACAAACCGGTGGAAGGGGAGACCTTGTTTGTCTATATATCTATCGGCCGCAGAGCAAGCGGTAGGCTCGACGCTCGTTCGAGAACAAGACAGGGTGCAATATCCCATATATTTTTTTGGACATCTTCTAAAAGATGCCGAAACGCGATAAACCACGATGGAAAAGCTGGCTTATGCCCTGGTCTTAATGGCCCGGAGGTTAAGGCCGTATTTCTTAGCACATCCCATCGTGATCCTCACCAACAGCCCGCTCGCATGAGTCCTCACCAATCTCGAAGCTTCGGGTCGGTTGATCAAATGGACGATGGAGTTAAGTGAATACGATATTGAGTATCAGCCTCGCGTTGCTATCAAGGCGCAAGCCCTCTCAGACTTCATGCTGGAGACTGGCTCGAAGTTGTAGGCCGAAGGAATGGGGAAGATCTATGTGTACGGGTCCTCCAACAGCCAGCACAGCGGGGTGGGGGTGTTAATGGTTTCCCCTCGGGGAGACACATTACATTTATCCATCCGGCTCCACTTCAAGGCTACCAACAATAAAGCTGAGTACGAGGCAATCCTGGCAGGCCTACAAGCAGCTAAGCACTTGGAGGCTAGTCGGGTTACTGTATATTCGGACTCCCAGCTTGTGACGCAGCAAATAAAGGGTGACTTTGAAGTCAGGTGTGAGCACCTGCAAAAATATATAGCCCTTTACGAGCAGTAGAAGACCTCCTTCATGGAGGTTATCTTGCAAAAGATCTCCAGGGCAGACAATGTCCGGGCCGTCGAGCTGAGCTAGCCAATTTGGCTAGCTCTATCTCCACCTGGCAGCTAGATGAACCTAGTGCCACGGAAGAGATGACAGCGCGGAATGGAGAGGAAGCAGGGGCGACACCCAAACTGATTGGAGGGATCCATATGTGGAGTTCCTGGGCAGTGGGACCGTTGCAAGCAGGGACCAAGAAAGCCAGCTATTCCGCCGCCGGGCCGCCAGATTCACGCTGGTCGGCGATCAACTGTATAGGAGGGCCTTTGCACGACCTCTCCTCAAATGTGTCGGGCCCGAGGAGGCCGATTATGTGATGAGGGAGGTACATGAGAGCATTTGCGGGAGTCACATCGGGGGAAGGTCTCTGTCTCGAAAGATCATTTTGGTAGGGTACTTTTGGCCTACCCTCCAGGTCGATGCTCTTAAGTTCGTGGTCGGGTGTGAAGCCTGTCAGAGACATCAACATGTGACTCACCGCCCGACCGAGCCCTTGCAAGTCTCTGCAGTATCTTGCACTTTCGATCAGTGGGGAATGAACATTGTAGGCTCCTTCCCTATTGGGCCACAACAGAAGAAGTTCCTGCTGGTCCTCGTCGACTATTTCTCCAAATGAGTAGAAGCGGAACCCCTGGCGAACATCACGGAGGCTGCGGTGATGAAAGTCCTATGGAGGGACATCGTCTGCAGGTACGACATCCGCCACAAGCTGGTAACGGACAATGGAAGATAGTTTTCGGGACGCAAGCTAAAAGAATGGTGCGAGAGGTTGGGCATTCGACAGGCCTTCACCTCAGTAGCCTACCCGCAAGGCAATGGATAGGCTGAGGTCGTCAATCGTGAAATCTTTCGGGGACTCAAGATAAATCTAGATCACGTTGGGGGTAGCTGGGTCGATGAACTCCCTAGCATCCTGTGATCCTACCGTACCACCCCCAGGAAGGAAGAGGTGAGAGCCCTTTCCAACTGGTATACGGGGCTGAGGCCATAATCCCAGTGGAGGTAGGGGAGGAGTCTGCCCGATGGCAACACTATCACAAAGAGGATAATGATCAAGAGCGGCTGATTGACCTAGACCTCATCTCCGAAGTGCGGGATAAAGCTGCAGCTCGGTTGGAAGCATATCGACGAAGGATGCAGCAAGCCTATAATCGCTGGGTGATCGCCTGCAGCTTTGAGGTGTTGGTGCTTGGATGGCTAGAGGGGGGGGGGTGAATGTAGCCAGACACAGATTTTTCGCCTCTTTGAGAACTTCTCAAGTTTTTCTGCACTTAGGGTTAGCGGCAGCGGAAACACAGAAAAACAAAGACAAGAACACAAACAGAAATAACAATACAAGATCGCTAACAAGGAGGATTTACAAGGTTCGGGGATAACTTGCCCCTACTCCTTGGCGTGCCCGTGAGGTGGGCGATCCCTTGATCGTCGGCAGATCATGCCCCGGGAAATTCGGATAAAATAACACCTCCTTCTCGATGGAGAAACCTCTCCACAGCAGTTTCAATAGAGTAATGAAATTAAGACAGTGAAACACAAGAAGGCTTACAGAGCACTTGGACAGAAGGAACACAAGACCTTTACACCGAGCTCCACCTAGCATAAACCTCACTCAAGAACTCCCCGCTCTTCGAGTTTGCTTGCTGATGGACTCGCCGAGCTCTTTGTCTCTTCCAAGCGCTCAAGTTTGTAGATCCAACAGATCGCTCAAAATGTATGCAAGGGTTAGCCAAAGATCAGAGCTTCGCAAGAGTGTTTCTGCCTGATGAGAGTTGTTGCAAGAAGAGATCCCATCTCTTCTTCACTACCCACTCTTAAGCTGCTTCTGTCGCCAGTCGCTAGGGCCAGGTCACAGATGCCAAACGCTCCTTTGCAACGTTGCTCATCTGCAACAGCCCAGCTACCCCTGACCTCTCCAGTCGAGCCCCAGGTCAGCTTCCCAGCCGTCGCCAGAGAACGTTGTATCCTGCGAAGGGAAAACAGCCAAAACTGTGGCACCGAAAGATCTCAGTTGACCCTCCTCCACTATTTGAAATCATCCCTGCATCACCTGCACACTTAACAGAAGTTTAGCAAATGAAATCAAACGTGAATCCGAGGAAATCAGAGTTATCAGACCTAAATCAGAGCGAATCAGAATGCGATCAGAAGTCTGACAGCGTATTTGAATTAAAGTTTTTCAGCTATTGATCGGTCACCAGACGGATCAGAGAGAACCCTGATGGATCATGCAAGCTCCTGATCGATCTAGTGGCTCATGGATCGGTCACCAGACTGATCCACAACATTGCTGGGATTCCCCAGCTTTCGCAGGCCAAATCCCCTGATCGGTCACCTGACTGATCAGGTCACTCCCAGACCGATCAGGAGCCATCCTGATCGGTCAAGGTGAGAAATCTCACGACAATTTGATCGGTCATGAGGACCGATCAAGCTTCTCTGATCGTTCACCCGAATGATCTGAAGCAACACAGAAGCCAATGCTTCTGTTCTCTCCCTGATCGGTCACCTGATCGATCAGGTTGTGCCCTGATCGGTCTTGTGACCGATCAGGTTACTCCCTGACCGATCAGGAGCCATCCTGATCGGTCAAGGTGAGAAATCTTGCGACAATTTGATCGGTCATTAGGACCGATCAAGGTTCTCTGATCGTTCACCAGAACGATCTGAAGCCACACAAAAGCTGAAACAAATGCTTCTGTTCTCTCCCTGATCGGTCATCAGACCGATCAGACTTTCCTGGATCGGTAACTCGACTGATCCACTACAGGGAGTTCGTGCCAACTCCCTGATCGGTCACCAGACCGATCCAACTCCTACAAATTCAACTCTAAGTCCAGAGAACAACCTCCCTAGCCTTCTCTGACTCGTGCTCAGTCCCCCGGACAAAGACTCCGTTCCCAGCTTCACTCACCGGGACTTCATTCAACCTAGCTTCACTCACTAGGACTTGGCTTCACTCACCTGGGTTTCAGTCACCTAGCTTCACTCGCTAGGACTCGGCTTCACTCACCGGGATTTCAATCACCTGGCTTCACTCACCAGGACCTGGCTTCACTTATCGGGATTTCAATCACCTGGCTTCACTTACCAGGATTTCCAATCACCTGACTTCCCTCACCAGGACCCGGCTTCACTCACCGGGGTTTCCGTAACCCGACTTCACTCACCAGGACCCGGCTTCACTCACCGGGATTTCAGTCACCTGGCTTCACTCACCAGGACCCGGCTTCACTCACTGGGGTTTCATCCAACCTAGCTTCACTCACTAGGGTTTCGTGCCCAATCTTCGACCAGGACTTAATCTGAATTAACTCAACCAAACTTAAATCGGTGTCAACACCAAAACAACAATTGGGCAGACTGCATCAACAATCTCCCCATTTTTGTTGTTTGACAACCCGATTTAAGTTTAGGTATTAGAGATCAATCGAAGTCAATTCAATTCTCGTAGGAGGATCAAAGTCCTCCCCCTACAATAACAAAAACCCTAAACTTAATCAACCATTCTCTCCCCCTTTGTCAAACATCGAAAAGGGTATAGTTATTAAGTTTTATCATACCACCTCCTTAAACAGAGGTCTTTTCCCAAATCCAAAATAATCAAAGGAAGTGAGAATTGCACATGAAAGCATATACAGAATTATATCATATGTTAGTATTGTGAGAGAAGTGTCCTAAGACAATCGCCTTATGAATGTAATCATTTATTTTAATAAATGAATATTCACTATTTGAGTATACATGTTTGTGTATTTGATTGAGATCTTAAACTCATTTACTGAATGTCCGCAATACAATTCACAGCATGAGAGAATTTGTGATGAATTCACAACTAGTGATTATCTCTACATGTTCAATTGTGAAGTATTGAAATTGTCCCTAGTCGATGAATTGATAAATACGAACACTATCAATTCTGTTGAGACTAGCATGGGTTATTCTCTAATCAGCTGATTCTCACTGGCTGGTGACATTGGGATGTCCGGAGATAAACATGAATGCTAGTTAAGGGAACTAGTTCATTGGAGTGACTGGCTGTAAAACTTCATATGGTAGTCTACATATAGACATGTCAATGAAGTTCTTACTGCAGCTTAAGTGCGATGTTCCTTTGACTTGCGGTATTCAAGTCATCTTGGTCATGAAGACTTATACTTTGACATCTTAAGCAAGCATCTCCAAGGAGGTGTGGACCCAGGATGATTGGGTATAAGCCGAAGTGCCCGAAGATGTTTGAACAGCCTACAAAGGATTCACCACTCCTTGCGAGGAGATGTATACCCAAGGTCTATCGTCGGATTGTTACTCAAAGCCTCTGGCCAGAGCATCACATGTTCCGAGTATGAATCTCTCAGAAACATGAGAGTAATTAGAATCCGTTGGATGAGAAAGACATTACTTGGGCTAGGTGTGACGTAGTCAGCCTAGTGGGGACTGACACACATAGACCGTGTCCTGAACCAAGTGGGTATAAGATGGTGAAGGGAATGAGGCACGATTCATTAAAGCTGCTGAAGGGTTTCAGAATAGTTTCTGAGGTCAACCGTTGATCTTTCGATTAATTGGGGATCATGATGTACTGCTAGGTGCCACTCATGATCGTTCTATAATTGGTTAATTATAGACGGCCAACATAAATCGAAAGCCTATTTAGTCACACGCACTACGAGTGATCCGAGGGATTTAAAACGAGTTGAAAATTAGATTTTCCGATCAAGAGAGATAAGTCAAATCTGAATTTTTCAGAGACGCATTGGAAGCATAAAATGGCTAAGTCTTTTGAAGACTTATTGGACGAATTAAATGAGTTTAATTCGTACGGTTTCGGCTTGGGTTTGGCCGGCCAAAGAGGGTCCCCACCCTCTTTGTTTGGCCGGCCACAATAAAAGGGGAGAACCAAATTGTTTGGTTCAAATTATAAAATAAACCGCACGTGGTTTATTTTATAAAATTATGGATAAAGAAATTTATATAAACGGATTTATTTTTCATGGAAATTAAAATGAACCATGGATTGGTTTATTTTATTTTATAAAATCAATAATAGATTGATTTACCATGATAAAGAAATTTATATAAAGAAATTTATATAAACGGATTTATTTTTCATGAAAATTAAAATGAACCATGGATTGGATTATTTTATTTTATAAAATCAATAATAGATTGATTTACCATGATAAAGAAATTTATCTGAAGAAATTTATATAAAGAAATTTATATAAAGAAGTTTATATAAAGAAATTTCTTTCCATAAGAAAAGAGAGACATGGTTGTTTTTATTGTAAATTAAATTATGATAAAAACTTGGCATAATGGAATAATTCATAGAAAAATTTATAAGATAAATTTCTTATGAAAATTTATTCCGTTAAAAGGAGACTTGGCGATTAAGAGGCTACTATATAAAGGTACCAAGGCAAGACTTGGAAATTAATCGAAGAGATCAAGGATTCTTGCCTAGCCTCTCTCCCTCTCCTTCTCTCCCTCTCCCTCCTCTAGTGGCGCCGGCCCTAGAGGCCCTCCTTTTGGTTGCCGTGAGCTTCCACCACCAAGAAGAGGCCGAAGAAGAAGAAGAAGTGGGCGCGACTCCTTCCTTCCTCCTGGAATCTTGATTCCGTTCTTCGTTTGGTGGTTAGTCTTTCCATCTCTCTCTTGGTATTCTTGTCGTGCCTTTGGAGAATCTAGTAGTTCTTGTCAGCACGAAACTCGTGGCTTTGCGAAGTCATCCCGAAGAAAACTCGGCGTGGACGCGAATAGAGGCGGAGCTTCCAAGGGACGCTACGGTTGGATCTCGTCCCTTTCTATGAGTTACGCGAGGTATTAAGTAAATTAGTTTACTTTCTGCAAAATTTTAAATGTATGATCATGTCTCTACAACATAAGGTTGCATGCTAGATACGTGGTTAAAATAATTTGAGAAATTATTTATGCTAAACCTTCCGCTGCACGTAATTAAATTTTAAAATTACGAACCCGTATCCATGTCAACATACACCCGGTCCCAACAGTGGTATCAGAGCCGGTTAGTGTTCGACATAATCATATAATTGTTTTGCGGAAAGCTTTGTCATGATCTCAATTTTGGAAAATTTTCCAATTATGGAAACTTTCCAATTATGGAAACTTTCCAATTATGATAAATTTTAGATTTGGGAATTTCAAAGTTTGGAAATCCTCATGAAATTTCGCAAACTTTTGAAATATCCTAGTTTCTGAAATTTTATGATAATTGTGAAAACTTCCCATTTTTGGAAACTTTCCAATTTTGGAAATTTCCTATTTTGGAAATTTTCCAATTTTGGAAATATGTAAGTTTTCTTTGTACCAGAAACTTACAATTATTCTGAAAACCTATTATAAAATCTCGCAATTTTGGGCACTTTCTTTCAAAAAAGTTTAGACAAATTTATGGATCAATAATTGACAATTAAATTCGAATTGATTTTAAATTATCAACAAAATTCTTTATTTTGGATTGGCCTCGGGGAGCCGTCCAATTTAAAGATAGTTGTTGTAATTTAGTTTCCTAATTTTGAATAAAATTGTTATGTTTAATTTGGTTACGCCTCGGGGAGCGGACCAAATTAGATTTACAACAAATTCCTTTTTTTGGGTATTGAGCCTCGGGGAGCCACCCAAAGAAAATATTTTGTTGTAATTAATAAATCCATAAATAAAATATGTAATCAAATCTTGGAAATTTTGAGGTGATTCTCAAACGATAATTTCCTTATTTGATTTAAGAGGTGATGCTCTTACATATTGTTGTCTCCAAAATTAATTAGGAAAATGGTTTCCTATAGAGTTTTCTTAAATAAGATTTTCATGAAAATAATATGTGGTTGAATTAAGGGAATCTGTCTCTTAATTTAATAAGATTTGATTTAGAGAAATCAAAGTCTTAAACATATTATTTCCGAAATTGATTATGACAATTTAGGAAATTGTTTCCCAAAACAATTCCTTGAATAAAGTATGAAATTAGAATTAGGAAATCCGGTTCCTAATTCAATTAATGAGACTTGATAAATTAAGTCACATACATACTTTATTAAGGAAATCGTTAGTACATGACATAATTATATGTCATGAATGTGCTTAGAAAAGAAAGGATGAGACCCAAAACCCCTTACAAAATATTAAGGCCAACACCTTCCATTAATATGGTTAGAACTGGAGTTTTGTTTCTCGTTTGGGTTGATGGACACATCCATGCCCGGCTTGAACCTCAACATGTTCAAACCATGGAATTAGTTTATGATTAATATAGTTGGAGTCAGAGGTCAATCCTTAGTTTTGGTTGTTGGACACATCCAAGCCTGACTAAACGGTTGAATGAGCTCCAACCATATTAAAACTATTTCTTGATTAATGGGTCAGCCTTAAGCTTGGAGCATCGATTTGTTGTGCCACAGCCAAGGTCGATGTAAAGAGAGGTGCAGTTGGGTGCTATGTATAATGTTGCATACTTGTTAATGAGTTAACAACCCAATGATTTATGCAAACATTCAATTAGTTGATAGCATAAAGTGATAGTTATATATATGTGATATGTAATCGGTATAATTACCTACCTTCATAGCCAAGAATAACTTGATGGCCACAGCCATGGTTGTTCTTATCTATGGTTGGATATCGACCTATTTGGAGATGTTCCTACGATCTCCCGAATTGATAAAAAGAGTTATTCAATTCAAAAAATAAATAGGATTTAATTAATGTATGTTGATGCATTCTTTATCATTCTTCTCACATAAGCTCAATTTGTATTTCTAGGATAATCACTCGATCATGTCTTCTCTGAATTTGCGTTCCATTTTGGACACCAATAAGTTAACTAAGGACAAAAGGATTGAAAAGCACCAAAAGGCACTTGCCATCATTGTGGCAAGGAGGGCCACTGGCGAAGAAACTGCAAGGTTTATCTTGAGTCCTTGAAGAAGAAGGCATCCGATGCCCCATCCTCTTCAGGCATCTTCGTTATTGAATGTCACTCTATTTCCTCGTACACCTGGGTACTTGATACTAGGTGTAGCTCACATATATGTAATGACATACAGGGGCTAAGGAATAGAAGAAGACTCGTCAAGGGAGAAGCGAATCTGCGAGTTGGAAATGGAGCAAAGATTGCTGCTGTTGCCATCGGAACATATTTGCTAAAGCTCCCTACTGGACGTGTCTTAGAATTGGATAATTGCTATTTTGTTCCTTCATTAATAAAGAACATTGTATCTATTTCATGCTTGAATGAAAAGGGTTATCATTAAACTTTTAGTAACAATTGTTGTTACATAAATTTAAATGATGTTCTTTATGGGACCGGAACTTTGTGCAATGGTATCTACACGTTAGATTTATCAGGTGACGTTTTCAATATCGAAGTTAGCAACAAACGTGCTCGAATAGATAATCAAATAGACTCCTATACGTGACATTGTCGTCTTGGCCATGTAAGTAAGAAACGCATGACCAAATTATACCAAATGTGGAATTCTGGAATCATTTGAACCCGGTTCATTTGATACATGCGAATCATGCTTAAAAGGCAAAATGGCCAAATTACCCTTTTCCGGAAAAGGTAATCCAGTAGGAGAATTGCTTGGTCTAATACATACTGATGTATGTGGACCAATGTCAACTCTTGCACAAGGAGGCTATAGCTACTTCATTACCTTTATCGATTATCACTCACGATTCGGGTATGTGTTCTTAATGAAACACAAATCTGATGCTTTTGAGAAATTCAAAGAGTTCAGAAGTGAAGTAGAGAAACAGCTTGGCAAAAGTATTAAGATACTTTGATCCGATCGGGGTGGTGAATACTTAAGTCAAGAGTTTCAAGATTATCTTAGGGACAATGGGATATTGTCTCAATGGACTCCGCCATATACACCACAGCATAATGGTGTATCTGAGAGGCGTAACCGAACCTTGATGGACATGGTTAGATCTATGATGAATCATGCAACTCTTCCAAAATCCTTTTGGGGCTATGCGCTTAAGACAACTGTTTACTTGCTAAACAGAGTCCCGACCAAGGTAGTCTCTACTACTCCATATGAGACGTGGAATAGTAAGAAACCTCACTTAACTCACCTTAAGATATGGGGTTGTCCTGCTTATGTGAAGCAGACTGTATCAGACAAATTGGATGCTAAGTCTGATAAATGTCTATTTATTGGATACCCTAAGGAAACAAAGGGTTACCAATTCTATCATCCCTTGGAACAAAAGGTGTTTGTTTCAAGGCATGCTGTATTTCTGGAAAAAGAATTTCTTTTACAAGAAGACAGTGGGAGTAGTATTGAACTTGAAGAAGTTCAAGAAACTCCAATAGACATTACAGAGACACCTAGTCTAGACCCACAACCAATAACTCATAATGATGAGTTATCAGTTGAACCTAAAGCAACACCACTCCTTCGTAGATCTGATAGGACACGTAATATTCTAGAGAGATACGGATTTCTCGTAAGTGAATCGAACGACGTGTTACTCATTAGCGATGATGAACCTATCAGTTATGATGATGTTCTGAAAAGTTCAGAAAGGGACAAATGGCTTGAAGCCATGAAGTCGGAAATGGATTCCATGTACGAAAATCAAGTATGGGACTTGGTTAATCCACCTGAAGGGATTAAGCCCATAGGGTGCAAGTGGGTTTTCAAGAAGAAAACCGACATGGAAGGTAATGTTGTTACCTTTAAGGCTAGATTAGTGGCAAAAGGATATCGTCAGAAACAAGGAATTGATTATGACGAAACCTATTCGCCAGTAGCTATGCTTAAATCCATTCGGATGCTCCTGGCCATAGCAGCTCATTATGATTATGAGATATGGCAAATGGATGTGAAAACAGCTTTCCTTAATGGAAACCTGCTTGAGGATGTATACATGATACAACCTGAAGGTTTCACATCGGTTGATAAAACCAAAATATGCAAGCTTCGACGATCCATATATGGACTGAAGCAAGCATCCAGGAGCTGGAACATCCGTTTTGATGAGACAATCAAAGAGTTTGATTTCTCACAAAATCCTGATGAACCTTGTGTATACAAGAAGGTTAGTGGGAGTGCAGTCGTATTCCTAGTATTATATGTCGATGACATATTACTTATAGGAAACGATATATCAGTCTTACAGTCGGTTAAAATTTGGTTGTCCAAAACTTTCTCCATGAAAGACCTGGGAGAAGCAACCTATATCCTTGGGATTAGAATCTATAGAGATAGATCAAAACGGTTGCTTGGTCTTTCACAGTCTACATATATAGACCGAGTGCTAAAAAGGTTTAGCATGTCGGAATCCAAGAAAGGTTACCTTCCCATCAGGCATGGGATCAACCTTTCAAAGTCTATGTGTCCGCGCACAGAAGACGAGAGGATTTACATGAATAAGATTCCTGATGCATCCGCGATAGGATCTATCATGTATGCTATGTTATGTACTAGGCCCGATGTATCGTATGCTCTGAGCGTCACGAGCAGATACCAGTCTGATCCAGGGATGGATCATTGGGCGGCTGTCAAGACAATCCTTAAGTACTTAAGAAGAACTAAGGATGTGTTCCTAATATATGGAGAAGGAGATATGGTAATACGTGGGTATACAGATGTCAGTTTCCAGACAGATAAGGATGATTCCAAATCTCAGTCCAGATACGTATTTATTTTAAATGGAGGCGCAATAAGTTGGAAGAGTTCCAAACAAGACACCGTAGCGGATTCTACCACGGAAGCGGAATATATTGCAGCTTCGGAAGCAGCAAAGGAAGCAGTCTGGATCAAGAAGTTTGTCTCAGAACTTGGTGTGGTTCCAACCATTGATGAAGCAGTGCCGGTTTACTGTGACAACAATGGAGCTATTGCACAAGCAAAGGAACCAAGGTCTCATCAGCGATCCAAACATGTGCTTCGCCGCTATCATCTGATCAGAGAGATTATAAGTAGGAATGATATACAAATTGAGAAAATTCCCACTGAAAGGAATTTAGCGGATCCTTTAACTAAGGCCTTGCCTCAAAGCAAGTTTGAGGGTCATGTTAGAGGCAGTGGTATTGGATACCGTAGCGATTGGCATTAGGCCAAGTGGGAGTTTGTTAGTATTGTGAGAGAAGTGTCCTAAGGCAATCGCCTTATGAATGTAATCATTTATTTTAATAAATGAATATTCACTATTTGAGTATACATGTTTGTGTATTTGATTGAGATCTTAAACTCATTTACTGAATGTCCGCAATACAATTCACAGCATGAGAGAATTTGTGATAAATTCACAACTAGTGATTATCTCTACATGTGCAATTGTGAAGTATTGAAATTGTCCCTAGTCGATGAATTGATAAATACGGACACTATCAATTCTGTTGAGACTAGCATGGGTTATTCTCTAATCAGCTGATTCTCACTGGCTGGTGACATTGGGATGTCCGGAGATAAACATGAATGCTAGTTAAGGAAACTAGTTCATTGGAGTGACTGGCTGTAAAACTTCATATGGTAGTCTACATATAGACATGTCAATGAAGTTCTTACTGCAGCTTAAGTGCGATGTTCCTTTGACTTGCGGTGTTCAAGTCATCTTGGTCATGAAGACTTATACTTTGACATCTTAAGCAAGCATCTCCAAGGAGGTGTGGACCCAGGATGATTGGGTATAAGCCGAAGTGCCCGAAGATGTTTGAACAGCCTACAAAGGATTCACCACTCCTTGCGAGGAGATGTATACCCAAGGCTTATCGTCGGATTGTTACTCAAAGCCTCTGGCCAGAGCATCACATGTTCCGAGTATGAATCTCTCAGAAACATGAGAGTATTTAGAATCCGTTGGACGAGAAAGACATTACTTGGGCTAGGTGTGACGTAGTCAGCCTAGTGGGGACTGACACACATAGATCGTGTCCTGAACCAAGTGGGTATAAGATGGTGAAGGGAATGAGACACGATTCATTAAAGCTGCTGAAGGGTTTCAGAATAGTTTCTGAGGTCAACCGTTGATCTTTCGATTAATTGGGGATCATGATGTACTACTAGGTGCCACTCATGATCGTTCTATAATTGGTTAATTATAGACGACCAACATAAATCGTAAGCCTATTTAGTCACACGCACTACGAGTGATCCGAGGGTTTTAAAACGAGTTGAAAATTGGATTTTCCGATCAAGAGAGATAAGTCGAATCTGAATTTTTCAGAGACGCATCGGAAGCATAAAATGGCTAAGTCTTTTGAAGACTTATTGGACGAATTAAATGAGTTTAATTCGTACGATTTCGGCTTGGGTTTGGCTGGCCAAAGAGGGTCCCCACCCTCTTTGTTTGGCCGGCCACAATAAAAGGGGAGAACCAAATTGTTTGGTTCAAATTATAAAATAAACCACGCGTGGTTTGTTTTATAAAATTATGGATAAAGAAATTTATATAAACGGATTTATTTTTCATGGAAATTAAAATGAACCATGGATTGATTTATTTTATTTTATAAAATCAATAATAGATTGATTTACCATGATAAAGAAATTTATATAAAGAAATTTATATAAACGGATTTATTTTTCATGGAAATTAAAATGAACCATGGATTGGTTTATTTTATTTTATAAAATCAATAATAGATTGATTTACCATGATAAAGAAATTTATCTGAAGAAATTTATATAAAGAAATTTATATAAAGAAGTTTATATAAAGAAATTTCTTTCCATAAGAAAAGGGAGACATGGTTGTTTTTATTGTAAATTAAATTATGATAAAAACTTGGCATAATGGAATAATTCATAGTAAAATTTATAAGATAAATTTCTTATGAAAATTTATTCCGTTAAAAGGAGACTTGGTGATTAAGAGGCTACTATATAAAGGTACCAAGGCAAGACTTGGAAATTAATCGAAGAGATCAAGGATTCTTGCCTAGCCTCTCTCCCTCTCCTTCTCTCCCTCTCCCTCCTCTAGTGGCGCCGGCCCTAGAGGCCCTCCTTTTGGTTGCCGTGAGCTTCCACCACCAAGAAGAGTCCGAAGAAGAAGAAGAAGCGGGCGCGACTCCTTCCTTCCTTCCGGAATCTTGATTCCGTTCTTCGTTTGGTGGTTAGTCTTTCCATCTCTCTCTTGGTATTTTTGTCGTGCCTTTGGAGAATCTAGTAGTTCTTGTCGGCACGAAACTCGTGGCTTTGCGAAGTCATCCCGAAGAAAACTCGGCGTGGACGCGAATAGAGGCGGAGCTTCCAAGGGACGCTACGGTTGGATCTCGTCCCTTTCTACGAGTTACGCGAGGTATTAAGTAAATTAGTTTACTTTTTGCAAAATTTTAAATGTATGATCATGTCTGCACGTGGTTAAAATAATTTGAGAAATTATTTATGCTAAACCTTCCGCTGCACGTAATTAAATTTTAAAATTACGAACCCGTATCCATGTCAACATGCACTCGGTCCCAACATCATAGTCAAACACGTATATGCTCCATATGACAAGTAATAACGCAGCTTCATTAGATTGATGATTGATACAGAAAAATTTCTGATTTAGTTTGGGGACCGATCAGATTTCAGAAAAATTTCTGACACTCTGATACGTTCCTGATCAGACTGCATTAACAATTGACATTCCAGGAACATGTTTGTTCAATCCAAAACCCATCCGACCACACGGGTGTAGACAATATGTATTTCAAAAAAAATTTCTGAAACACGACATGAGTTTCTTGACTAACAGTTACTCCTCATCAACAAACAAGAGATCTAGGAACAAGAGACATGATTCAAACAAACCGTTCATATGAATTTTAAAAATTCCAACACGGGTTTGTATCGAATCAGTATTATATTTGTTCCTCATTCTTAGTTCTATTGGTAATTTATCAGTTTTTATGAAGAGAGATCGGTCGGATGATCGGACTGGGGAGATTTTTTGGATCAATAAAGGAGTTCCATGATCAGAATTGACCTGATCGGTCACCGGACCGATCAGGGTGAGTCCTGATCGGTCGGTGGACCGATCTGATTCGACACAGAATGTTTTCTGAAACTGATCAATTTCAGAAACAGGTTGGTTTCAGCTCTAAACCCTAATACAATTAGATTTGATCCATTTGTTCCTAAAAGAGGGTCCCTTAACCAAAATGTATATTTTCATATCATACAACATCTCTAATGATAATAGAACTTGAGAGTAAAACACAAAAATATAAAGTTTAAAGCGTGATTCCGAAAAACATGGTAAACTTGAATGTGATGAGCTAGATGTTGGGGATACATGTATATATATATATCCTAAGTCCTAGAATCTTAATTTTGTTTGATACAAAGAAAGCATTAAGTCATACAACATAAGCAGTGAATCTTGAAACTCAAGTTATTTGTTTGGTGATACCTTGTGAGATTTTCATAATGATCATCACAAACTATGTGTTCATCTTGTTCTTAAACAAAATTTGCATGTCATAGATTAATGTTACTAACACATACAGTAAATCATGGCATACTCGATCATGTTCACCAAACAAAACACCTTAAGCTTGAGTTATCTAATCAGGTATTTCAAACATAACTGCTATTTTGATATTATGGCTAACTCCTAGATTTTCAATAGACCACAAATTGCAACAATAAAACAAATCATCCTAAGCAATCCATGGTAAAAACAAGTTATGTGTCAACCTAAACCATTCATGTGATAAATTTTCTTTTCAACACTTGTTTGACCATTTTGGAACTAGTGTAACCTTGTGCATGGATAACAATTTTCCTGCTGCTCACAAATACAGATGAAAACAAAAAAAATCCATGTATCTACATTGTGTAGGGAATTCAAGTTTTCCATTGATTTAAATCTAATCATCTAAATTGGAAAAGAAAAAACTTTCCCATGAGTAGTACATGGTCATTCATTAATTTGAGGAAATGGTAAGCACATTTCTAACTAGGAATGACTATATGTTTGGAGCACCAGATATCAACCACCCATGTTGATAGATGCTCCCCCTCAACCAATGCTTATACAATTCTAAATATAGAGGTTTTAGGTACCCAAATTTTGGGACCTAATGCATCTTCAATGAAAGACTTTGGCACCCATGCCTTGATCATTTTCTTTTGAACTTTTTGAACCCTAGAATCATTTGATCATCTAAAATGGGTTCTAGTCATCAATGACATGAAACTTGGTTCTTTAGGTTGGTAACTTAGACCAACCTTGTTGTAAACCACCTTTTGTGAATTTAAGATCATGTCTAAAGTTTTAGAGCTAGTTGAAAACTTCTCAAGAATATTCTTGAGGTTTTTAATTTCGCTCCTTAGGGTCTTGTTTTCATCCTTAAGGGACTCATCATGAAAATCATTAATATCCTCAACCCTAGAGGATTTTAATTCTTCTACTTCTAATTTCAATGACTTAACCTTATTCTTAGATTTCTTTAACAACTTAGTTAAACATGCTATTGTCCTATAACATTTATCTAACTCAGGAGAGATTACCTCTTCATCATCCGAAGATGATAAAGGCGCGGTTGAGAAGCTACTCACTTCGTCTTCACTCTCCTTGTTTGACTCTTCTAAAGCCATGAAAGCCACGTGACAGTAGGTCTTCTCCTCCTTTTCCTTCTTCTTCTCCTTCTTCTTCCTCCTTCTGTCACCTGCCATAAGAGCCACACCCTTCTCCTTGGGGCTTTGGTTAGCGATTTCATGTAGCTCCATTTCACAAAACAAATCCTCTAATTTAACAAAGGAAAGATCCTTGGAAATTTTGTAAGCATCTACCATGGATGACTACAAGGCATTCCTAGGAAAAGCTTTGAGGATATACCTTACAAGGTCGCGGTTCTCGACCTTTTCATCAATGGAGTGGAGACCGTTCAATATCTCTTTGAATCGGCCATGGAGTTCACTTACCATTTCCGATTCCTTCATGGTAAGATTTTGGAGCTGGTTGAGGAATAAGTCCCTCTTGGCTATCCTCGAGTCCCGGGTGCCCTCATGGAGTTCGATAAGCTTGTTCCATAGATCCTTGGCGCTTGTGAAGGGACCAACTTTGATTAGTTGGTCCTTGGTCATCCCGCACTGCAAGGTGACCACTGCCTTTGCGTCGGCTTCCCCTTTCCAAGTTTGCTCAGCCGACCATCGCGAGGACTCCAACTCTTTTCCCTCGGCATCTCTTGGAGGGATGAATCCTTCCTTCACGGAGAACCACATTCCAATATCAGTCTTAAGGTAGTACTCCATGCGAGACCTCCAATACTGAAAATCAGATCCGTCGAAGAAGGGAGGTCGGGTGGTGCTAAATCCTTCTCTCATTGCCATTCTTGTTGACTCTCGGGTGTTAGTCCGTTTGAGCAGAGCCCCAAGCTCTGATACCACTTGTTGGTGCTTGGATGGCTAGAGAGGGGGGGGGGTGAATGTAGCCAGACACAAATTTTTCGCCTCTTTGAGAACTTCTCAAGTTTTTCTGCACTTAGGGTTAGCGGCAACGGAAACACAGAAAAACAAAGACAAGAACACAAATAGAAATAACAATACAAGATCGCTAACATGGAGGATTTACAAGGTTCGGGGATAACTTGCCCCTACTCCTTGGTGTGCCCGTGAGGTGGGCGATCCCTTGATCGTTGGCAGATCAAGCCCCGGAAAATTCGGATAAAATAACACCTCCTTCTCGGTGGAGAAACCTCTCCACAGCAGTTTCAATAGAGTAATGAAATTAAGACAGTGAATCACAAGAAGGCTTACAGAGCACTCGAACAGAAGGAACATAAGACCTTTACACCGAGCTCCACCTAGCACAAACCTCACGCAAGAACTCCCCGCTCTTCGTGTCTGCTTGCTGATGGACTCGCCGAGCTCTTTGTCTCTTCCAATCGCTCAAGTTTGCAGATCCAACAGATCACTCAAAATGTATGCAAGGGTTAGCCAAAGATCAGAGCTTCGCAAGAGTGTTTCTGCCTGATGAGAGTTGTTGCAAGAAGAGATCCCATCTCTTCTTCGCTGCCCACTCTTAAGCTACTTCCTGTCGCCAGTCGCCAGGGCCAAGTCACAGACGCCTGACGCTCCTTTGCAACGTTGCTCATCTGCAACAGCCCAGCTACCCCTGACCTCTCCAGTCGAGCCCCAGGTCAGCTTCCCAGCCGTCGCCAGAGAACGTTGTATCCTGCGAAGGGAAAACAGCCAAAACTGTGGCACCGAAAGATCTCAGTTGACCCTCCTCCACTATTTGAAATCATCCCTGCATCACCTGCACACTTAACAGAAGTTTAGCAAATGAAATCAAACGTGAATCCGAGGAAATCAGAGTTATCAGACCTAAATCAGAGCGAATCAGAATGCGATCAGAAGTCTGACAGCGTATTTGAATTAAAGTTTTTCAGCTACTGATCGGTCACCAGACGGATCAGAGAGAACCCTGATGGATCAGGCAAGCTCCTGATCGATCCAGTGGCTCGTGGATCGGTCACTGGACCGATCCATAGCATTCCTGGGATTCCCCAGCTTTCGCAGGCCAAATCCCCCTGATCGGTCATCTGATCGATCAGGTTGTGCCCTGATCGGTCTGGTGACCGATCAGGTCACTCCCTGACCGATCAGGAGCCATCCTGATCGGTCAAGGGGAGAAATCTTGCGACAATTTGATCGGTTATGAGGACCGATCAAGCTTCTCTGATCGTTCACCAGAACGATCTGAAGCAACACAGAAGCCGAACCAAATGCTTCTGTTCTCTCCCTGATCGGTCACCTGAGCGATCAGGTTGTGCCCTGATCGGTCTGTTGACCGATCAGGTCACTCCCTGACCGAGGTTGTGCCCTGATCGGTCTGGTGACCGATCAGGCCACTCCTGACCGATCAGGAGCCATCCTGATCAGTTAAGGTGAGAAATCTTGCGACAATTTGATCGGTCATGAGGACCGATCAAGGTTCTCTGATCGTTCACCAGAACGATCTGAAGCCACACAGAAGCCGAAATAAATGCTTCTGTTCTCTCCCTGATCGGTCATCAAACCGATCAGACTTTCCTGGATCGGTCACCAGACCGATCCACAACAGGGAGTTCGTGCCAACTCCCTGATCGGTCACCAGACCGATCCAACTCCCACAAATTCGACTCTAAGTCCAGAGAATAACCTCCCTAGCCTTCTCTGACTCGTGCTCAGTCCCCCGGACCAAGACTCCGTGCCCAGCTTCACTCACCCGGACTTCATTCAACCTAGCTTCACTCACTAGGACCTGGCTTCACTCACCTGGGTTTCGGTCACCTAGCTTCACTCGCTAGGACCCAGCTTCCACTCACAGGGATTTCAATCACCTGGCTTTACTCACCAGGACCCGGCTTCACTTACCGGGATTTCAATCACCTGGCTTCACTCACCAGGGTTTCCAATCACCTGACTTCCCTCACCAGGACCCGGCTTCACTCACTAGGGTTTCCGTAACCCGGCTTCACTCACCTGGCTTCACTCACCGGGATTTCAGTCACCTAGCTTCACTCACCAGGACCCGGCTTCACTTACCGGGGTTTCATCCAACCTAGCTTCATTCATTAGGGTTTCGCGCCCAGTATCCAAGCAGGATTTAATCTGAATTCACTCAACCAAACTTAAATCGGTGTCAACACCAAAACAACAATTAGGCAGACTGCATCAACATGAGGTTGGTGACAAGGTCTAGAAGAGGATCAAGCCAGTCGGTGACCCTGGGAAGCTGGAGCCGCAGTGGGACAGACCGTATGTCATCATCAAAAGATCGCCAGGGGTAGCTATTATCTAGAAGACAATAAATGCAAGGGGTTGGAAAGGCCATGACATGCCAACCATCTCCACCCCTATTGTACTCGATGAGGTATTGAGTTGTTTGCTTGCCTGTTGTATTCTTAATTTACACTACCTTGCATCTCAATAAATAAAAAGAGTAAACGGAATATTATGCGGAAAGTGTTGAATCCTTACCTGTGCAAAACCCTACGACCTCTTGGTGAGTAGGCTTGGCCTCGGTGCTGCACATGCCCCGTCAAGAGCTGCAAAACCCTACTGCCTCTCGGTGAGTAGGCTTGGCCTCGGTGCTGCACATGCCCAGCCAAGAGCTGCAAAATCCTACTGCCCCTCGGTGAATAGGCTTGGCCTCGGTGCTGCACATGCTTGGCCAAGAACTGTAAAAACCTACTGTCTCTCGGTGAGTAGGCTTGGCCTCAGTGTTTCACATGGCCGGCCAAGAGCTGCAAACCCTATTGTCTCTCGGTGAGTAGACTTGGCCTCGGTGCTGACATGCCCGACCAAGAAATGTAAAACCCTACTGCCTCCGCAGTGAGTAGGCTTGGCCTCGGTGCTGCACATGCCCGACCAAGAGCTGTAAAACCCTACTGCCTCTCGATGAGTAGGCTTGGCCTCGGTGCTGCACATGCCCAGCCAAGAGCTGCAAAACCTTACTACCTCTCGGTGAGTAGGCTTGGCCTTGGTGCTTCACATGCCCGGCCAAGAGCTGTAACACCCTACTGCCTCTCGGTGAGTAGGCTTGGTCTCAGTGCTGCACATGCCCGGTTATGAGCTGTAAAACCCTACGACCTCTCGGTGAGTAGGCTTGGCCTCAGTGCTGCATATGCCCGGCCAAGAGCTTTAAACCATACTGCCTCTCGGTGAGTAGGCTTGGCCTCAGTGCAGCACATGCTCAGCCAAGAGCTGTAAAACCCTATTGCCTCCACGGGGAGTAGGCTTGGCCTCGGTGCTGCACATGCCCGGTCAAGAGCTGTAAAACCCTACTACCTCTCGGTGAGTAGGCTTGGCCTCGGTGCTGCACATGCCCGGCCAAGAGCTGCAAAACCCTAGTATCTCTCAGTGAGTAGGCTTGGCCTCGATGCTGCACATGCGCGTCCAAGAGCTGTAAAACCCTACTACCTCCGCGGTGAGTAGGGTTGGCCTCGGTGCTGCACATGCTCGACCAAGAGCTGTAAAACCCTACTGCCTCTCGGTGAGTAGGCTTGGCCTCGGTGCTACACATTCCCAGCCAAGAGCTGCAAAACCCTACTACCTCCGCGGTGAGTAGGCTTGGCCTGGGTGCTGCACATGGACGGCTATGAGCTGTAAAACCCTACTGCCTCTCGGTGAGTAGGCTTGGACTCGATGCTGCACATGCCCGACCAAGAGTTGCAAAACCCTACTGCCTCTCGATGAGTAGGCTTGCCCTCGGTGCTGCACATGCCCGGCCAAGAGCAGTAAAACCCTACAGCCTCTCGGTGAGTAGGCTTGGCCTCGGTGCCGCACATGCCCGGCCAAGAGGTGAAAAACCCTACTGCCTCTCGGTGAGTAAGCTTGACCACGATGCTATACATGCCCGGCCAAGAGCTGTAAAACCCTACTGCCTCCGCGGTAAGTAGGCTTGGCCTCGGTGGTACACATGCCCGGACAAGAGCTGTAAAACCCTACTGCCACTCCGTGAGTAGGCTTGGCCTCGGTGGCGCAAATGCCCGGCCAAGAGTTGCAAAACCCTACTGCCTCTCGGTGAGTAAGCTTGGCCTCAGTGTTGCACATGCCCGGCCAAGAGCTGTAAAACCATACTATCTCGGCGATAAGTAGGCTTGTCCTCGGTGCTGCACATGCCCATCCAAGAGCTGCAAAACCCTACTACCTCTCGGTGAGTAGGCTTGGCCTCGGTGCTGCACATGCTAGGCCAAGAGCTGTAAAACCTACTGCCTCTCGGTGAATAGGCTTGGCCTCAGTGCTACACATGCCCGACCAAGAGCTGTAAAACCATACTGCTTCCACGGTGAGTACGCTTGGCCTCGCTGCTGCACATGCCCAGTCAAGAGCTATAAAACGCTATTGTCTCTCAGTGAGTAGGCTTGGCCTTGGTGCTGCACATGCCCGGCCAAGAGCTGTAAAACCCTACTACCTCTCGGTGAGTAGGCTTGGCCTCGGTGATGCACATGCCCGGCCAAGAGCTGCAAAACCCTACTACCTCTCGGTGAGTAGGCTTGGTCTCGATGCAGCACATGCCCAACCAAGAACTGTAAAACCCTACTGCCTCCGCGGTGAGTAGGCTTGGCGTCGGTGCTGCACATGCCCGGTCAGGAGCTGTAAAACCCTACTGTCTCTCAGTGAGTAGGCTTGGCCTCGGTGCTGCACATGCCCTGCTAAAAGCTGCAAATCCCTACTGCCTCTCGTGAGTAGGCTTGGCCTCGGTATTGCACATGCCCGGCCAAGAGCTGCAAAACCCTACAGCCTCTCGGTGAGTAGGCATGACCTCGGTGCTACACATGCCCGACTAAGAGCTACAAAACCCTACTGCCTCTCGGTGAGTAGGCTTGACGTTGGTGCTGCACATGCCCGACCAAGTGTTGCAAAACCCTACAACCTCTTGGTGAGTAGGCTTAGCCTCGGTGCTGCACATGCTCGACCAAGAGTTGCAAAACCCTACTGCCTCCGCCCGAGTCTGCACATGCCCGGCCAAGAGTGTAACACCCGTCTTTTTTTTTTCTTTCCACACCTTACGGTGAGGCGAGAGACAGCGTTATGCTAACATACATATAGGCACATAAACATCATAATGCAGCGGAATAATTAAAACCTTTATACATACATGCACCTAACACTTGCATCTTGTAGACATGTCTTATACTTATCATTCCTAAACATAGCGACATAGTAACTTAGCATGTTAACATCATCCATAACATCATGATATAAAAATCACAAACTTAGCATGTTAACATCATCCATAACATCATGATATAAAAATCATATAAAGCAGCCATAAGCAACATAGGTAGTAGGTTATTCTTCAGACGTAACTATCATAAGTATAGCATGAAACATAAGAAGACAGTGCCAAACATAAGCCATGAGACAAAGTATAATTATGAGAATCTTTTTCCTTGCCATGTCACTACCACACACACACTCTTGCCCCTCCTGCTGCTTCCCTTAATATCCTCTTACCTGATCTGCGGTATAAGACAATAAAACTATAAGCACATAGGCTTAGTAAGACCCTTCCCTATTCACTAAAACCATACGTCACATAAAATATAAGCATAGGAACCTTAAGCATAACATGATTCTTAACATAAAACGTAAGCGTATGAAACATTTAACATGCATGGTTCTTAGCATAAAACATGAACATAATAAACATTCGACATGTCATGGTTCTTAATCATAATACATGAACATAATAAACATGGTTCTTAATCATAAAATGTAAACATAATGAACGTTTAACATGGCATAATTCTTAGCATAAACCATAAACATAATAGACATTTATTAACATGGATGCATAACATGGATGGATGCATGAGTCAAATGCACATAACATATGGATGCTTATTTGAAAATCATACTTATAAATACTTAAATATAATCATCACATCATGGGGCCCTGGCTTGTACCACATACATACATCATATGCGCGCATCCCTAAGTAAATACGAGGTAGCTAATCTCGACCTACTAGGGTAAGGACAGCTTCATCGGTAGTCCCGAACCATGGACAGCTTCATCGGTAGTCCAGAACCGTGGATAGCTTCATTGGTAGTCCAGAACCGTGGACAGCTTCATCGGTAGTCCAGAACCGTGGACCTTACTTAGGTCCGGTACAAGCCCATTCATAAAGTAAAATAGTTTCACATGCTTCATCATTCATAGAACATACATGGCATAATTTAAGACATAAACAGGATCCTATTACATAGGCATGGTATAAGCATACTTAACATTTCATCATTCATACTTAATGCATAACATCATCCTTATGCCTTAAAGGCATGAACATTATCTTCATTTATCATTTTCATTGCATATCATCATTATGCCTCGAAGGCATGAACCTTATCTTCATTCCTCATTTTCATTCATAAGACATGACATACATACATAATTATGTCCCAAGGTATAAACATCATCTTAGTTCATAAAACTTGCATGATCACGGTACCTCAGGTAAGCATGCATTACATACATGGTACATATCACATATCATACATGATCATGGTATCTATCATAAAACATGCATGGGTAAGATTTGTATGAACATGATACTTACTAACTAGGTTCATAACATTCAACATAAACATGAATAATTTTACATAACTATCTTATACATATGTCCAAAGTGTTTATCCTAACGCATGCATACTTCTTCCTACCTCACGACACATGTGTTCATAATATATGATGGAAGACATTCATAAATAAATCCTACTAGAACATGATAGACATTCATAAATAAATCCTACTAGAACATGATACATAACATAACATACAGGGTCATAATGCATAACATATAAACTTAAGGTTTGGACATTATCAAAAACCATACAACATCCTTGAACCCATTCACATACAATACATATACTACCATAGAAAGCCATTAGAACCCTTGATTGGAGTTAACCCTAACTCCTAGCCCTCCATCTTGGTCTTGGCCGAAACCCTATAAGGCCACAAGCACATGGGAAGTTTCATAAAACCCCCAATTAACATCTAATACCATATAAACAATACCATAGGAGCCATTAGAACCCATACTTGGAGTTAACCCTAACTCTTGGCCCTATATTACATCTTGGCCGAAACTTGCAAGGGCCACAAGGCATGTAAAATTTATACCATTTACCATTAACATCCCTTGTATATTAAGGGAACATAAGAAACATACTTGGAGAGTTAAATCTAGTCTTAACCATGAACCCATGGTGGTGGCCGAAAGTTCCCAAGGGCTTTTGGTGCTTCAAAAATTCCACCACTCACCATACCCTCTTTATTCATCTTAAGGAAGCATTAAGAAACATATATGGGGTTTTAACATCATCCTAAATCAAAAACCCTACCTTGGCTGAAAGTTATAGGTGTCAAGTTCATGGTTTTCCCAACATGGAACCCAACAAAACTTCATATCATGATAAACATCAAAGAAGAACCATTATACCACAGGTGAGGGAGTCTTACCTTGGTTCATCTTGATTTTAACCTCGAATAGAGAAGCAAAAGAGAACCTCCTTGACCTTAGACCACCCCTAGTCCTTGTAGTCTTGTAGGAAGCCCTTGGATCTTGAAGAATAAATCTTCTTGTGAAGCTTCTCCAAGGGGAAACCCCTTGGTGGGTTTTTGGCTAGAAGGAGGAAGAAGAGGGAGAGAAGGAGTTTTGGTGGAAGAAGAGAACAATGCCTTAAGTGTTAATTTATCTCTTCCCTTCCTCTCTCTTTTATGCTACATGAAGGGGGGCAAGTGAAGGGGAATGATGCCTCTTCTCTTGATGACTCTTCACTTCCTTAAGCCTTAACCAAAATCCTCTTCATTCTCTACTAGCACTCCCTTACTAGGTGAATTGGTTAGTACATGCATGGTGATACACTAGGTCCAAGGTTCAATCCTTGGTGCATGCACTTCTTTTTATTACTTTTATAATTATTTTTGCTAGGGCCCATATAAGAGCCCACTAAGGTTTATGTTAATATTTCTAATTTAAATCTACTTCCATTCATGATAAAATTTTTTACCTAAGATTCCTTAATGGCCATGGTATTAGAAGGGCCCATGTAAGGCCCATTATTACTTAGCTTCTTAATCTATATGGGAAAATCATGGATAATCATGCTAAGGTTCATACTAGTATCCCTATGCTCCTTGAGACTCTATCTAGGCATGATCAATATTTCTAAAGAAAATATTGAGACAATGTTCCGAGTCGTTACAAAGAGCTATAAAACTCTACTGCCTCTCGGTGAGTAGGCTTGGCGTCAGTGCTGTATATGCCCAGCCAAGAGCTGCAAAACTCTACTGCCTCTCGGTGAGTAGGCTTGGCCTTGGTGCTGCACATGCCCGGCTAAAAGCTACAAATCCCTACTGTCTCTCGGTGAGTAGGCTTGGCCTCGGTGCTGCACATGCCTGGCCAAGAGTTGCAAAAACCTACAGCCTCTCGGCGAGTAGGCATGGCCTCGGTGCTGCACATGCCCGACCAAGTGTTGCAAAACCCTACACCCTCTTGGTGAGTAGGCTTAGCCTCGGTGCTGCACATGCCCGACCAAGAGTTACAAAACCCTACTGCCTCCGCCCGAGTCTGCACTTGCCCGGTCAAGAGCTGTAAAACCCTACTGCCTCTCGGTGAGTAGGCTTGGCGTCAGTGCTGCACATGCCTGACCAAGAGCTGCAAAACCCTATTACCTCTCGGTGAGTAGGCTTGGCCTCGGTACTGCACATGCCCGACCAAGAGTTGCAAAATCCTACTGCCTCTCTATGAGTAGGCTTGGCCTCGGTACTGCACATGTCCTGCCAAGAGTTGAATAACCCTGCTACCCTCGCAATGACTGGGTCGAGTCCTCGAAATACTAATCGGTCATCTTGTGCCTATGGTCAAAATAGGAATAATTGTTTCTTCAGACATGGTTGTTTGCCCCTAGCCACTTAGGGCAGGGGGAACCTCGGTTCTCACTTTGAAGTGGGCACTAATCGGAGACACAAATTTTAAAGGGAGCAAGAAATTACTCAAGACATAAGAAGCCCAGAGGTGATTGCTTTCACGGCTGAAACGAGTACATATCTAGCCTACTGGAAAAAAAACTAAAAAAGAAAAAGAAAGTGCAACAGGCGAGGGGCAACCTGGGAGCCAGGGCCCAGGTCAGGGAGGATTCTATAATTCCTGCTCTTCAGGAGTGAGCTCGTTCCAGACCCGCCTGACAGTTATAGCACTCAAGTCTGAGCCTGGTTTTAGCAATTGATCCTTCTCCAACTGGCTAATAGCACCATGGTAGCCTTGTTTGATGCGCTTCAAGGCCTACCCGGCTCAAATCTCGGCGTACTCCTCCGAGCTAGAAGCCAACTGTTGACCATCTGAGAGGACCCCTTTATCCAGATGGATTGGGAGCCCTTTGTCGCTGTCTTCTTCATCACTGGGACCTTCCAGTGGGAGATGGGCACATCCTTTGACACCTCCTTACCGCGTGGAGCAGCAGGAAGGTCGGTTGGGAGGACTGAGTCATGGGCGAGGGGAGCTGTGGCCGCTGCGGCAAGAGAGGAAGGTTCTTCCTGAACCCTCGGGGACCGGGGAGCTGCATCCTCGTCAGCAATGGAGCGTAGAAACTTTGAGGATAGACCCTTCTTCAACCTCTTCAGGGGGCAAACCTTGTGGGCTAGCTGTTTCTGCCGTTTTTTCTCGGTAGCTTGGGTCTCTGATGGTGCAACTTCTCCCTCTGACGCCTTTGTGGGAGAGGCAATGGAACCCCTCGCAGGACCCGTCGGTAGTTCTGATGCTCCAAGATCCTGGGAAGCCTCCGGGGGTTCCCGGCCTCCTGAGGGTTCAACCACTTCCTCATAACCCTCAATGGAAGCACCCACAGGGGTGGAAGAAGCTGAAGTGGGAACCAACGCTTGTTTGTTGGCCTAGTCCCACTTCAGGATCCGGTTCATAACTCGGGAAGACATGATGTCATCTACAAAATAGAGACAAAAGGGCATCAGTTAGCATTAACTAGGAAATGTACAAGACAAAAAGTAACTTACGAAGACTGGAGCTAAGACTCGTGACTTACAAACTAAGCTCAGCCCGATAAAGAAGCTCCTCGCATTGCACCAGTTGGAGGCCGTGGAACTCCATCCATGCTAGGATATCCCTAGCCCTCTGATATCCCGCGTCCTGCTGGAAGTTGCCGAGGTCTAGGATAGGTGGCAGACTCTCTGTCTAGTGGATGGGACTGAAGGGATGCTCAGGGAGCTGGATATAAAAGAACTGTTGCTTCCATCCCTTGTGGGAGGGGTGGCCCCCCAAAAACCTATGACCAGAACGGGTAGTAAAGCCACATGCCCCTTGGGACCTGACTGGAACAAAGAAAAAAATGAAAGAATCGGGGGGTCAGAGGAATGTCAAAAAGTTTGAAGAGGAAAAAAGCTCCGCCCATCTGGGTAAAGGCATTCGGAGCCATTTGTTGGAGCGGGATGCCGAAGTATTTAGCAACACTCATGTAAAAGGGGGGGACAGAGAAGCAAAGCCCTAGTTCTACAGGGGTTTCTACAGGTGGTTGGCCTAAGGCTGGAACTCTCATCTCCCAGTCTTCCAAGATACCATATCTCTGGCAGGTAGCCTGGAGGGATTCCAACCTAACCCTAGAAGAGATGGTATCGTACCACTCTGTACGATATCCTAGTTCCCCCAAGGAGCCCTCACCGTCGTCTCGGGTTTTCTTTTTCTTCTCCACTGGACCCATGGGGATTGAGGAGAGGAGAAAGCAGATAGAGACTTACCTTCGTAAAAGGGGCGCAGTGGCAAGACGAATAGCAGGAGAAGGAGGATACTTGAAGGTAGCTAGGACAAGGAGGCGGAAGGGTGCTGTTGCACCCACTTTTATAGGGAGGAGCCACACATCTATAAGCAATGAAAGAGCAGCACATCAACGGTGCTGATTGGCCATCCCGAGGAGCCGCTAGCCCTTACTACCATCACTTCGTATGGCCCGCGGCGTGTATCGGTGAGAGATCGCTGCACAAGGGGGGAGGAGGCACGTGGCGAGGCCACATTCGCTGGGGGACTGTGTCTCCATCACAAGACCCCACACACCTATAAAGGGCCTGGGATAGCCATCAGAGCGTCGCCGTAACATTTGTGGGAATGCGGGACGTATTAAAAAAACCACCCGGAGTCTTGAGTTGCATGGGCTACTTCCTCGGACCCTGAATGCTGCCAGCGAAGTAATAAAAGATGGAGAGGCCACCTGAGCATAGCTTCTTCATCACATTACCGGTCTAATCAGTCAGACACACTTCCTTCAATCAGACTTGAAGGAAGGGACTTGTGATGGGGTTGGACGTCCCGTGGCGGAGACGGGGGCTGAAGAAGCTGTATGGCAAAATCAACCAAGCCGGAACGACTCCCTTGTTGTGACACCCGAGACCCTTTCAGGAGAGGGGACCCAAAGACCAACTCGAGTAGGTATGACCCCGAAGATAGCTTTAGGAAGACACACCCCTGAGCTCACCTCGGGGCTAAGTCCCCGAGAGCACCTTGGAGGGATGGATGCCCGGGACTCCCGGGCCAAATAACCTCGAGATCAGCTCGAGGTAGTGGGGCCCAAGGAACACATAAGCAGAGGTTCATTTTTCTCGGATCGACGGGTCATTATCATCCATTATTACAAAGTAATTACTACCATGATCAGTGACCATCAAGACCTTAATCGTCGCAACGACCCAGATTGAGGAATCGAGGTGACCGTTACCAAGGTGATCCATTAACCGATAATCAAGGGGACATGACATAGATCATGGGACGTACCAAGGCAGCCGCCGCAGGTATAAAAGATATTTCAACCCCTCCGGTAAAGGGGTTATGCATTCTCTACTACTCGTGCATTTTTCTGCCTTCTACTATTCTCCATCGAGGCACTGACTTGAGTGTTGGAGTGGGCTTCACCGGACAACCTCCGACGTGTTCCCCTAACGCTCGTGTTGATCTCGTAGGGCACGGAGTTCCTCCCCTATCATCAACATCTACGTGGGTTGAACCCCGGTGACTGGCTGTCGACGTCAATTCCTTCCGGAACATCTGTATTTTAGGATTTTTGAGTCCGTTAACAATTTTTTTTCTTTCTATTAGGATTACTTTACTTTCTTTATAAGTCATGAATTAGGATCTACACCTTAGATTTTTTTTTCTATCTTAATGGTTTAGGATTTGAAGTCTATATAAACAATTATTTATATTGATGTAATGAAGTTTTTCATCAATAAGAATTTATGATTGCGTCGTTTCTTCCAAAATGTCAAGTTTAGTTACTATCTCCTGGCATTTTGTGGAATCAACATAGTTTCGAAGATTGCTTTTGATATTCATGAGCGAATCAACGGAATCGATAGTTATTCACTATGTCATTTGGTATTAGAGCCGAGTTGAACTTATGGAGTTAATCGCCATCTATTTTTTTAGGAATGACAAGTTTTGCCTTTCTTTTTTATGGTATTCGTGCACGAACTAACAAATTCGATAAATTTTCACCGCATCACACTAAGAAGACTGCAATGCATCAACAATGCTTTTGATGAGACCAATAATTTGAGGGTGAATTTTTTCCATCATGGGGAGAATGATGCGGGAACAGAAGAACAAATTTTAATTTTTTAATTAGTTTTGTCAAGTTTATTATTTATGGTATTTTTGATAATTTCTATCTTTTGTCTTTTAGGATTTTTGAATCCATTAAATATTTTTCCTTTCTATTGGGATTATTTTTCTTTCTTTATAAGTTAGGAATTGAGATATGTTAAGATTTTTTTTTCTTTTGTCTTAGGGTTTAGAGTGTTTATAAACAAATATTTAGGTTGATGTAATTGATTTTTTTATCAATAAGAATTTGCGACTACATCATTTCTTCTCAAACGATGAGTTTGATTGCCTATCTCCTGACATTCTACGAAATCAATAAGCTTTAGAAGATTGCTTCCGATATTAGTGTAAATAAACAAAATTGATAGTTATCTTCTGCGTCAAAAAGGATACGTATGTGCATGTACCTACGCCCGCCAAAGAAGGATTCTTTTTGTACCTTCTCCTAGGAGAGGGCATGAACCCCACGTTCGAGTCATGGGGTTGCCACGTAAACTCTCATTTCCTTATTCACCCCAGGTCGCTTCATGTTCTCCGCTTATCTCAACCTCCACGTTTCCCACTTACATCCAGGGATATTTGATATGGGCCAAGCTAGAGATTAGGGAGACCAAGCTGGAGAGGTTGGGTGAGCTCGCACTGGAGGAGTCATGTGCAATAGAGCTCGAGAAGTCGGAATGTGGCCGAGCAAAGAGGTTTGGGAGATCGAGCTGGAGAGGTCATGAAGGACAAAGTTCAAGGAGCCGAAAGGTGGAGGAGCTGTAGAGGTCTAGGAGACTGAGCTGGAGAGGTCGCGTGCGATAGAGTTTGAGGAGCCGGAAGGTGGCTGAGTTGGAGAGGTCTGAGAAATTAAGTTGGAGAGGTTATGAAAGCCTACGCTGGAGGTGTCGTGTGCACTAGAGTTGTAGAAGTTGGGTGAGACTGAGCTGGACCAATTTGACCTCAGGTCTATCTTAACCCAAGACGAACTCTTTGACTTACACCTAAGCTTGACTTTTAATCGACCGACTTGACTTTTGTCTTGGCTAAGCCACTTGTAAATCTTCCTATCCACCATATCATAAGCCTCCCCTTTGAGTCTAGTCGAAGGAGGCCTGAGTCCAACTGATTGGACTAAAGCAGTTTTGGCCTAACTGCCAGCCTGGGTTTAGGGCTGACGTAGCCAAGTAGCTTGACTAACATACCATTGGGTGCCTCGGTAATCTGTGAGTCAAGCGCCATTAAAGCGAGCGATATGCAAGATCATGTATCAAGGACATGATTGGGTCATCATGTCCATCCATTACTACTGTCGTTGTTCGAGGTCAAAACATGTTGACGCTATCCCAAGAGATCGGCTTGAGAATATCATCGAGATTCCAATCTTGGTGCTTAATCCGACGGTGGGGTTGCTAGCATGCCTTTCCGCTTTCAAGATTGGGCTGTTGTGGCTATATTAGGGCTGGGGAAGGAGAGCACCACTTCTTTGGTGCTTTTGTCATCTTCCAGCTATCTCCTAGTATCAATGTCATGATTGGGTCATCACATCTTACCATTAATACCGCTGTGGTTTGAGGTTATGCCAAGGCCATCCCAGGAGATCAGCTCAAGATTACTATGGAAATTCCATAAATCCGGGTGCTTAATTCGACGATGGGGTTTGTTGATGCAGTCTGGCCCGATTGTTGTTTTGGTGTTGACAACGATTTAAGTTTGGTTGAGTGAATTTGGATTAAGTCCTGGTCGGGGGCTGGGCACGAAACCCTAGTGAGTGAAGCTAGGTTGAAATCCCGGTGAGTGAAGCCGGATCCTGGTGAGTGAAGCCAGGTGATTGAAATCCTAGTGAGTGAAGCTAGGTTGAAATCTCAGTGAGTGAAGCCGGGTCCTGGTGAGTGAAGCCAGGTGATTGAAATCCCAGTGAGTGAAGCCAGGTGATTGAAATCCCAGTGAGTGAAGCTAGGTTGAAATCCCGGTGAGTGAAGCCGAGTCTTGGTGAGTGAAGCTAGGTGATTGAAATCCTCGTGAGTGAAGCTAGGTTGAAATCTCGGTGAGTGAAGCCGGGTCCTGGTGAGTGAAGCCGGGTCCCGGTGAGTGAAGTCTGGTGACCAAAACCCTGGTGAGTGAAGCCAGGTCCAAGTGAGTGACGCTAGGTTGAATGAAGTTCCGGTGAGTGAAGCTGGGCACAGAGTCTTGGTCCGAGGGACTGAGCACGAGTCAGAGAAGGCTAGGGAGCCGTTCTCTTGACTTAGAAGTTGAATTGGGAGTCTCTGGATCAGTCGGGTGACCAATCAGGGAGTTGGCACGAACTCCTGTTGTGGATTGGTCTGGTGACCGATCCAGAGAGGGCTGATCGGTCTGGGGACCGATCAGGGAGAGAACAGAGAACTCTTGGTTTGGCTTCTGTTCGGGTTCAGATCGTTCTGGTGAACGATCAGAGAACCCTTGATCGGTCTTCATGACCGATCAAATTGTCACAACATTTCTCACCTTGATCGATCAGGATGGCTCCTGATCGGTCAGGGAGTGACCTGATCGGTCACCAGACCGATCAGGGCACACCCTGATAGGTCTGGTGACCGATCAGGCGTGTAGTTCCTGCGGGTTGTGACAAGCCGACTGCTGGTGACCGATCAGGGTCAGTTCACGATTCCTCTTTTCTCACTGTGGACCGATCAGGCTAGAGCCTGATCGGTCTGGGCTTACCCTGATCGGTCCGGTGACCAATCAGGGTCCTCTCTGATCGGTCTGGTGAACGATCAGTAGCTGTAACTTTAATTTGAAATCGCTGTCAGATTCCTGATCGCGTCTGCATTTTCTCTGTTACCTGTTGATATTGTGTGATATTATTTGATATGCATTTGCTAAGCCTCTGTTGGAGTGTGCAGACATTACAGGGAGGATTCAAGCCAAGGAGGAGAGTCAACTGGGGACTTTCCGTTGAGCAGGTTTGTTTGTATTCTCTTCTTAGGTTTCAACGGCTTCTGAGGCGCTGAGGCGTGGCTGGCGACTGACGGAGGCTCAGCTGAAGAGGTCTTCAGTGGACTGAGTGCTCAGAGAGGTCAGTGGGTTCAGGCTGTGCTCAGGGGATGCTGATGAAGCTTGGCGATGAGGAGAGGAAGCTTAAGAAGAAACTGGGAAGCAGAGGAGCGGAAGAACTAATAGAAAAACGAGTGAAGTTTTTTGTTGTGGGGTTGAGCTCTTTGTGTGTAGTTTCTGCTTGAGCATTCCTGTGATACTTGAGAGCAATTCCTTCTTAGTCTCGTGAGCTTATCTTGTATCCTATTGAGACGCTTGTGGAGAGGTTTCTCCACCGAGAAGGAGGCGTTATTTTATCCGGGTCACCGGGGCTTGATCTGCCGACGATCAAGGGATCGCCCACCTCACGGGCACGCCAAGGAGTAGGGGCAAGTTATCCCCGAACCTTGTACATCATGGTGTTAGCGACGGTTTGTTTTCTTTCCTATTTTTCTTCTTTCTGCTGTGTATATTTCCGCTGCTAATCTGATAACGCAGAAGAGTTCAAAGAGAAGTAGATTGTAGTGTCTAGCTATATTCACCCCCCCTCTCTAGCCATCCAAGCACCAACAAGTGGTATCAGAGCTTTGGGCTCTGTTCAAACGGCTTAACATCCTAGACCTTACAACAACGATGGCTTTGAGAGAAGGGTTCAGCACCAGCCGACCTCCATTCTTCGACGGCACTGATTTCCAATATTGAAGATCGAAGATGGAGTATTATTTGAAGACCAACATTAATATGTGATTTGCTGTGAAGGAGGGCTTCATCCTTCCAAGAGATGCTGAAGGAAAGAGCTCGAGTTCTCAAGTTGGTCGGCTAAACAGAATCAAAAAGGGGAAGCTGATGCCAAAGCTGTAGTCACCCTACAATGTGGGATGACCAAGGAAGAGTTGATCAAAGTTGGCCCCTTTTCCACTGCCAAGGACCTCTGGAACAAGGTCATTGAGCTCCATGAAGGAATGCATGAAACCCAGACAGCCAAGAAGGACCTCCTTCTCAGCCAACTTCAAAAGCTGTCCATGGAAGAAGATGAAACTGTAAGTATACTCCATGGATAATTCAATGAGATCCTCAATGGTCTACACTCCATAAATGAGAAGATAGAGAATCGAGATCTTATAAGGTATGTTCTCAAAGCTTTCCCTAGGAACGCCTTGTGGTCATCCATGGTGGATGCTTCAAGGTTTCCAAGGATTTATCTTTTGTTAAGTTAGAAGATCTATTTCGTGAAATGGAACTACATGAGATCTCTAACAAAAGTCCAAAGGAGAAAGGTATTGCTTTAGTGGCAGGTGACAACAAGAAGTAGAAGGAAAAAGAGGAGGAGAAGACTTACTGTCACGTGACTCTAATGGCCTTAGAAGAGTCAAACAAGGAGAGTGAAGACGAAGCGAGTAATTCCTCAACCGCGCCTTCATCATCTTCAGATGATGAAGAGGTAATCTCTCCCGAGTTGGATAAGTGCTATAGGACAATAGCATGTTTAATTAGGTTGTTAAAGAAATCTAAGAATATGGTTAAGTCATTAAGATTAGAAGTAGAAGAATTAAAAACCTCTAAGGATGAGGTAATTGATGACTTGCATGTTAAAAATCTTGAGAATGAAAATAAGGGCTTGAAAAGTGAAGTTGAAAATCTCAAGAATATTCTTGAGAAGTTTTCAATTAGCTCTAAAACCTTAGACATGATACTCAATTCACAAAAAGCGGTTTACAACAAGGTTGGTTTAGGTTACCAACCTAAAGAACCTAGTATCATGTCACTAATGTCTAGAACACGTTTTGGATCATCAAATAATTCTAAGGTTCACAAAGTTCAAAAGAAAATGACTAAGGCATGGGTGCCAAAGTTTTTCATTGTAGATGCTTTAGGTCCCAAAATTTGAGTACCTAAAACCTCTATCTTTAGAATTGTATAGCTTTGATTGAGGGAGAGCATCTATCAACATGGGTGGTTGATATTGGGTGCTCCAAACACAAGGCTAATGCTATACTCATGAATGTAGTGATGTGTGGAATTTCCTTTGGACTGTAGGAAAATTATTCATACCACATATGACAGTGTATCCATGCACAAAGATGGCCTTCAAAATGAATCAATAAGTTTTGGAGAGAAAAATCATTACATGGATTTGAAATTGCCTGTAGTGACTTAAGTTGACATATAACCTAGTTTTATTTGAAATTGCCTGTACTTAGGAAATTAAGACAACTTCATGTCTTTGTGAAAAATAATTTGAATTTTCTGAAATTCTCTAAATTAAACAAATACATGAACATGTTTTGGTTAACTGCTTGCATTAAGATTGTGCAAACGATTCTCTCTTGATTGACATGATGGGAAGTGAATATAGTTGAGTATGCCAAGCTTGTATGGGTTTTTACAACAAGATGAATACATAGTTTGTGATGATCATTTTGAAAATCTCACAAGGCATCACCAAACAAATAACTTGAGTTCCAAGATTCACTGCTTATGTTGTATGACTTAGTGATTTCTTTGTATCAAACAAAATCAAGGTCTAGGACTTAATATATTGAACAAACCTGAACATGCCTGTTTGTTTTAAGATGTTTTAACAAAATTTTCCCTTGATGCTTTTCTTGGTTAATGTAGAGAAATATATTTGGTTAAGGGAAACCCTTCTTAGGATCAAATAAATTAAAACTAATTGAATTAGGGTTTGGGAATGGTTAAGAGGTGAAACAAACAAGTTTCTGAAACTTCTCAGAATTTCTGAAGTCTGGTTTTTGAAATTGCAAGCTAAGAAACCTTCTGTGTCGAACCTGATCGGTCCACCGACCGATCAGGACTCACCCTGATCAGTCTGCTGACCGATCAGATGAGGAAATTCTCTGATTGGGTCAAAAACTCCTCAGTCCGATCCCCTTTCATCAAATTGTATCAGTTTAATGATCATACTACAAATAAATCTGATACAAACCAATTACAAGTGGAACATACTTGGAACAAACTTAATATTGATTCAATACGAACCCGTGTTGGAATTTTTAAAATTCATATGAACGGGTTGTTTGAATCATGTCTTTTGATCCTTGATCTTTTGTTCCTTGATGAGGAGTAATTGTTAGTCAAGAAACTCATGTCGTATTTCTGGAATTTTTCTGAAATACTTATTGTCTACACCCGTGTTGTCGGATGAGTTTTGGATTGAACAAACATATTCCTGGAAATTTCAATTGTTAATGCAGTCTGATCGTGAACGAGTCAGAGTTACAGAAATTTTTCTGAAAACTGATCGTTCATAGATACATCAGAAATTTTTCTGTATCAATCATCAGTCTGATGAAGCTGCATTACTTACTTGTCATATGAAACATATACATGTTGACCATGATATTTTTCTGTATATGATGTCATGAGCAAATCACAATTACCTTTGATTATTTTGGGTTTGGGGAGAGACCCTCGTTTAAGGGGGAGTGTGTTTAAACTTAATAACAAAACCCTTTTCGATGGTTGACAAAGGGGGAGAGAATGGTTGATTAAGTTTAGGGCTGTGATATTGTAGGGGGAGGATTTTGATTCCCTTACGATAATTGAATGAACTTCAATTGGATTTTGATTCCCTTACCATAATTGAATGGACTTCAATTGATCTAATACCTAAACTTAAATCGGGTTGCCAAACAACAAAAAGGGGGAGATTGTTGATGCAGTCTAGCCCGATTGTTGTTTTGGTGTTGACAACGATTTAAGTTTGGTTGAGTGAATTTGGATTAAGTCTTGGTCGGGGACTGGGCACGAAACCCTAGTGAGTGAAACTAGGTTGAAATCCCGGTGAGTGAAGCCGGGTCCTGGTGAGTGAAGCCAGGTGATTGAAATCGTAGTGAGTGAAGCTAGGTTGAAATCCCGGTGAGTGAAGCCGGGTCTTGGTGAGTGAAGCTAGGTGATTGAAATCCTAGTGAGTGAAGCTAGGTTGAAATCCCGGTGAGTGAAGCCGGGTCATGGTGAGTGAAGCCAGGTCCTAGTTGTTGGTGCAGGAAGCACCATATCGAACCTTGTTTTGATATTGGCAAAAGATTCAAAGTTAAGTTTATTTGTGATCTAATAAAGTTACTTGGGTGTGCAGAAAGAAGTCCTAGCGAAGGGCTGCTAGGCACCTGGCGAAGGACTGTCAGGAAACAAAGTCCTAGCGAAGGGCTGCTAGGCACCTGGCGAAGGACTGCCAGGAAACAAAGTCCTAGCGAAGGACTACTAGACACCTAGCGAAGGACTGCTAGGCATTAGAACCTAAGACCCAGCGAAGGGCTGCTGGGCACCTAGCGAAGGGCTGCTAGGAGTCGAAGACCTAACGAAGGACTGCTAGGCACCTGGCGAAGGACTGCCAGGATACAAAGCCCTAGCGAAGGACAGCTGGGCACCTGACGAAGGAATGCCAGGATACAAAGTCCTAGCGAAGGGCTGCTAGGCACCTGGCGAAGGAATGCCAGGATACAAAGCCCTAGCGAAGGACTGCTAGGCACCTAGTGAAGGAATGCCAGGACACAAAGACCTAGCGAAGGACTGCTGGACACCAGGCGAAGGATTGCTTGGTACTGAAGACCTGGCGAAGGACTACTGGGCAAAAGTCCAACCGGAGGAGCCGGTTGGCAATAGGTAAATTCTCCTGAGAGGAGTAGGTGAGGACGCGTTCCCCGTCGAGGGAACAGTAGGCGTCAGTTCGACCTAGGGCTCCATTTTGGAGACCCAAAGTCAGAACCAAGACAGCTACGACTGTAAGAATCACTAACATTGTTGCTTTATCTTGTTTGGTACTAACCCTGGATGCAAGACCGAAGGAACGAGTGTCTGCAGCTCAGAAAGCCTCAAAGGAGTGAGGCAGAAGCTGGGTTGGGCGCCCGGAAGGACCCGGGCGCCCTAAGTAAAGCCAAACATGAGTTCAGCAAAAGTACGCTTTGGAAGCATACTGGGCGGGGCGCCCCCATGCTCCCGGGCGCCCCCAGCGTCCTGGGCGCCCCTAGTGCCCAGGGCGCCCCGGGCTTAAGCCAACGAAGCGGATAAAGATCATCCAGCCGAGAAGCCCGCTGAAAGAGTCAACCAGGGCGCCCCCAGCGTCCCGGGCGCCCCCACAGTCAACTCTCAGCCCTATTCGAGTGGGATAAGGGCTGACCGAGAGTTGCTCAGATCGGGTGACACGTGGAGGGGCGCCCCCAACGTTCAGGGCGCCCCAGGAGGCTATAAAAAGCCCCTCGACCCCAAGGCTTCAACAATCACTGCTTCCAACGCCAATACGCTCTTCTACTCAAACGCTTTGCTCCAGAAACCTTCCAACTCGAGATACAAGCGCCGACGACGTCCCTCTGCTTCAAGATACATTCCACATCGGATGTCGGTAACGAAGAGCTGTCCTTTTAAGTTTACTGTACTGCAATTGTAATATCTGTTTGTAAACCGTTTTGCGCACATATAGAATTGCCCGCAGTAAACGGTCAACGACCGTGGGCCTTAGAGTAGGAGCCGACCGCGACTCCGAACCAAGTAAAATCTTGGTGTTTGTGTGTTGTTAGTTTTAATTTTTCCGCTGCTTATTCTCTTTTTCAATCCGAAACAATTTACGATATTCACCCCCCCTCTATCGTATTCTCTCGATCCAACAAGTGGTATCAGAGCGGGGAAGCTCAAATTTGGTGCAACCACCAATTTGAGATTTATTTTCGGATTTACAAAATTTTTCATTTCATTTCTTTTCTTTTTGTTAATCGAGATTGGTGCAACACCACTCGATCTTTCTCGCTTTTTTATTTCAAATAAATAATATCTCTAGGTGTGTTTAAATTCTCATTTCAAATAAATAATACGCCTTTTTCAATTTTGAATTCTCATTTTTTCACCATAAGTTAGAATTGTTAAAACGATCAATTTTTGAAAATTTATCATAAAATTTATTATTATTATTTTAATATTTTTTCTCGAAATTCGTGCTACTCTAATTTGAGCAAATTTTTTTTCAAACATTTGACTTCTTACTTTTTCATCATTAATCTGAAGTGATAAAATCAACATTTTCAAAAATTTATCATAACTTTTTTATTATTATTTCACCTTGAAATTCGTGTAATATCTTTATTGGGCTATATCTTTTCTCTCCCGCACTACTAATCCAAGACCATGTCTTGGTACATTTCTGTTATTTCTCTTGTGTGCAAGGTATAAACTAAATGACCAACCAAGAGTGGAATAGTGTCCGTCCACCCTATTCTGTGGCGAGAACTTCAGAACCTGGAAGGGTCTAATGGAATCCCACCTAAAGACCCATCTGGATTTATGGATGATGATCCAAACAGGGTTTTTAGTACCTACAGAAGATGGAAAGTCGATCGCCAGGGATAAACTGGACGAACCAACTCTGAGGAAGATTGAGGCAGATGCAAAGGCGACTGCAATCCTACAATGTGGCCTAACTAATGAAGAATTGAAGCAGATCGGACCCTTCAACTGTGCTAAAGAGATGTGGGAGAAGCTAATCAACCTACACGAAGAGAGCTCCGATATTGAGATCTTTGAAGGTGTGATGCTCGAATCATCGGATGAATTAGACGATAAGGAAGATCAGGCAAGTCATTTTGCATTCTCGGCTCAAGCACAAGTAGTTGCAACAGAATCGACACCCGACGTCGAAATCGAACCAGAGTCAGACAACAAGTTTTTTGAGACAAAATCGGTAACTAATTTTGAATCATTTTCTGAATTAAGGTTAAATAATCAAGCTGATACTGCAATGGTCGAGGAAGGTATAGTTTTCATTGCAGGAAAAACTCCAAGAGAACTGCAAAAGAGGCATCAACCAGTACCTAAGTCCAACTCAGACTCAGAACTTGACGACGAAGAAGGAGATCCTCGGAAACTGGTCCGGTTGGCTCGCGACCACTACAAAATACTGAAGAAACAATCAAGCAGAAGAAAGATGGCTAAAATCAAGGGGGAGACCTCCAAAAAGAAATCTAAAGGTAAATTTACAGTATTTGAAAATCCATTATTTACCTTGAATAATATGATTGAACCTTATAAATTAGTTAAAGCAAACATTAGTAAATTGGAACAAGAAGATGAAATATTGAAACATAAGGTCAAAATGCTAGAAAGCCTAATTCACAATTTTGCTAATTCTAAAAACCCAAAATATCATTACAATTATGACGTGACTTAGATGATTACTTTTCTCGCGTATTTTTAGATTTAGGATTGGTTAGATTAAGGACTTAAACGATTAACTAAAATTTGAACAACATAGTATTGGGTGGAGGTGAGATGATAGTATGTTAGGGAAGCCTCTTCTAATAAGGTCAAGTATACTCTACTTGGTCTGTTTAGACTGGTGAAACTAGCCGAAGCTATCGATCCAAGACCCAAACTAGTTAGACCAGAATTTGTCAACAAGTAATTTTGAAAATGAAATTTCACTAAAAGGCTTTGTCAAGGAAAGGGTTGATGATCCAATAAGGCTACGGCCAAAGAAGGCCTAGTGCCTCGCCAAGACCTGGAAGTCGATTTCTGAAATTCAAATTCAAATTATTCTTTGTCAAATTCAAATCTAACACAAATTTCAATCAATCGTAGATTCAACCATTTTTTTTCAAAATAAAATTAAAATGGTTTTCAAAATTAATTTAACTTTTCAAAACTAATCATAATTTTTCAAAATAAAATCCTTACTTCTATCAAAACCTGTCTCACAAAAACCCATAAGGTTAACATGCTTGATCACGTAGAACTGGGTGAGACATCTAGGACCTAAAAGCATAATTCACTATCCTTCTAAATAAAACTCAAAGTGCTTTCAAAAGTTATTCAAAATTATCTCTAGTTAATTCGGTTTACTGTACCCTACTTTTTCAACTCTAACAGTTTCAAAATACTGAATTTCATGTTAAATATCACAATAGACTCGTTCTAAATATAATCTAGGACTTGTTTGATTTAGTTATTGATTGGTCAAACATAGTCAACTTAGTCAAACATGGTCAAAATAGTCAAACCTAGTCAATACTAAATACCCTTCAAGCACTTAGATAAAGTCAAGACAAGTCGGATACAAGGGGAGTTTTTTTTATTTGACGAAAAATTTAGATTTATTCTCAAAAACCTTATGCTCTAAAATTTAGTATCATCTCAAAATAAGGTTTTCAAATATTGGCTCAAAAATCTTGGTATATTACTATCTCTTTGAAGAACCATTATCATTTCAAAATTTTCTTCAGGACTTATGCTTTAAAGTTGTGTTTTCAAAAATTTATCTCCTTAAAAGTTATCATACTCAGAAGGTTATTCAAAATTATTCTTTTGATTTTAATAAATCCTAAAGACACAGAGGAAGGTCCACTTCATGATCTACAAGGGCTCCTAGGATGTGTTAAATTTAGGGGGAGTTTGAGTCAAAAGAAGAATTTCTGAAATATTTTTTTTTGTTTTTTTGTAATTATTTGTTTTGAAGTTATTAGATAATTCTTATAGTTTAAATCAAACCTTAAAACTCAGAGGAAGATCACTTGTAGTCAACAAACTTCCTAGGACTGGGTCAAGTTTAGGGGAAGATCAAATTAAAAGAATTATTGAATATTTTCAAAATTAGATGTTTTCATGCACTGCACGTTTAAAATCTTTTTGAGAACTTAAATAATTTTTCTTTCAAAATACCATTATTTTATTTTTCAAAATTCTTATGGCTTATGAAATTATTTTTGAAATAATATTTACTTGGGTTGGAGAAATTTCCAGGACACTTAGGAAAATGTCCTTGTAGTCAACATGGTTTCCTAGGATTGTGTCAGACTGAAAAAGAAACCTAGTCAAGTAAAATATTATGTTTTCAAAATGCATAATACTTTTCAAAAATTATTTATATTTTTCAAAAACAGTACTTAGACTTTCCAAAAAGGCACAATCTTTTTTTTTTTTTCAAAAGTACTTGCATATTTTTCAAAAATGCATATTTTAAAAGTACTTATATTTTTCAAAAATTACATAATATCTTTCAAAAGTACTTCTATTTTTCAAAATATAATATTTTCAAAAAGGTACTAATACTTTTCTAAGGCAATAATATTCTAAGTACGTGAATTTTCTAAAGATTTGCCTATAAATACAAAATATTTTTTCAAAATTGCACAATACCTTTCAAAGTGGAGTTTTGTTGGTGTAATTTAAGCTTTTTGCTAGGCTTTCAAGAGTTATACTAAGTATTTTTATGTCTTCAAAACTCATAGGCTCTGATACACAAACTTTTTTTAAAACTTATTTTAAAATATATTTCTTTATTGATATATATAGCCAAGGGGGAGAGTAAGAAAGAGAGAAAGGAATTTTTTTTTATCTCCTTTTCGAAAAGAAAAAATTTCTAAGTGTTTTAAATTTTTTAAGTGCATGTTTTTCCTAAATAAAATTTTTCTTAGTAAACAAAATTTGTCTGAGCAAAAACGTTTTGAAAATGTTGGCAAATGTTCCTAAGTAAAGTTTTTTTGGTGAAAAACTTGTTTAGAAAATTCTTAAAGATTTTGTTTTTTTCAAAATACACAAAGTATTTCCAAGCATATTCTTCTAAGTGTGCAAATTCTTTTAAAACAAAATTTTCCCAATTCTCAAAGTTGAAATTTTTTAAGGAAATTTGGATTTAAAATTTTGCCTAAGTAATTTTTTTGTAAAAGCTTTTAACAAAATTTAGGCTTGCTTTTCAAAAGTGTTTGTTTATACAAATGCTTTTTACTCTTTTTGAAACACCTTGTCAAAAACTTATTTTGGTAAAACTCAAAACTCCCTATTAGAAACCTTGTTCGCCCATGTATGTTTTTGATATATGTCAAAGGGGGAGGAAAGGTCAAAGTTAAGTGTTTTAACACAAGTATTCAGGGTTTTAGGGGGAGTATGAGAAATAAAATTTTTTTTCAACTCTACATTTATTCTGTTCATAAACAGTTATACTTCATTGTTTACCTTATGTTCTTAACTATTATAAGTTTTTAACTTAACTTTGAATTGTGTTGCCATAAATCAAAAAGGGGGAGATTGTTGGTGCAGGAAGCACTATATCGAACCTTGTTTTGATATTGGCAAAGGATTCAAAGTTAAGTTTATTTGTGATCTAATAAAGTTACTTGAGTGTGCAGAAAGAAGTCCTAGCGAAGGGCTGCTAGGCACCTGACGAAGGACTGTCAGGAAACAAAGTCCTAGCGAAGGGCTGCTAGGCACCTGGCGAAGGACTGCCAGGAAACAAAGTCCTAGCGAAGGATTGCTAGGCATCGGAACCTAAGACCCAGCGAAGGGCTGCTGGGCTCCTAGAGAAGGACTGTTAGGAGTCGAAGACCTAGCGAAGGATTGCTAGGCACCTGGCGAAGGACTGCCGGATACAAAGCCCTAGCGAAGGACAGCTGGGCACTTGGCGAAGGAATGCCAGGATACAATGTCCTAGCGAAGGGCTGCTAGGCACCTGGCGAAGGAATGCCAGGATACAAAGCCCTAACGAAGGACTACTAGGCACCTGGCGAAGGAATGCCAGGACATGAAGACCTGGCGAAGGACTGCTGGACACCAGGCGAAGGATTGCTTGGTACTGAAGACCTGGCGAAGGACTGCTAGGCAAAAGTCCAACCGGAGGAGCCGGTTGGCAACAGGTAAATTCTCCTGAGAGGAGTATGTGAGGACGCGTTCCCCGTCGAGGGAACAGTAGGCGTCGGTTCTGTTAGATGTGTATACTGAAAGACATGCTTCTTGTATATATATGATCTTTATTTTGAAAAGAGAATCACAACTATACTAGGTGTCTGTTTATATTAGTACATGCATGAAGTCCAATTACTTTGCATTGTAGATAATATGGTGAGTGGTGTCACACGGAAGATCATGTTATCAGTTCCTTGCTTAGTATAAATAGAGGCCCACAACCGAGATGGAATTGGACAACCCATCGGAATGGTTGTAGTGTAATTAGGTGTGGTTGGTCTTGACCATAGGATTACACTAGTGTGCTTTGAGTACATTGAGCAGGACCAAAACACGAGGTTATCCAATTTGTACTGACTCGATAATTGGATAGGACCTCAGACTTTATTATGGAGTACGATCCCTTAATCCCGATATAATAACGGGCATATATTATTAACTATAATTTCTATAATTTACCAATGGGCGAGATTATTCTGTTAGATCGATAGGCTCGGTAAGTTGGGAGATAATATTAATAATATGATGTGCCGTTGATTATTGATGGAATCCGTGTCCTGGTGAGTCGGGTTCATGATGCCCCATTGATGAGCTCGAAAGGTTCATCATGCTAAACCCTGCAGGTGGATTTGATCTAGCATGATGATAAGGTCGAGTGGTACTAGTCAAGGATCCAGATGTTAATTAATTTAAATTGTCAGTAATTTAATTAATTAACGGGCATACGCGATCTTAAACACGGGGGGATGGACGATTCGTAATAAGTGGAGCCCATATGTAAATATGGGGGTTGGTGAGGTAAGTCAATGAGGGCCTTTAGTGGAATGGATCCTCATTAATGGACCGGGTCCATTAGCGGGCCAAGATCCAACTCCTCCTCATGGTCCCTACCGTAGCCCTATAAATACCCCATGGTGCCATGGAACCAAGTTGATGATTAATCTAATAGATCACAAGAAATCCTAACCTCTCCTCTCCTCTCTCTCTCCCCCTCATTTCACTCGGCGGAGCCAAACAGAAGAGAAAAGTTCTCTTCTCCCATTAATTGGGATGCATGCAATTAATTTTGTTCTTCTCTGATGAATTGCAACGCATGCAATTCCAATTAATTGCTTCTTCTCCAATGAATTGCAACGCATGCAATTCCAATTAATTGCATGCGTTGTTTCTCCACGCGTGATTAATTGCATGCAAGCAATTAAAACTGCTCCAATCTCCGATTAATTGCATTTGCATGCAATTAAGTTCCCTCACGGCAATTTCTTATAAATTGCCAGAAATTGCCTCTTGGAGCAGTGGAAGAGGTGGAAATTTTTCTGAGAGCATCGGCAATTTCTGTGAGAAAAGAAATTGCATCGCTTGGAGCAGAAGTCTGGGAGAGCAGAAGAAATTGCCTTCTCACGGCAATAGTCTAGGAGAGTAGAAAGAGAATTTGTGTTTGGATTATCTTCTTCCTAGGAGCGGCCAACGGCATCCCTTTGATAAGGGATTGGTTGGCGCAAGGAAAAGGGATCAACTTGGTGGCCACGGTTCTTGGTAGATCGTCACCCACACGACGTCCAAGAAGGAGGGTCATACGGTAGAAGATCGTAAGGTAACGGAAGATATATTCTTCCTTGGCTCCTTTCATTCTTATTTGTACCTTATTCAATTGCCTCGTCATTTCATGTTTGTTATTTAATTATTTTGATTGCGAATCATAGTCAATAATTATTTAACTGGACCCCGACCATAAACACAAAAGCCGGTGATCAACTCGTCGCCTTTTCCGCGGTCGAACGGTCGAGCAAATTGCAAGACCAATTTTGGTAATTGGCTAAGTTGCAATTTGAATCGTTCGATACGGCACGAGACGGTCGATGGGAAACGACTCTCTATTCAGATTAATTTTTTTAATCCGTAGGCATAGAGAGGTCTCCCGGATCGACCAGGTATCCGCTTCGGAAACCCACTAAGCCATACCCAACAATTGGTATCAGAGCCAGGTTTCCGGCTTTGTATGTTTGAGGATTGGTTAATTTTTGCATTTTTATACATTTTATTTAGCTGGATGATATGTGGATGTGCGTAGGCTAACTTTGTGTTGCAGGCACAAGATTCCAACTTATCATGGCCAAATAATGATTGTGTGAATGGTTTTGTAATTATTATAATTAATAAATCCTAGAGGATGACGAGTGACGACACGACTGAAGGCGCATTGGAGACCAAGGCCATGAAAGTTGGAAAATCTAGGATTTTCTATTTTTCATATGTTGGTTATATGCTTGTTGTATGAATGTGCTAGTTAAAATTCCTCATAATAAATTACTAAGTGGGAGAGGGACCCTAAGGGTCCCATGGCTTCCATTACAATCCTATAAGTGATGCGAACAAGTCTGCGTGTCGGTCTGAGTGCCTTCCTCCCCATCGGATGGATTTGTTCTGCGGATCACTGGGTCGGAAAAGACTATAGAAAATTGTTAAAGAGCGTGTGTACTTCCCCATCGGAAGGCACATAATCAGAGATAATTTTCTTAGTGTCGTGTAATGGTGAACACTTAGATGCGAATAATAGTATCCTCCCCATCGGAGTCACTGCTATTATTTTGCAGAGCCGAAGTGGACCAACTATTAATCTTACTTGTCAAAAAGTTAGGTTGACAAGATAGTAAGATTAATGGGTAAAACCTCCTCTTACGAATGTGAAAATTCGTATATGTCCACACTATCGTGGCATGCGAATTTTTCGGTATTTAGAGGTGTTGGTTGATTTCGAAAATTTATTGTTGTGAGGAATCAATTTATTTTCGATTTCTAAAGTAGTGTGAGTTGTGATTCTCAGGATTTTCAAAATGGCTTTTAACCCACTAGCTACAATACTTAAGGAGAATAAACTTACTGGACCCAACTATATTGACTGGAAGAGAAACATTGACATAGTCCTTACGGCTGAAGAGTACAAATTTGTGCTCACCGAAAAATGTCCTGATAAGCCTAGCAACAACTCTGGTGAAGGGCAGAAGGAGCATTACAAGAAATGGGTTAAGGCAGATGAGATGACACGGTGTTACATTCAGGCATCCATGTCGAATGTATTGCAACATCAGCATCAGGCCATGCCCACTACTTGTGATATGATGCTGAACCTTCAGGAGCTCTTCGGGCACCAGAGTCGTGCCGCTAGGCAGCTGGCGATGAAGAATCTGATGACGACCACTATGGTCGAAGGGACACCCGTGAGGGATCATGTCCTAAAGATGATGGCCCACCTCAATGAGATTGAGGTTCTTGGAGGATCTATCGACGAGGAATCCCAGGTTGATATAATACTCCAATCTCTGCCTAAGAGTTTTGAGCAGTTCCGGCTCAACTATAACATGAATAAGCATGAGTATACGTTTGGGGAACTCCTGGGAGAACTCCAGGCGGCAGAAGGGCTCTTTCATCAGATCCTGCAAACCTTGGGAACTCAGAAGGTTTCTACATCTGTGCCGAAAGGCAGGAAGAAGAAGAAACAAGGTGGGTTCAAGAAGGTAGCAGCATAGTAGGGACCAAGGACTAGAGAGAAGAAGCTGAAAGGCAAGTACTTCATTGGACATTAGAAGGCGAACTATCCCCGTCATCAAGACAAAAGTATATCTTTTTCTTTTGTCGTTGTAACATGCTTAGCGGAGTTATCTACCGGTACCTGGTGGGTAGATACGGATGTCACTATGCATGTCTGCAATTCTTTGCAGGGGTTCTAGGAAGCCCCACGACTAACTAAAGAAAAAAACCGTCTACATGTGAAATGCTATGGAGGTGGCTACTGTTGCAGTGGAAGTTATTTATTTATCTTTAGAAGATAAAATTTTGGTTTTAAGATTGCTTTTATGTACCTAATATTTAGAAAGAACTCTGGTTCAGTTTCTGAAATAATTGATATTCTATTGCTTTTTATGAAAAGTGGAATAGAAAGATTATCTATTCAGGTACATTGATAGGCAATTGGTACACATTAGAACCAAAGTCTTCCATGATGCAAATAGTAACTAATAGCTCATCATCTAACCAAAGTAGGAGAAAGGTTCCTTCCGAGTTAAACCAAATATACCTTTGGCGTCTAAGGCTTGGTCTTATTAACCTTCGTAGGATTCAAAGGTTGATAGCCAATGGGCCCTCGGGTTCATTGGTGGTGGGAGACTTCTCTAACTTTGAATCTTACTTGGAAGGTAAGACAACCAAGAGGCCTTTCAAGGCTGAGGGGTATAGAGCCAAAGATATGTTAGACATGGTTCATTCTGATTAGTGTGGTCCTATGTCTATCCAGGATAGAGGTAGCTTTGAAAACTTCGTGAGACGAATATTCAAAGTTATGGATACGTTTACTTGATGGCTACAAGTCTGAATCTTTGATTACTTTAAAGAATTCAAGACGGATGTGGAAAAACATCAAGGTAAAGGTATCAAGACACTACGATCGGATCGTTGTGATGGGTACCTCTTGAAAGAATTAGGACTTACTTATCATAGGCTGGGATTCAATCCCAATTGACTGCAGCCGGTACACCCCAACAGAATAGTGCAGTAGAGTGAAGGAAAAGGGCTCCTATGGGGATAGGACAATGATGAGCTACTCCGAGTTGCTGGATTCGTTCTGGGTATATGCTCTGGAAACGCAGCATACATACTTGATATCATCTAGGTCAGTGCCCCTGCTCCCATAGAAGTGTGGACTGGGTGAAAGCCAAGTCTAAGACATCTTCGGACATGGGATAGCTCAGCATATGTGCTGAGAGGGGATACTGATAAGATTGGAATCTCATGCGCTTGTTCGTAAGCTATCCTAGAGAAACGAAAGGTGGTTCTATAGTTCTAAGGATCAGAGGGTAATCGTTGGGACGAATACCAGATTCTTAGAAGAAGACTATGTGATGAACCATAAATCCATGAGTAGACTAGTTCTTGAAGAATTAAGAGAGGATGTTCCGACCTTAGTACCAACTGTACAAGAGGAAATATCACAAGTCACTGCACCACGTGTCACAGAAGATACACAGGTGGTACCTCGTCGTAGTGGGAGGGTTGTTAGTCAACCAGAAGGATTCATGTTCTTGGGAGAGTATTTAGACTCGTGCCTAGCGACCATGAATCAAGATTCCTGGACCTATGATGAGGAACATCTGCTTTGAAGAGATAATCCAGTTATATGGATTTGTTCAAAGGACGGATGAGATTTGTGTATGTAAGAATTGTGACGGAAACGTAGTGGTGTTCTTGTACTATACGTAGATAATATTTTGTTAGTTGGCAACAATGACAAAGTATTATCAGACGTAAGGGTATGGTCGTCCAAACGGTTTATATGAAGGACTTAGGAGAAACAGGACACATCTTTGGTAATCAAAGTTCTAAGGGATCACCAGAGAAGGATGTTGTGCTTATCCCAAGCTTCATATAGTGACAGTGTCTTAACTTGTTTTAGCATGGAAACCTCCAAGAAATGTTTTGTACTTTTCAGTTGTGGAGCCACTCTATCTAAGGAGATATGTTTAGATTATCAAAGGAGATAGAGCAGGTAATGGCGGTTCCTTTAGCATCGGCTATAGGAAGCCGCTTGTATACGAAAAATGAGACCGGATATCTGCTTTACTATGGGCATGGTTAGCAGATATCAGAGTAACCCAGGTCAAGGAAATTGGATTGCAGTAAAAGCTTATATTAGTGCCTGAGAAAGACTAAGGATTATAAGCTGGTTTACCGGGCAGTCCAATTCCCTATGGGTTATACGGATATAGACTTCCAGTCGGATAGGGGCAAACGTAAGTATTCCTCGGGGTTTTGTGTTTACTTTTAGGAGGTAGAACCGTAGTTGGAGGAGTGTCGCGCAGCGATTGCGTGATGGACTCCACCATGGAAGCTAAGGATGTGACAGTCTTTGTGACAGCCAAAAGGAAACTATATGGTTCAGGAACCTCAAGATGGACTTCGATGTGATTCCTGGTTTGCTCAAAGCTATCACATTCTGTTGTGATAAACAAATGGTGCAGTTGCAAACTCGAAATAATCACGAGCCCATGAGGCGAGTAAACACATAGAGCACAAGTACCTCCCAGGAGAGGAAAAGCTATAGTTGCCTAGATTGCATCAGAAGACAACCTAGGAGGTCTTTTCACTGAGGCCTTGATAGCGAAAGCTTTAGGCATGTGGAGGGTCAGGAAGTCAGATGTATGACATTTTGAGGGCAGCAAAGTCTTTAAGTATAAGTGGGAGATTGTTAGATGTGTATACTGAAAGACATGCTTCTTGTATATATATGAACATCTTTATTTTGAAAAGAGAATCACAACTACACTAGGTGCCTGTTTATATTAGTACATGCATGAAGTCCAATTACTTTGCATTGTAGATAACATGGTGAGTGGTGTCACACGGAAGATCATGTTATCAGTTCCTTGCTTAGTATAAATAGAGACCCACAACCGAGATGGAATTGGACAACCCATCGGAATGGTTGTAGTGTAATTAGGTGTGGTTGGTCTTGACCATAGGATTACACTAGTGTGCTTTGAGTACATTGAGCAGGACCAAAACACGAGGTTATCCAATTTGTACTGACTCGATAATTGGATAGGACCTCAGACTTTATTATGGAGTACGATCCCTTAATCCCGATATAATAACGGGCATATATTATTAACTATTATTTCTTTAATTTACCAATGGGCGAGATTAATTCTGTTAGATCAATAGGCTCGGTAAGTTGGGAGATAATATTAATAATATGATGTGCCATTGATTATTGATGGAATCCGTGTCCTGGTGAGTCGGGTTGATGATGCCCCCTTGATGAGCTCGAAAGGTTCATCATGCTAAACCCTGCAGGTGGATTTGATCCAGCATGATGATAAGGTCGAGTGGTACTAGTCAAGGATCCAGATGTTAATTAATTTAAATTGTCAGTAATTTAATTAATTAACGGGCATACGCGATCTTAAACACGGGGGGATGGACGACTCGTAATAAGTGGAGCCCATATGTAAATATGGGGGTTGGTGAGGTAAGTCAATGAGGACCCTTTAGTGGAATGAATCCTCATTAATGGACCGGGTCTATTAGCGGGCCAAGATCCAACTCCTCCTCATGGTCCCTACCGTAGCCCTATAAATACCCTATGGTGCCATGGAACCAAGTTGATGATTAATCTAATAGATCACAAGAAATCCTAGCCTCTCCTCTCCTCTCTCTCTCCCCCTCGTTTCACTCGGCGGAGCCAAACAGAAGAGAAAAGTTCTCTTCTCCCATTAATTGGGATGCATGCAATTAATTTTGTTCTTCTCCAATGAATTGCAACGCATGCAATTCCAATTAATTGCTTATTCTCCAATGAATTGCAACGCATGCAATTCCAATTAATTGCATGCGTTGTTTCTCCACGCGTGATTAATTGCATGCAAGCAATTAAAACTGCTCCAATCTCCGATTAATTGCATTTGCATGCAATTAAGTTCCCTCACGACAATTTTTTATAAATTGCCAGAAATTGCCTCTTGGAGCAGTGGAAGAGGTGGAAATTTTTCTGAGAGCATCGGCAATTTCTGTGAGAAAAGAAATTGCATCGCTTGGAGCAGAAGTCTGGGAGAGCAGAAGAAATTGCCTTCTCACGGCAATAGTCTAGGAGAGTAGAAAGAGGATTTGTGTTTGGATTATCTTCTTCCTAGGAGCGGCCGACGGCATCCCTTTGATAAGGGATTGGTTGGCGCAAGGAAAAGGGATCAACTTGGTGGCCATGGTTCTTGGTAGATCGTCGCCCACACGACGTCCAAGAGGGAGGGTCATACGGTAGAAGATCGTAAGGTAACGGAAGGTATATTCTTCCTTGACTCCTTTCATTCTTATTTGTACCTTATTCAATTGCCTCGTCATTTCATGTTTGTTATTTAATTATTTTGAATGCGAATCATAGTCAATAATTATTTAACTGGACCCCGACCATAAACACAAAAGTCGGCGATCAACTCGTCGGCTTTTCCGCGGTCGAACGGTCGAGCAAATTGCAAGACCAATTTTGGTAATTGGCTAAGTTGCAATTTGAATCGTTCGATACGGTACGAGACGGTCGATGGGAAATGACTCTCTATTCAGATTAAATTTTTTAATCCGTAGGCATAGAGAGGTCTCCCGGATCGACCACGTATCCGCTTAGGAAACCCACTAAGCCATACCCAACAATTGGTATCAGAGCCAGGTTTCCGGCTTTGTGTGTTTGAGGATTGGTTAATTTTTGCATTTTTATACATTTTATTTAGTTGGATGATATGTGGATGTGCGTAGGCTAACTTTGTGTTGCAGGCACAAGATTCCAACTTATCATGGCCAAATAATGATTGTGTGAATGGTTTTGTAATTATTATAATTAATAAATCCTAGAGGATGACGAGGTGACGACACGACTGAAGGCGCATTGGAGACCAAGGCCATGAAAGTAATCTGGGATTTTCTATTTTTCATATGTTGGTTATATGCTTGTTGTATGAATGTGCTAGTTAAAATTCCTCATAATAAATTACTAAGTGGGAGAGGGACCCTAAGGGTCCCATGGCTTCCATTACAATCCGATAAGTGATGCGAACAAGTTGCGTGTCGGCTCTGAGTGCCTTCCTCCCCATCGGATGGATTTGTTCTGCGGATCACTGGGTCGGAAAAGACTATAGAAAATTGTTAAAGAGCGTGTGTACTTCCCCATCGGAAGGCACATAATCAGAGATAATTTTCTTAGTGTCGTGTAATGGTGAACACTTAGATGCGAATAATAGTATCCTCCCCATCGGAGTCACTGCTATTATTTTGCAGAGCCGAAGTGGACCAACTATTAATCTTACTTGTCAAAAAGTTAGGTTGACAAGATAGTAAGATTAATGGGTAAAACCTCCTCTTACGAATGTGAAAATTCGTATACGTCCACACCATCGTGGCATGCGAATTTTTCGGTGTTTAGAGGTGTTGGTTGATTTTGAAAATTTATTGTTGTGAGGAATCAATTTATTTTCGATTTCTAAAGTAGTGTGAGTTGTGATTCTCAGGATTTTCAAAATGGCTTTTAACCCACTAGCTACAATACTTAAGGAGAATAAACTTACTGGACCCAACTATATTGACTGGAAGAGAAACATGGACATAGTCCTTACGGCTGAAGAGTACAAATTTGTGCTCACCGAAAAATGTCCTGATAAGCCTAGCAACAACTCTGGTGAAGGGCAGAAGGAGCATTACAAGAAATGGGTTAAGGCAGATGAGATGGCGCGGTGTTACATTCGGGCATCCATGTCGAATGTATTGCAACATCAGCATCAGGCCATGCCCACTGCTTGTGATATGATGCTGACCGAGAGTTGCTCGGATCGGGTGACATGTGGGGGGGCGCCCCCAACGTTCAGGGCGCCCCAGGAGGCTATAAAAAGCCCCTCGACCCCAAGGCTTCAACAATCACTGCTTCCAACGCCAATACACTCTTCTACTCAAACGCTTTGCTCCGGAAACCTCCCAACTCGAGATACAAGCGCCGACGACGTCCCTCTACTCCGAGATATATTCCACATCGGACGTCGGTAACGAAGTGCTGTCCTTTTAAGTTTACTGTACTATAATTGTAATATCTGTTTGTAAACCGTTTTGCGCACATATAGAATTGCCCGCAGTAAACGGTCAACGACCGTGGGCCTTGGAGTAGGAGCCGACCGCGACTCCGAACCAAGTAAAATCTTGGTGTTTGTGTGTTGTTTAGTTTTAATTTTTCAGCTGCGTATTCTCTTTTTCAATCCGAAACAATTTACGATATTCACCCCCCCCCTCTATCGTATTCTCTCGATCCAACACTAGTGAGTGAAGCTAGGTTGAATGAAGTCCCGGTGAGTGAAGCTGGGCACAGAGTCTTGGTCCGGGGGACTGAGCACGAGTTAGAGAAGGCTAGTGAGCCATTCTCTTGACTTAGAAGTTGAATTGGGAGTCTCTAGATCGGTTGGGTGACCGATCAGGGAGTTGGCACGAACTCCTATTATGGATAGGTCTGGTGACCGATCAGGCATGTAATTCCTGCGAGTTGTGACAATCAGACTGCTGGTGACCGATCTGGTGACCGATCAGGGTCAGTTCGCGATTCCTCTTTTCTCACTGTGGACTGATCAGGCTGGAGCCTGATCGGTCTGGGCTTACCCTGATTGGTCCGGTGACCAATCAGGGTCCTCTCTGATCGGTCTGGTGACCTATCAGTAGCTGTAACTTTAATTTGAAATCGCTATCAGACTCTTGATCGCATCTGCATTTTCTCTGCTACCTGTTGATATTGTGTGATATTGTTTGATATGCATTTGCTAAGCCTCTGTTGGATTGTGCAGACATTATAGGGAGGATTCAAGCCAAGGAGGAGAGTCAATTGGGGACTTTCCGTTGAGCAGGTTTGTATGTATTCTCTTCTCAGGTTTCAACGACTTCTGAGGCGCTGAGGCGCGGCTGGCGACTGACGGAGGCTCAGCTGAAGAGGTCTTCAGTGGATTGAGTGCTCAGAGAGGTCAGTGGGTTCAGGCTGTGCTCAGGGGATGCTAACGAAGCTTGGCGACGAGGAGAGGAAGCTTAAGAAGAAACTGGGAAGCAGAGGAGCGGAAGAACTAACAGAAAAACGAGTGAAGTTTTTGGCTGTGGGGTTGAGCTCTCTGTGTGTAGTTTCTGCTTGAGCATTCCTGTGATACTTGAGAGTAATTCCTTCTTAGTCTTGTGAGCTTATCTTGTATCCTATTGAGACGCTTGTGGAGAGGTTTCTCCACCGAGAAGGAGACGCTGTTTTATCCGGGTCACCAGGGCTTGATCTGCCGACGATCAAGGGATCGCCCAGCTCATGAGCACGCCAAGGAGTAGGGGCAAGTTATCCCCGAACCTTGTACATCACGGTGTTAGCGTCGGTTTATTTTCTTTCCTGTTTTTGTTCTTTCTGTTGTGTATATTTCTGCTGCTAATCTGATAACGCAGAAGAGTTGAAAGAGAAGTAGATTGTAGTGTCTGGCTACATTCACCCCCCCTTAGCCATCCAAGCACCAACAGGGTTGACTAGCTTGCCTTTTTGCTTTGGTACTTTTGTCGTCTTCGAACTCTCTCTGCTGCTACCTCTGAAATCTGGCAATCTTCGCCCTATAAGTTCTACACCCTTTGTTCTCATCTTTTGTCCCTTTCATAGCGTTTTTGTGTCCCTTCTTCCGACCCTAAATGAGACCTAGGATGTCCGATGAAAGTCTTTAGTCTTTTGGTATGAGTCCACCACTCTGACCTGTACTAGGGGCGACATGGAACAACTATGATTGATATTTCAAATACCAGCCAACCATCGCCTTATCATACTAAGTCCTTTCGACCGACCTACCTATCCATTTGACGGTTTGACCACATTCTTTCAAGGGTAGATGTTGGGAGGTCTTTGATTTCCCACCACAACCTTCTTTTCTGAAGTATTTGAGTATTTCCGCATCCCCGGTAACAATTGACACCTAACTCCTCTATGGCATAACTATAATTTTTTTTACTATACCAGGTACCCCTCAATCCCCAAGTCTTCCATTACTTCTTTTATCCTAAGAATGTGGAGGTTGGGGTTTTCTACTTCATGGCGAGACTCGTATGCATCATTTTAGAGAAATACTTGAGCTCACACAAGAGATGGAAATCTCATTACCTGTTTGTCTGACCTCCAACTCCCTTCTCGTGGTCCACCTCTTAGCAAATAGAGCAACTACAGTAGGCAACCTTGGGCAGATTCAAGCTAGATCCCATTTAATTGATGGTTATAGACCAGTTATCTGACCTCCACTTCGATGCCCACCTACTACTTGAGGAGGGCTTTCTTTTCTGCATTGGGCTGAGCCCAATTGATGCCAAGCTCGATGCTCCTTCAATAAGGATTTACCTATCTTTGCATCTATGAAGGCTAATTGAATGTTTTCCTTTCTATTCTGCTCAAACCATGTTTAAAGCATCCATCGACAAGGTCTTGAAGCTACTCAAGTTTGAGATGGAGGAACGAGTGTTCCTCCCACTTGCTCCTCGGGCGATGCTATTGCTAACACAGAAGAGATATTGTTGCCTTGTCCTTTGATGTTGGTGGTGTACATCTCATCGCATGACTCTGAGGAGGACCCTCCCCCCTCGGGGACAAATGAAAAGGCATTGGGTCTTCTATGAAATCAAATTCAAGCTGTTGAGATCTTGGTTTCCCAGCCTACTAAGCCAATGTCGCCACTCACTAAGCTGAGTTCCTAGCCCGACAAGTCACTTTCCTAGCCATTGGGGCAAGGTTCTCTACCAGCAGGGCTAAGTTCTCTACCAGCAGGGCTAAGTTCTCCGATGTTGCTCGCCGGATCTAGTTTGCCCCTTTAACCCTTTGGTCCTTGAGCCCCGACTCCATCCTTGGGTGATCCCCCACTAAGCTTTCTAGGGCAGCCTGATTCGTTGTTCTCGTGACAATGGCCAAGTGGAAGTATTCCCTCCTTGTTAAGGGCACTTAGTGGACAAAATATTCCATGAGGGTCTCGTCCCCCATCTATGCTAGGCAGTCATCTATTAGAGAGGGGTTGGGCTACCATGTTGAAGTTGCTAAGTAGAAGTCCATGGATGCCCTCGGGGACTCGGTGGCTTTGACGACAACCGGGGGTATGTATAATTGATTATGTTTTGGTATGGATGAGTTATGATCTTTGCTTTGCCTTGCAGATGTTGGTCGAGATCCAGGAGATGACTGCCCACTTCCTCAATATCCTCCATCCATGTAGGTCCATGCACGCTCGTGGCCGAGCTCAAAGCTAGACACGTCCCTCCTAGAAAGGAGTTGGAGGAGGCGAAGGCAGGCTTGTTGGGACCGGGTGCATGTTGACATGGATGCGGGTTCGTAATTTTAAAATTAATTACGTGCAGCGGAAGGTTTAGCATAAATAATTTCTCAAATTATTTAACCACACATCTAAGCATGCAACCTTATGTTGTATAGACATGATCATATATTTAAAATTTTGCAGAAACGTAAACTAATTTACGTATTACCTCGCGTAACTCGAAGGAAAGGACAAGATCCAACCGTAAGCGTCCCTCGGAAGCTCCGCCTCTATTCGCGTCCACGCCGAGTATCTTCGGGATGACTTCGCAAGGCCACGAGTTTCGTGTTCTCGAGAACTACTAGATTCTCCGAGAACATGACAAGAAAACCAAGAGAGAAGTAATCACATCGGAAAAACTCACTACCAAGGTTGGCCGAAATCACAATTCCGGCGAGAAGGAGGAAGATGACTTGCGCCCAATCCCAAGGTGATGATGGCCGGAGAGGAAGATCGTCCCAACGGAAGAACTTCGTCGCCTCGGTGCTTCTCCTTGTGCTCACGGCAAGAAGAAGGGAGAAGAAGCTTGTGGCCGGCCAAGAGGAAGAAGGGAGGAGAGGGAGAGAGCCCAGGCAAGAATACTTCGATTGATTTCCAAGCCTTGCCTTGGGTCCTTTATATAGTGGCCTCTCAACCGCCAAGTCTCCTTTTTTCTTATGGAATAAATTTTCTATGACTTATTCCATCATGCCAAGTTTTATCATATTTTAATTCATGATAAAAAACCGACCAAGTCTCTTTTTTTCTTATGGAATAAATTTTCTTATCATGGTAAATCAATCCATGATTGATTTTATAAAATAAAATAAACCAATCCATGGTTCATTTTAATTTCGATGAAAAATAAACCAAACCTTGGTTTATTATATAAAAATTTATATCATCCATAATTTTATAAAACAAACCTCACAATTGGTTTATTTTATAAATTGAACCAAAAACTTGGTTCTCTCCCTTTGTTGTGGCCGGCCAAGCAAAGAGGGTGGAGACCCTCTTTGGCCGGCCCATCCAAGCCATGCCCCAATGAATTAAACTCATTTAATTCATCTATTAAGTCTTCAAAAGACTTAGCCATTTTACGCTTCCGATGCGTCTCTAAAAAATTCAGATTCGACTTATCATTTGGCTCAACCAAACCTAATCTCTCTTGATTGGAAAATCCAATTTTCAACTCATTTTAAATCTCTCGGATTACTCGTAGTGCATGTGACTAAATAGGCTTTCAATTTATGTTGGCCATCTATAATTAACCAATTATAGAACGATCATGAGTGGCACCTAGAAGTACATCATGATCCCAAATTAATCGAAAGATCAACTGTTGACCTCAGAAACTATTCTGAAACCCTTCAGCAGCTATAATGAATCGTGCCCCATTCCCTTCACCATCTTATACCCATTTGGTTCAGGACATGGTCTATGTGTGTCAGTCCCCACTAGGCTGACTACGTCACACCTAGCCCAAGTAACGTTTTCTCGTCCTACGGATTCTAATTACTCTCATATATTTAAGAGATTCATACTCTGAACATGTCATGCTCTGGCCAGAGGCTTCGAGTAACAATCCGACGATAGGCCTTGGGTATACATCTCCTCGCAAGGAGTGGTGAATCCTTTGTAGGTTGTTCAAACATCTTCGTGCACTTCGGCTTATACCCAATCATCCTGGGTCCACACCTCCTTAGAGATGCTTGCTTAAAATGTCAAAGTATAAGTCTCCATGACCAAGATGACTTGAACACCGCAAGTCAAAGGAACATCGCACTTAAGCTGCAGTAAGAACTTCATTGACATATCTATATATAAACTACCATATGAAGTTTTACAGCCAGTCACTCTAATGAACTAGTTCCCTTAACTAGCATTCATGTTTATCTCCGGACATCCCAATGTCACCAGCCAGTGAGAATCAGCTGATTAGAGAACAATCCATGCTAGTCTCAACAGAATTGATAGTGTCCGTATTTATCAATTCATCGACTATGGACAATTTCAATACTTCAGAATTGCACATGTAGAGATAATCACTAGTTGTGAATTCATCACAAATTCTCTCATGCTGTGAATTGTATTGCGGACATTCAGTAAATGAGTTTAAGATCTCAATCAAATACATAAACATGTATACTCAAATAGTGAATATTCATTTATTAAAATAGATGATTACAATCATAAGGCGATTGCCTTAGGACACTTTTTCATATCACTAACAAACTCCCACTTGGCCTAATGTCAATCGCTACGGTATCCAATACCACAGGCTCTAACATGACCCTCAAACTTGCTTTGAGGCAAGGCCTTAGTTAAAGGATCCGTTAAATTCCTTTCAGTGGGAATTTTCTCAATTTGTATATCATTCCTACTTATAATCTCTCTGATCAGAAGATAGCGGCGAAGCACATGTTTGGATCGCTGATGAGACCTTGGTTCCTTCACTTGTGCAATAGTTCCATTGTTGTCGCAATAAACCGGTATTGCTTCATCAATGGTTGGAACCACACCAAGTTTTGAGACAAACTTCTTGATCCAGACTGCTTCCTTTGCTGCTTCTGAAGCTGCAATATATTCCGCTTCCATGGTAGAATCCGCTACGGTGTCTTGCTTGGAACTCTTCCAACTTATTGCGCCTCTATTCAAAATAAATACGTATCCGGATTGAGATTTGGAGTCATCCTTATCTGTCTGGAAACTGGCATCTATATACCCACGTATTATCATATCACCTTCTCCATATATTAGGAACACATCCTTAGTTTTTCTCAAGTACTTGAGGATTGTCTTGACAGCCGCCCAATGATCCATTCCTGGATCAGACTGGTATCTGCTTGTGACGCTCAGAGCATACGATACATCGGGCCTAGTACATAACATAGCATACATGATAGATCCTATCGCGGATGCATAAGGAATCTTATTCATGCAAATCCTATCGTCTTCTGTGCGCGGACACATAGACTTCAAAAGTTTGATCCCATGCCTGATGGGAAGGTAACCTTTCTTGGATTCCGACATGCTAAACCTTTCTAGCACTCGGTCTATATATGTTGACTGCGAAAGACCAAGCAACCGTTTTGATCTATCTCTATAGATTCTAATCCCAAGGATATAGGTTGCTTCTCCCAGGACTTTCATGGAGAAAGTTTTGGACAACCAAATTTTAACTGACTGTAAGACTGCTATATCGTTTCCTATAAGTAATATGTCATCGACATATAACACTAGGAATACGACTGCACTCCCACTAACCTTCTTGTACACACAAGGTTCGTCAGGATTTTGTGAGAAATCAAACTCTTTGATTGTCTCATCAAAACGGATGTTCCAGCTCCTGGATGCTTGCTTTAATCCATATATGGATCGTCGAAGCTTGCTTACTTTGGTTTTATCAACCGATGTGAAACCTTCAGGTTGTATCATATATACATCCTCAAGCAGGTTTCCATTAAGGAAAGCTGTTTTCACATCCATTTGTCATATCTCATAATCATAATAAGCTGCTATGGCCAGGAGCATCCGAATGAATTTAAGTATAGCTACTGGCGAATAGGTTTCGTCATAATCAATTCCTTGTTTTTGACGATATCCTTTTGCCACTAATCTAGCCTTAAAGGTAACAACATTACCTTCTATGTCGGTTTTCTTCTTGAAAACCCACTTGCACCCTATGGGCTTAATCCCTTCAGGTGGGTTAACCAAGTCCCATACTTGATTTTTGTACATGGAATCCATTTCCGACTTCATGGCTTCAAGCCACTTATCCCTTTCTGAATTTTTCAGAATATCTTCATAACTGATAGGTTCGTCATTGTTAATGAGTAACACGTCGTTCAATTCACTTATGAGAAATCCGTATCTCTCTGGAATATTGCGTGTCCTCTCAGACCTACGAAGAAGTGGTGTCGTTTTAGGTTCAACTGATAGCTCATCATTATGAGTTATTGGTTGTGGGTCTAGACTAGGTGTCTCTGTAATGTCTATTGGAGTTTCTTGAACTTCTTCAAGTTCAATGCTACTCCCACTGTTTTCTTGTAAAAGAAATTCTTTTTCTAGAAATACAGCATACCTTGAAACAAACACCTTTTGTTCCAAGGGATGATAGAATTGGTAACCCTTCGTTTCCTTAGGGTATCCAATAAATAGACATTTATCAGACTTAGCATCCAATTTATCTGATACAGTCCGCTTTACATAAGCAGGACAACCCCATATCTTTAGGTGAGATAAATGAGGTTTCTTACTATTCCACGTCTCATATGGAGTAGTAGAGACTACCTTGATCGGGACTCTGTTTAGCAAGTAAACAGCTGTCTTAAGCGCATAGCCCCAAAAGGATTTTGGAAGAGTTGCATGATTCATCATAGATCTAACCATGTCCATCAAGGTTCGGTTACGTCTCTCAGATACACCATTATGCTATGGTGTATATGACGGAGTCCATTGAGACAATATCCCATTGTCCCTAAGATAATCTTGAAACTCTTGACTTAAGTATTCACCACCCCGATCGGATCGAAGTATCTTAATACTTTTGCCAAGCTGTTTCTCTACTTCACTTCTGAACTCTTTGAATTTCTCAAAAGCTTCAGATTTGTGTTTCATTAAGAACACATACCCAAATCGTGAGTGATCATCGATAAAGGTAATGAAGTAGCTATATCCTCCTTGTGCAAGAGTTGACATTGGTCCACATATATCAGTATGTATTAGACCAAGCAATTCTCCCACTGGTTTATCTTTTTCGGAAAAGGGTAATTTGGTCATCTTGCCTTTTAAGCATGATTCGCATGTATCAAATGAACCAGGTTCAAATGATTCCAGAATTCCACATCGGTGTAATTTGGTCATGTGTTTCTTGCTTACATGGCCAAGACGACAATGCCACGTATAGGAGTCTATTTGATTATCTATTTGAGCACGTTTGTTGCTAACTTCGATATTGAAAACGTCACCGGATAAATCTAACGTGTAGATTCCATTGCATAAAGTTTCGGTCCCATAAAGAACACCATTTAAAGTTATGTAACAGCAATTGTTACTAAAAGTTAAATGGTAACCCTTTTCATTCAAGCATGAAATAGATACAATGTTCTTTATTAACGAAGGAACAAAATAACAATTATCCAATTCTAAGACAAGTCCAGTAGGGAGCTTTAGCAAATATGTTCCGATGGCAATAGCAGCAATCTTTGCTCCATTTCCAACTCGCAAATTCGCTTCTCCCTTGACGAGTCTTCTTCTATTCCTTAGCCCGTGTATGTCATTACATATATGTGAGCTACACCCAGTATCAAGTACCCAGGTGTACGAGGAAATAGAGTGACATTCAATAACGAAGATGCCTGAAGAGGATGGGGCAACAGATGCCTTCTTCTTCAAGGACTCAAGATAAACCTTGCAGTTTCTTCGCCAGTGGCCCTCCTTGCCGTAGTGATGGCAAGTGCCTTTTGGCCTTAGTTAACTTATTGGTGTCCAAAATGGAACGCAAATTCAGAGAACACATGATCAGGTGATTATCCTAGAAATACAAATTGAGATTATGTGATGAGAATGATAAAGAATGCATCAATATACATTAATTAAATCCTATTTATTTTTCGAATTGAATAACCCTTTTTATCAATTCGGGAGATCGTAGGAACATCTCCAAATAGGTTGATATCCAACCATAGTTATGAACAACCATGGCTGGAGTCCATCAAGTTATTCTTAGCTATGAAGGTAGGTAATTATACCGATTACATATTACACATATGTAACTATCACATTATGCTATCAACTAATTGAATGTTTGCATATATCATTGGGTTGTTAACTCATTAACAAGTATGCAACAATATACATAGCACCCAACTGCACCTCTCTTTACATCGACCTTGGCTGTGGCACAACAAATCGATGCTCCAAGCTTAAGGCTGACCCATTAATCAAGAAATAGTTTTAATATGGTTGGAGCTCATTCAATCATTTAGTCAGGCTTGGATGTGTCCAACAACCAAAACTAAGGATTGACCTCTAACTCCAACTATATTAATCATAAACTAATTCCATGGTTTGAACATATTGAAGTTCAAGCCGGGCATGGATGTGTCCATCAACCCAAACGAGAAACAAAACTCCGGTTCTAACCATATTAATGGAAGGTGTTGGCCTTAATATTTTGTAAGGGGTTTTGGGTCTTATCTTTTTTCTTTTAAGCACATTCATGACATATAATTATGTCATGTACTAACGATTTCCTTAATAAAGTATGTATTTGACTTAATTTATCAAGTCTCATTAATTGAATTAGGAACCGGATTTCCTAATTCTAATTTCATACTTTATTCAAGGAATTGTTTTGGGAAACAATTTCCTAAATTATCATAATCAATTTCGGAAATAATATATTTAAGACTTTGATTTCTCTAAATCAAATCTTATTAAATTAAGAGACAGATTCCCTTAATTCAACCACATATTATTTTCATGAAAATCTTATTTAAGGAAATATACTCTATAGGAAATAATTTTCCTAATTAATTTTGGAGACAATAATATGTAAGAGCATCACCTCATAAATCAAATAAGAAAATTATCGTTTGAGAATCACCTCAAAATATTCAAGATTTGATCACATATTTTATTTATGAAAAATTAATATCAATAACTTAATTTGGACGGCTCCCCGAGGCTCAATCCAAATTAAACATTTGCAGTTTAAATTCAATTTAGAAAATTTAATTATAACAACTAACTTTAAATTGGACGGCTCCCCGAGGCTCAATCCAAAATAAAGAATTTTGTAAATAATTTAATTTCCAATTATGAATTTAAATGTCAATTAATATTCCATAATTTGTCTAGACTTTTTTGAAAGAATGTGCCCAAAATTGCGAGCTTTCCATAAATGGAAAGTTTCCAAAAATAAAATGTTTTCAGAATAATTGTAAGTTTCTGGTACAAAGAAAACTTACATATTTCCAAAATTAAAAAATTTCCAAAATAGAAAATTTCCAAAATTGGAAAGTTTCCAAAAATGAAAAGTTTTCACAATTATCATAAAATTTCAGAAACAGAGATATTTCAAATGTTTGCGAAATTTCATGAGGATTTCCAAACCTTGAAATTCCTAAATCGGAAATTTACCATAATTGGAAAGTTTCCATAATTGGAAAATTTTTCAAAATTGAGATCATGACAAAGTTTTCCGCAAAACAATTATATAATTATGCCGAATACTAACCGGCTCTGATACAACTGTTGGGATCGGGTGCATGTTGACATAGATGCGGGTTCATAATTTTAAAATTAATTACGTGCAGCGGAAGGTTTAGCATAAATAATTTTTTAAATTATTTAACCACACATCTAAGCATGCAACTTTATCTTGTGTAGACATGATCATATATTTAAAATTTTGCAGAAACGTAAACTAATTTACGTATTACCTCGCGTAACTCGAAGGAAGGGATGAGATCCAACCGTAAGCATCCCTCGGAAGCTCCGCCTCTATTCGCGTCCACGCCGAGTATCTTCGGGATGACTTCGCAAAGCCACGAGTTTCGTGTTCTCGAGAACTACTAGATTCTCCGAGAACGCGACAAGAAAACCAAGAGAGAAGTAATCACATCGGAAAAACTCACTACCAAGGTTGGCCGGAATCACAATTCCGGCGAGAAGGAGGAAGATGACTTGCGCCCAATCCCAAGGTGATGATGGCCGGAGAGGAAGATCGTCCCAACGGAAGAACTTCGTCGCCTCGGTGCTTCTCCTTGTGCTCACGGCAAGAAGAAGGGAGAAGAAGCTTGTGGCCGGCCAAGAGGAAGAAGGGAGGAGAGGGAGAGAGCCCAGGCAAGAATACTTCGATTGATTTCCAAGCCTTGCCTTGGGTCCTTTATATAGTGGCCTCTCAACCGCCAAGTCTCTTTTTTCTTATGGAATAAATTTTCTATGACTTATTCCATCATGCCAAGTTTTATCATATTTTAATTCATGATAAAAACCGACCAAGTCTCCTTTTTTCTTATGGAATAAATTTTCTTATCATGGTAAATCAATCCATGATTGATTTTATAAAATAAAATAAACCAATCCATGATTCATTTTAATTTCCATGAAAAATAAACCAAACCTTGGTTTATTATATAAAAATTTATATCATCCATAATTTTATAAAACAAACCACACTTGGTTTATTTTATAAATTGAACCAAAAACTTGGTTCTCTCCCTTTGTTGTGGCCGGCCAAGCAAAGAGGATGGAGACCCTCTTTGGCCGGCCCATCCAAGCCATGCCCCAATGAATTAAACTCATTTAATTCATCTATTAAGTCTTCAAAAGACTTAGCCATTTTACGCTTCTGATGCGTCTCTGAAGTTTGGCTCAACCAAACCTAATCTCTCTTGATTGGAAAATCCAATTTTCAACTCATTTTAAATCCCTCGGATTACTCATAGTGCGTGTGACTAAATAGGCTTTCGATTTATGTTGGCCGTCTATAATTAACCAATTATAGAACGATCATGAGTGGCACCTAGTAGTACATCATGATCCCAATTAATCGAAAGATCAACGGTTGACCTCAGAAACTATTCTGAAACCCTTCAGCAGCTATAATGAATCGTGCCCCATTCCCTTCACCATCTTATACCCATTTGGTTCAGGACATGGTCTATGTGTGTCAGTCCCCACTAGGCTGACTACGTCATACCTATCCCAAGTAACGTTTTCTCGTCCTACGGATTCTAATTACTCTCATGTATTTAAGAGATTCATACTCTGAACATGTCATGCTCTGGCCAGAGGCTTCGAGTAACAATCCGACGATAGGCCTTGGGTATACATCTCCTCGCAAGGAGTGGTGAATCCTTTGTAGGCTGTTCAAACATCTTCGTGCACTTCGGCTTATACCCAATCATCCTGGGTCCACACCTCCTTAGAGATGCTTGCTTAAAATGTCAAAGTATAAGTCTCCATGACCAAGATGACTTGAACACCGCAAGTCAAAGGAACATCGCACTTAAGCTGCAGTAAGAACTTCATTGACATATCTATATATAAACTACCATATGAAGTTTTACAGCCAGTCACTCCAATGAACTAGTTCCCTTAACTAGCATTCATGTTTATCTCCGGACATCCCAATGTCACCAGCCAGTGAGAATCAGCTGATTAGAGAACAACCCATGCTAGGCTCAACAGAATTGATAGTGTCCGTATTTATCAATTCATCGACTAGGGACAATTTCAATACTTCACAATTGCACATGTAGAGATAATCACTAGTTGTGAATTCATCACAAATTCTCTCATGCTGTGAATTGTATTGCGGACATTCAGTAAATGAGTTTAAGATCTCAATCAAATACATAAACATGTATACTCAAATAGTGAATATTCATTTATTAAAATAGATGATTACAATCATAAGGCGATTGCCTTAGGACACTTTTCTCATATCACTAACAG
>JAGFNQ010001585.1:126277-207499 GCA_024364735.1 Boesenbergia rotunda
AAAATACTTTAAGACTTTTGAAAGAAGATTTGCCCTTAAAACTTTTTTGCAAAAAAATCTGCACTAGAGAATTTAACTTTACTTTTTCAAAAAAAATTATTTTTTTTACTCCTTTTTTTACTCTCCCCCTTTGCCATATATCAAAAACTGATTGAAAACCAATTGTCACGCCCCGAGACCCAGGAGCCACTGATCCAATAAAAAATCGGACAGCACCTCCCCTGTCCAGCGGACAATTTACACATACATACAACACAACCACGCAGTTTAATTGGCCTCAAGCCTCAAATCCAAACAAAACAACGAATATATGACAACATAAGCATAAATCTAAAGCACGAACTTACCTGAGCTGCCGGAGGCAGGAACGTAGCAAAGCCACACACATAGTCCAACATAGGACTCCAAAAGTACAATCCCATAAAGAAAATCACATACTACAAGTCCACGATAATCCAACGCGGCAAAATGAAATATAACATGATCAAAATCTGAAAGTAAACTATAAAAACCAGATCGGTTGTCGTCACGAGCATGAGACTGGCAACTCGGGCCCTCCTGGCAGATATCAACTAGAAATTAAAAACATGGGCAACGGTATGAGTCTAAATGAACTCAGCGGATACCTTAACAGATATGCATAGTAAGTTATACTAAGAATAAGAGTCACGCTGATACAGTCTCATATGTACAATAGGAAAGGCATACACTGAAGACACTGAATGTAGGTACATACCAGAATCCATCTATCCTGCAGAGGGGTGAAATAAAACCCTATAGAACAAGTATAACACATAATCCAAGGTAAACAAGTTTCTATTATATGCATGTCAATTAAGTGCAGTAATCAAATGCAGCAAGTAATGCACGATGCAAAATATGCACATGGTGCAATGACTTGTGTCACCCCTAACATCAATCAGGACACTGTCCACCTATCATAAATGAACGTCCGCATGGGTAGAGCTGTGACAACCTGTACGCACCCTGCCATCACTGCTTCGGAGTGACCGAGTGGACAGGATGCTGGCGGAGTACACCCTCCTACCCCAAGCAATGGGGGAGTCTCGCTCTCATCTTCTCGTGTCTCTGAACGTGAAGGGATCCCTGGCTGCTACCACACTCCAGAACCACCCTCCAAATAGTGACCGAGCGGAGCAATACAGGGCAAATGCACACACTCTATGGTAGCCATTACCCCTGAGTGGATGTGTGTGCATATCCTCATGTAACTAGCGATGGGCTCAGACTATATAGGAGTCGATGATCATCAGCATGCAACAATGCAAGTATGGTGCATGACACTAACACATACAACATCCACCAAGTCCTCATCTATCACCTCAGTGTGCTAGGTATAGGTCTGAATCCTATATCATGGGATACAAGTAACATACTAGGTATACTGAAAAAGTAACTAGTGATCCATCAATGTCAAAATGCAAGAGGACATATCACTACATCTATGCACGTATATACACATGGCAACCATCGAGACTGTATGGAACTAAAGGGAGATCATCTCAAGAATAAGCAACAGATGTTAAGTAAAGGTATACTAAGGCAGAGGATAACGTATAAACTTACTGCTATCTATAACAAACCATGCATAGCAATATGACAATATCAAAAGAGATAAGTCAGAGGTACATGCCTCAATAGAGATGCTCGTATCAGAAAAGAATCTCCCGTCTGATAATCAAAAATGATAAATCCAATCAATGCTCTGTATCAAAGGTATAATGTTTAGATACAATAATATATAATTTATAGCTAAACAAGCCATCTCAATTTATTAGGATCATCTTAGCTATCCTATCTCATTTAATTAACTCTAATTAAATGATTAGTCCTTAATTATTTCAAGCTTCCCAAGATTAGATTCATGTTAGGTTTCCGGAACCCGAATCATCAAGTTTAGGTTATTAGGTTTAATCTAAAATTAACCTTACAGTACCAACATGAATACTAATCCCAATAATGCCAAATCGTAAAGTAAAGCTCACTATGGCATTACCAAATCCATACAATCCACAACCAAATCTTAACACTTCCAATCTACCATAAGCTAACCTCACAATAGCAAAAGAGGAACTCACAAAAACTCCTCCAATTCGGATTCAATGCAAAAACAACCATATCAATTCCTTACCTCAACCCCCAAGCGATCCAAAGCCAATAGCAGAACGTTCTATCCAAAATGTGCTCCAAATGGATTTGTTTTCAAGAATTCAAGGTAAGGAAGGATCAAACACGAGAAGCATTTGCAGGGCATCTTAACCATTGTGCCACAGAATTCAAATCTAAATCCCAAATGTCCAGAACTCCACCACAGAGCAAACCTCCAACATTTCAATTTGAAAATAGCTATAGAACAAGTCTTGAGCTTACCAGAATTCGTCCTGCCTGTTAGGATGTATACTAAAAGTCTTGCTTATGGTTAGGATACATCTACATTTTAAAGAGAATCATAGAATCACACAGTGCATGTTTATATTAGTATATACACAAAATGTCTAATACTTGGCATTGTAGATAATATGGTGTGTGGTGTCGCACAGAAGATAATGTTATCAGGTTCCTTGTCGAAGTATAAGAAAGAGGCTCAGACCCAAGATGGAGTTGGACAAACTATCAGTATGGTTGCAGTGTAATTAGGTGTGGTTTATCTTAACCATAGAATTACACTAGTGTACTTTGTGTACATTGAGTAGGACCAAAAGAGAGGTCGTCCAATTTTTGTACTGACTTTGTAAATTGGATTAGACCTCGGATAATATTATGAAGTACGATCTCTTAATCCCGAAATAATGATGAGCATATATTATTAATTATTATTTCTTTGATTTACCAATGGGCGAGATCTATTCTGTTAGATCGATAGGCCCAGTAAGTTGGGAGATAATATTAATAATATGATGTGCCATTGATTATTGACGAAATCCGTGTCCTGGTGAGTCAAGTTGATGATGCCCCCTTGGTGAGCTCAAAAAGGTCGTCATGTTAAATAATGCAAGTGGACTATGGTCCGGCATGATGAAAAGGTTGAGTGGTTCAAATCAAGGATCAAGAAGATAATTAATTTAATTATCAGTAAATTAAATTAATTATCGGGCATACAATATCTTAAACACGGGGAGATGGACGACTCGTAATATGTGGAGCCCATATGAAAATATAGGGGTTGGTGAGGAAGTATAATGGGATCCTTTAGTGAAATGGATCATCTTTAATGGATCGGGTTTGGATTCATTAGCGGGCAAGAACCAACTCCTCCTCATGGTCCCTATCTTAGCCCTATAAATACCCCATAGGAGTCATGATACAAGGCTATTTAATCTCTAATTAATTGGAGAATTAATCCACACCAAAACCCTCTCTCCCTCCCCTCTCTTTCCTAGGTCATCGGCGCAAGGGGAGAAGAGGGTTGTTTCACCTTCTTCTCCTCCCCATCTCCTCCAATGCTCCTTGGTCAGCGTTCACAGGGCAGAGGAGAAGTTGTGCTTCTCTTTTGGTGATCGACGATGGCTAGAAGGTGGAGGAGAAGTGGCCGGCGGCAAGGATTAGGCGGCATCGGTAGCTTTGTGGAAGAAGGACTTTAAGGAAAAGAAGAATTGTTTTCCTCTCTTCCTTTTATTCTTCCTAGCTTGAGCTCACACAAGAGAAGGGTACAGAGGTAGCTGGCGGAGAGGAATTCCCTCCTCTAGCTCCGGCGGCGGCGGGTTTGGACAAGTTGCCGGCGGCGGAAACTTCTATTTGGTGGAGGAAGAAGAAGTTGTTTGTTGCTTCTTCTTCTAGCTCTTCTTCTTCATTGGGACCCTCTCGGAGCTGCCTTGTTGCCGGAGTACCTTGGGAGCTCAAGGTGGTCAGCGGAGCAAGGAGGAGGGGATGGTTGAAGGTCGGCGGGTAAACCCTAGAAGTAGGGTTTGTTGGTGCATAGAGAAGAAGAAGAGAAAGTGATTAATTCAATGGCCTTGGTGACTCCACAACTTGGTAGATCATCGCCCACACGATGTCCAGGAGGGGAGGGTCATAATGTAGAAGACTGTGAGATAAATGACTAGATATAACTCTCCCGAGCTCTAGTTTTATTTTGCTATGTTTTAATTGTGCCATATTACTTTGTCTCATCATTTTATGTATGTTAGTTGGTTATTTTTGATTCGTTATCATAGACAATAATTAACTAACTGGACCCCGAAGATAAACACAACAATCGGCGATCCAAATTGTCATCTTTTCCACGGTTAATTGATCCAGAAAGTTACAAGGCCTTAACCTTGGTTTTGGCTAAGTTGTAACTTGGATTAATTAACACGACGACAAGACGGTCATTAGAGGAACGGGTCTCTATTCGAATTAAATATTTGAATCCGTAGACATGGAGAGGTCTCTCAGATACGACCCCGTGGTTGTCTTGGAAACCACCAAGCCATACCAACAATTGGTATCAGAGTGAGGTTTCCGGTTTTGTGTGTTTAGGATTCGGTTATTTTTCTGCACATTATCTTGTACATTGTTTTGCTGGATAATCTTTGGATCTGCGTAGGCTAACATTATATTGCAGGCACTAGATTCCAACTATTATGGCAATTGTGATCTTTGTATGTGATTGGTTGTGTTTTCATGTAAATTAATTAAATCCTTGGGGTTGACGAGGCTAGATAAGTTATTTAATTTTTGTAATTAAATATGGCACTTGTTTAGCCATGGTTTTTTATTTAATTTTGATCTAGATGACATGTACACTCCTTCATGGAGTATAGGATCAATAGATGTAAATAAGTAAGCTAGTCATCTCGGCTCGGGGATTCCTTCATGGTGGCTTGCACATGGATAGGATGGAGTGGACGAGGTGATGACACGACTGGAAGCGCATTGGAGACCAAGACCATAATAGTTGGAAAATCTAGGATTTTTTATAGCTCTATTATTTTTTGGTTTATGTGCTTGTTGTGTGTGTGCATGTGAAAACCCTCAAACGCAAATAACTAAGTGGGAGAGGGACCCTAAGGGCCCCATGGCCTCCATTACAATCTGATAAGTGATACGAACAAGTCTGCGCGCGACTCTGAGTGCCTTCCTCCCCATCAGATGAGCTTGTTCTACGGATCACTAGGTCAGAAAAGACTATAGGAAATTATTGAAGAGCTTGTGTACTTCCCAATTGGAAGACACATAATCAGAAATAATTTTTCTTAGTGTCGTGTAATGGTAAACACTTAGATGCAAATAATAGTATCCTCCCTATCAGAGTCACTGCTATTGTTTGTAGGCCCAATGAAGACCAACTATTAATTTTACTTGTCAGAAAGTTAGGATGACAAGATAGTAAAATTAATGGGTAAAACCTCTTCTCACAAATGTAGAATTCGTATACGTCCACACCATCGTGACATGCGAAATTCTAGGTGTTCTGAGGTGTTGGTAGATTTTGTAATAAATTGTTTTTGAGGGGTCAATTTATTTTCGAAATCTAAAGTGTGTGATTGTTATGATTCTCAGGTACTTTAAAATGGATCTAGACCCACTTGAACTGATTGATAGGGAAAACCAATTTAATGCCTCTAACAATAAGGATTGGGAATTAAACATGGATTTTGTCTCTACTGCCGAGGAACCTAAAAGTGATCTTGTCTAGTTCTGTGCTGAAAAGTCTAGCGAGATTAACACTGAAGAGGAGTTTGAGTATTTTAGGAAATGGCTAGAAGCAGACGAGACGACTGAGAGTCATCAAAATCAAGCTTCTTCCATTACCAGTAAAATATCCGAACTCGATGAACTCTTCGGGGAAAGTAATCGAGCTGCTAGGCATAAGGTCTCGAAGAACTAGATGACAACTATCTTAGTTGAGGGCATGCCCGTTAGGGAACATGTCCTCAAAATGATGGTTTGGCTGAAGGAGATGAAAATCCTTGGAGCAAAAATTGATGGGGAATCCCAGATCAATTTTATCCTCCTATCTCTACCAAAGAGTTTTGAGGAGTTCTGCCTAAGATAAAATATGGACGAACGTACATATTCGTGGGCAGAGCTTCTGACAGAACTCGAGGCAGCAGAGGGGTTTTCTCTTCAGAGTTCACATACTTTCATTGCTCAAGAGGTTTCTACTTCTAAACCGAAAGGAAAGAAGAAGAAGAAACAAACTGGAGCAAAGAACGAAATACAGGGACCTCAAGGGCGCATAAAGAAGCCGAAGGGCAAGTGTTTTGTGTGCGAACAGTCAGGACATTGGAAGACGGATTGTCCTCTTCGTCAGAGGAGTACCACAGGTATATTTTCTTCTTGTGTCGTTGTAACATGTTTGGAGGTGATATCTACCGGTACCTGATGTGTAGATACGGATGCCACTAATCATGTCTGCATTTTTGTGCAGGGGTTCAGGAAACCGACGGCTAGCTGAGGAGGATATCACTGACTACATGGATGGGCTATAGAGATGATTTTTACAGTGGGAGTTTATCTATTTCATTTATGTCTTTAGCATAGGTTGATATAGTTTTGGCTTTATAGAGATTACCTTTATGTACTTAGTTTTTGGAAAGAACTTTTGTTCAGTTTCTGGAATAAGATATTTTCTATTGCTTTTATTTGTTAAAAGTGAAGTAGAAGGAATATCTATCAAAGTACATAGATAGGCAATTAATAAAACCAAAAACTCCCATGATGCAAGTAATAGCTTATCATCTTAACTAATGTAAGGAAAAGGTTCCTTCCAAGTAGAACCAAACATATATTTTGTCTCTAAGATTTGGTTTGTTAAACTCTAGTGGGATTCAAAAGTGGTCAACCAATAAGCCCTTCGGTTCATTGGTAAAGGAGGACATGTCTTCCTTAAGATGCTTTTGACTCTTACTAGGGAAGTAACAAAACCAAATGGGCTTGTTCTAAGCCTAGGGGCATAGAGCCAAAAATATGTAGGAATTTGTTCGATCTGATAAGAATAAGTCCTTAATCAATCTAGAATAGAGGTACCCTTGAATACTTTGTTTATTTGATAAACAAATATTTAAAGGAAAATAGTACATTTACTTGATGTACTGCAAGACTGAATACTTTGATGAGATCAAAGAATTCAAGTCTGATGCAGAAGAAACATCAGAATAAAAGTATGGTGACATTATGATTAGATCATGATGGCAAATACCTCTAGGGATAGATGTAGGACATACATATCAGAGAATTGAGATTTGATCACAATTCATAGCGCCTAGTGCGCCCAACAGAGTGGTGCAACACATGGAAGGAAGAAAATCTCTTAAGCTAATTGGTTAAGAAGATGATAAGTCTCTCCGAGATTAGCTAAATTTGTTCAAAGGGATATGTCCTGGATACGAAGGTGTATATGCTTGATTCTGTCTAGGTCAGTAGTCTCTTAAAACCATAGAGATGTGGACTAAGCGAAGGCTTAGTGTAAGACATGTTCAGATTAAGAGTAGTTCAGCACTTGTGCTGAAAAGAGTCACAGACAAGTTGGAATCTAGTGCATATATTCGTAGGTTATCCTAAGGGAACAATAAGGTGGTTTAATAGTCCTAAGGATCAGAGGACATTCGTTGGGACGAATATCTGATTCTTAAGAAAAGGGCTATGTAATAAATCACAAGTCCAAGTATAGAGTTACTCTGAGTAAATTAAATAAGGGGACATTCTGATCTTAGTACCAACTGTACAAGAGGTTATACCACAGGACACTGCACCTCGTGTCACAGAAGATACACAAAGGGTACCTTATCATAGTGGGAGGATTGTTAGACAACCTGAAAGTCTCATGTTCTTGGAGAGTCTATGGATTGGGTCCTAAGTGAACATGAACCAGATCCCTAGACCTATGACAGGGATCATCCGCTTTGAAGAGATAAATACAGTTGTATGGATTTGTTCAAAGGACGGATGATATTGTGTGACAGAAACGAAGTGGTATTCTTGTACTATACGTAGATAATATTTTGTTAGTTGGCAACAATGACGGAATATTGTCAAACGTAAGGGTATGGTTGTCCGCACAATTATGAAGGACTTGAGAGAAGTAAGACATATCCTTGGGGATCAAAGATCTAAGAGATCTTCAGACAAGGATGATGTGCTTATCTCAAGCTCCATATAAAACATTGTCCTAGCTCTTTCTAGCATGGATACCTCCAAAAGAAAGTTTTGTACTTTTCAGTTTTGGAGCTACTCTATCTAAGAGATATGTTTGGATTATCAAAGGTGATAGAGTAGGTAATGACGGTTCCTCTAGCATCGGCTAGAGGAAGTCTCTTGTATGCTAGAAATGAGTCCAGATATCTGTTGTGTTGTGGGCATGGGTAACAAATATCGGAGTAACCTAGGTCAAGGAAATTGGAATGCGGTAAAAGCATATATTAGTGCCTGAAAAGGACTAAGGACTATATGCTGAGTTACCGGGTAGACCAATTTCCTGTAGGTTATATGGATACAGAATTCCAATCTAGATAGGGGCATATGTAAATATTCCTTGGATTTTCTGTTTACTTTTAGGAGGTAGAATCATTGTATAGTAGAGTGTTGCGCAGTGACTGCGTGATGGATTTTACTATGGAGGCTGGATATTCTGGCAGCCTGCGAGGCAACCAATATAGCTACATGGTTCGGAAACCTCAAGATGGACTTCGATGTGATTCCTGGTTTGCTAGGATCTATCACATTTGATGTGATTAAAATGGTGCAGTTGCAAACACAAAGGAATCACGAGTCCATAAGGCAAGTAAACACATAGAGCGCAAGTACCACCCAGAAGAGGAATAACTGTTGTTGCCTAGATTGCATCAAAGAATGACCTAGGTGGATCATTTCACTAAGGCCTTGGTAGCGAGAGCTTTTAGCCATGTGAAGGATCTAGAGGTCAGATGTATGGCATTTTGAAAACAGCAAAGTCTTTGAGTATAAGTGGGAGATTGTTAGGATGTATACTAAAATCCTTGCTTATGGTTAGGATACATCTACATTTTAAAGAGAATTATAGAATCACACAGTGCATGTTTATAATAGTATATGTACAAAATGTCTAATACTTGGCATTGTAAATAACATGGTGCGTGGTGTCGCACAGAAGATCATGTTATTGTTAGTGATATGAGAGAAGTGTCCTAAGGCAATCGCCTTATGATTGTAAATATTTATTTTAATAAATGATAATTCACTATTTGAGTATACATGCTTGTGTATTTGATTGGAATCTTAAACTCATCTACTGAATGTCCGCAATACAACTCACAGCATAAGAGAATTTGTGATGTGATCACAACTAGTGATTATCTCTAAATGTGCAAATGTGAAGTATTGAAAATATCCCTAGTCGATGAATTGATAAAAACGGACACTATCAATTCTGTTGAGACTAGCATGGGTTATTCTCTAATCAGCTGATTCTCATTGGCTGGTGACATTGGGATGTCCGGAGATAAACATGGATGCTAGTTAAGGGAACTAGTTCATTGGAGTGACTAGCTGTAAGACTTCATATGGAATCTATCTATAGAAATGTCAATGAAGTTCTTACTGTGGCTTAAGTGCGATGTTCCTTTGACTTGCGGTGTTCAAGTCATCTTGGTCATGGAGACTTATACTTTAACATCTTAAGCAAGCATCTCCAAGGAGGTGTGGACCCAGGATGATTGGGTATAAGCCGAAGTGCCCGAAGATGTTTGAACAGCCTACAAAGGATTCACCACTCCTTGCGAGGAGATGTATACCCAGGCCTATCGTCGGATTGTTACTCAAAACCTCTGGCCAGAGTATATCATGTTAAGAGTGCAAGTCTCTTAAATACATGAGGGTAATTAGAAATCCAAAGGACGAGAAAGACACTACTTGGGCTAGGTGTGACGTAGTCAGCCTAGTGGGGACTGACACAAATAGACCGTGTCCTGAACCAAGTGGGTATAAGATGGTGAAGGGAATGGGGCACTAATCATTAGAGCTGTTGAAGGGTTCCAGAATAATTTCTTCTGAGGTCAAACCGTTGATCTTTCGATTAATTGGGGATCATGATGTACTACTAGGTGCCACTCATGATCGTTCTATAATTAGTTGATTATAGACGGCCAACATAAATCGAAAGCCTATTTAGTCACACACACTACGAGTAATCCGAGGGATTTAAAACGAGTTGAAAATTGGATTTTCCGATCAAGAGAAATAAGTCGAATCTGAATTTATCAGAGGCGCAATGGAAGCTAAAATGGCTAAGTCTTTTGAAGGCTTATTGGGCGAATTAAATGAGTTTAATTCGCGATCGGTTCGGGTTGGTTTGGCCGGCCAAAGAAGGGTGCCAAACCTCTTTGTTGTGGCCGGCCACACTAAAGGGAAGAAACCAATTTAATTGGTTTAATTAATAAAATAAATCTAGTGCGATTTGTTTTATAAATTATGGATAAATAAATTTGTATAAAGAAATTTATATAAATAAATTTATAGAAATTTATTCTTTTTATGGAAATTAAAATGATCCATGGAATGGTTTATTTTAATAAAATCAATTATGAATTGATTTATCCATAATAAGAAAGTTTATAAATTTCTTATAAAATTTATTCCATAATAAAAGGAGAGATTAATTAGTTTTATTATAAAGTTAGTTATAATAAAATTCATAGGAGAATTTATAGGATAAATTTCTTATGATAACTAATTAGTTTTATTATAAAGTTAGTTATAATAAAACTTTTTTTAAACGGAATAATTCATAAGAGAATTTATAGGATAAATTTCTTATGATAACTAATTCCGTTAATTCCGTTAAGAGGAGACTTGGCAAGGGAGAAGCAACTATATAAGGAACCAAAGGGAAGCCTTTATTCCTAATCAATAATCGAGTATTGATATAGAGCTCCCTCTCTCTCTCTCTTTATTCTCTTCTCCTTCCCTTCTCCCCACCTAGGGCCGGCGCCCACCTTGAGTCATCTAGGGCCGGCGGCCCCTCTTGAGTGCTAGGGCTGGCGCACCTCCTCCCAACCTTGGTTGCCGTGAGCTATCAAGAAGAAGGAGAAGCCAACCAAGAAGAAGAAGAAGCGGATCACATCTCCTTCCCTCTCGGAATTCGATTCCGTTTCTTTGGTGGTTAGTTTCCTATTTATTCTCTTGTTCTTCTTTGTTGTGCCTATAGAGAATCTAGTAGTTCTCGTCGGCACAAAACTCGTGGCTTTGCGAAGTCATCTCGAAGAGAACTCGGCGTGGACGCGAATAGAGGCGGAGCTTCCAATGGACGCTACGGTTGGATCTCGTCCCTTTCTTCGAGTTACGAAAGGTATAAAGTAAATTAGTTTACTTTTCCACAAAGTTTTATTTTATGATTATGTCAACACACCATAAGGATGCATGCTAGATATGAAGTTAAAATAATTTAGGAAATTATTTTATGCAAATTCTTCCGCTGTACGTAAAAATTTAAAATTTTACGAACTCGTATCCTTGTTGACATGCACCCGGTCCCAACATTTATCAGGTTCCTTGTCGAAGTATAAGAAAGAGGCTCACAACCGAGATGGAGTTGGAAAAACTATCGACATGGTTGCAGTGTAATTAGGTGTGGTTTATCTTAACCATAGAATTACACTAGTGTACTTTGTGTACATTGAGTAGGACCAAAAGAGAGGTCGTCCAATTTTTGTACTGACTTCGTAAATTAGATTTGACCTCGGATAATATTATGGAGTACGATCTCTTAATCCCGAAATAATGACGAGCATATATTATTAATTATTATTTCTTTAATTTACCAATGGGCGAGATCTATTCTGTTAGATCGATAGGCCCGGTAAGTTGGGAGATAATATTAATAATATGATGTGCCATTGATTATTGACGAAATACGTGTCCTGGTGAGTCGGATTGATGATGCCCCCTTGGTGAGCTCAAAAAGGTCGTCATGTTAAATCTTGCAAGTGGACTATGGTCCGGCATGTTGAAAAGGTTGAGTGGTACTAATCAAGGATCAAGAAGATAATGAATTTAATTATCAGTAAATTAAATTAATTATCAGACATACGATATCTTAAACACGGGGATATGGACGACTCGTAATATGTGGAGCCCATATGAAAATATGGGGGTTGGTGAGGAAGTACAATGGAATCCTTTAGTGAAATAGATCACCATTAATGGATCGAATTTGGATTCATTAGCGGGCCAAGAACCAACTCCTCCTCATGGTCCCTATCTTAGCCCTATAAATACCTCATAGGAGTCATGATACAAGGCTAATTAATCTCTGATTAATTGGAGAATTAATCCACACCAAATCCCTCTCTCCCTCTCTCCCACTTTCCTAGGTCATCGGTGCAAGGGGAGAAGAGGGTTGTTTCACCTTCTTCTCCACCCCATCTCCTCCACAGCTCCTTGGTCGGCGTTCATAGGGTAGAGGAGAAGCTGTGCTTCTCTTTTGGTGATCACCAGCGGCTGGAAGGTGGAGGGGAAGTGGCTAGTGGCAAGGATTGGGCGGCGTCGGTAGCTTTGAGGAAGAAGGACTTTAAGGAGGAGAAGAATTGTTTTCTTCTCTTCCTTTTATTCGTCCTAGCTTGAGCTCGCATAGGAGAAGGGAACAGAGGTAGCCGATGGTGAGGAATTCCCTCCTCTAGCTCCGGCGGCGGCGGGTTTGGACAAGTTGCCGACGGCGGCAACTTCTGTTTGGTGGAGGAAGAAGAAGTTGTTTGTTGCTTCTTCTTCTGACTCTTCTTCTTCATTGGGATCCTCTCAGAGCTTCCTTGTTTCCGGAGTACCTTGGGAGCTCAAGGTGGTCAGCGGAGCAAGGATGAGGGGAAGGTTGAAGGCCAGCGGGTAAACCCTAGAAGTAGGGTTTGTTGGCGCATAGAGAAGAAGAAGAGAAAGTGATTAATTTAGAGGCCTTGGTGACTCCGCGACTTGGTAGATCGTCACCCACATGACGTCCAGGAGGGGAGGGTCATAAGGTAGAAGATTGTGAGGTAAACGACGAGGTATAAGTCTCCCGAGCTCTCGTTTTATTTTGTTATGTTTTAATTATGCCATATTACTTTGTCTCGTCATTAACTAACTGGACCCCGAAGATAAACACAAAAATCGATGATCCAAATCGTCATCTTTTCCTGGGTTAATTAATCTGGAAAGTTACAAGGCCTTAACCTTGGTTTTGGCTAAGTTGTAACTTGGATTAATTAACACGACAACGAGACGGCCGTTAGAGGAACGGGTCTCTATTCGGATTAAATTTTTTAATCCGTAGATATGGAGAGGTCTCTCAGATATGACCCCGTGGTTGTCTTGGAAACCGCCAAGCCATACCAACACTGTCATCCACCCCTTGTTCCCGTGCTAGTAGATCAACACCCAATAGATGAACTCAGTTCACTTGCTCAGCCTTGAAGACCACAACAACCCTCACAATCGCCGAAGGACGATAGCCATATCGCCAGCTTTTGATGTTGTTGTGACCAATCACCGATTTCCCCAACGAATCCAACACCTAAAGGAAAAAGAAGGAGGAGATTAGAATGGGAAAGCGCCACTCAGCTCTAAACAAGGCATCTACAAACCTTACCACAGCTGACAGGAGCTAGGGCATCATCGGAGTGCCTCTCGTCAATAGGTGTCGGCAACTAGCTAGGGTTTGCAGAGAAGAGCTAAGGAAGGAGGTCGGTCGTGGCTTGGGCTGCGGCGTCGGGTTTAGGGCACGCGAAGGAGAGATGGAGAAGAAGGATCAGTTTGGGCAGTGGTTGCAGGCGAGCGAAGATTAAGCTTTTATGCGAGGAGTTTTTTACAAAATGGTCCCTCCACTTTCAGAAATTCAAATCTTGCCCTTAGGGTAAGGGTTTTAGCTATTTAACCCTCCCATTTATTAAAATCCCTAACTCTGCCAGTATAATTTTCAAAAAAATTTATTCTACCGATTTTTAATTGGTCGTATTTAACACCAATTTCGAATCAATTGCGAATCAGAGCCAGTTTAAAAAAATTCTAAATACATATTGAACCAAATCTTGTGAGTCCAAGCAACAAAAACCAACTAAATTGAACTCGTTCGGGTCCTCTCTAACCCAGTTAGTTACTTACTAACTATTATATAACAGCAGCTTTCACTAGGGTTTGTCAAGTTAAGTGATCTGATCATGTTAGATTTTCTAAGCTTGAACACTTAACTTGATTGTTGTTCAATTGTATTTATCGCCCCAACTACTCTAGATGCACTGACTTAAAGCATCTTGAGTCAAGGTATAGACCTATGAATCTCAACCCAGTCTAGGTTATCAATCAACGTGTCCTAATGTGCTTGTGAGATGATGACTTCTAGATCTATAGGAGCATGCAATTCTAGAGTTAAAGCCTAGGCTAAATCCATTGCGCAGAAAACCCTAGTTTTAAAAGGGAGTAATTTTTTGAAAAATCTAAGTCGGAAAAAAAATTTAAATTTTAACAAAATTAAGAAAAGAATTTCTCAAAAAATATGAAAAAATTGAGAAAAATTAGGACAGTTCTATTCTACTAAGCACAACCCTAACTGCCTTCTTAGTAAGATAAACTCAGACTCAGGTAAGGGTTTGGTAAAAATGTCGGTTAGATTAGATTTTGAGTCCACATGCATAAATATGATTTCACCCTTGGCTACATAATCCCTAACAAAATGATGTTTTACTTCAATGTGTTTGGTTTTCAGGAGTGATGGATAGGGTTTTTCATTAGATTGATCGAACTTATGTTGTCAATAAACACATTGGTTTGGGCATAGTCTAGCTGGAAGTCTTTAAGAGAGTGCATCATCCATAAAAGTTGTGCTACACACTCTACTAAGTCATCATACTCTGCTTCAGTTGTCGATAAGGCTACACAATGTTGCTTTCTACTGCACCAGCTGACTAGACTTTGTCGTAATAATTGACAACTTCCACTTATACTCTTTCTATCTAGTTTGCAACCGGCATAGTCTGAGTTAGAGTATCCTGATAATTCAAAGTTGGATGTTCTAGGATACCAGATACCTACATTTAGGGTACCCTTAATGTACCTAAGGATTCTTTTTAGGACTGCTAAGTGAGATTCCTTAATACTGGTTTGGTATCTAGCGCACATTCCTACTGTAAACAGAATGTCAGGTCAACTAGCAGTTAAGTATAATAAACTACCTATCATGCTTCTGTATAATTTTAAGTTAACTGATTTACCTTCAGGGTCATTGTCTATTTTGACATTTATTGCCATGGGAGTACCTAAACTTTTAGAGTTTTTCATTTTGAATTTCTTAATTAACTCTCTTGCATATTTGGATTGATGAACATAGTTACCATCCCTGGTTTGTTTTATTTGGAGACATAAGAAAAAGTTTAGTTCACCTACCAAGCTCATTTCAAACTCACTCTCCATAATTTTAACAAAGTCTTTTAAAAAGTTAGAATTTGTTGACCCAAATATTATACCATCTACGTAAATTTGGGCTATGAATATGTCTTTTTCTAAGGTTTTAACAAATAAGGTTGAGTCAATTTGGCCTTGGTTAAATCCCTTAGAAATCAAGTAGGTTGATAGTCTTTGGTACCATGCCCTTGGTGCTTGTTTTAACCCAAAAAGGGCTTTCCTAAGTTTGAACACATACTCAGGATTGTCTAAGTCCTCAATTCCTGGGGGCTACCCTACATACACTTTTTCTTTTATGAACTCATTAAGAAAGGCAGACTTGGCATCCATTTGGTATAGTTTAAAACCTCTATGGGTTGCAAAAGCTAGTAACATCCTAATTGATTCAAGTCTGGCTACGGGGGCATAAGTTTCATCATAATCTAGCCCTTCGACTTGACTAAACCCTTTAGCAACTAAGCAGGCTTTGTTTCATACAATCTCCCCTTGATCATTTAGCTTGTTCCTAAATAACCACTTATTGTCTATAATTGGCTTACCCTCAGGTTTAAGTACTAAATCCCAAACTTGGTTTCTCTCAAATTGGGCTAGTTCTTCTTGCATTGCAATGATCCAATTTAGGTCAGGTAGGGCTTCTTCTATAGTCTTAGGTTCTATTTTTGAAATTAGGGCAATTTGAATAAGATTTCTATAAGAAGACCTCGTTTTGACCCCTAAGGTTGGATCACCCAAGATTTGGTCAGATAGATGATTGAGTCTGGGTTTCTTGGTTCTCCTAGAACTAGGTTCAGCCTCAGGTCCGGCTGGTAGATTTGGTTCAGTGGTTGGTTCAACTACTTGGGTTGGTTCAGCTATTGGTTCAGTTGATGCCTCAGTAGTTGGTTCAATTGATAGTTCAGTGAATGGTTCAATTGATGGTTCAATATCTTCTTGATCAAGATTTGAATTGTTAGGATTTTGTTTAACAGTAGGTTTTGTTTCAATTTCTTCATCAAATATTAAGTTTGTGGTTTATTCAATTTTAAGGGTTTGTTTGTTGTAGACCCTATATGCTCTACTTATTGTTGAATATCCTAGAAAGATCCCTGGGGTTGACTTTGATTGAAATTTACCTAAATAATCTTTAGTATTTAAAATGTGTACCTTACACCCAAAAACTCTTAGATAATGTAAATTGGGTAGTCTGTGATAATAAATTTCATAAGGGGTCTTATTGTGTCTTCTATTTATTAAGACCCTATTTTGGAGATAACAGGTTATATTTACCGCTTCTGCCCAGAATTGATTAGTTAGGTTGTATTCATTGAGCATAGTCCTAGCGGCTTCCTGAAGGGTTCTATTCTTTCTCTCGACTATTCCATTTTGTTGGGGAGTTCTAGGACTTAAAAATTCATGGGAGTACCCATTAATTTTACAAAATTCCTCAAATCTTTGATTTTCAAATTCTCCCCCGTGGTCACTCCTAAGTCTTTTAATTTTTGTATCATTTTGATTTTCTATCATTTTGCACAAACTATTAAATGAGTTAAACGTTTCATCTTTGGTTTTTAGGAATTTAACCCAGGTAAACCTAGAGTAATCGTCAATGATTACTAAGCAGTACTAATTCCCGCTTAGTGACTTGGCTCCATGTAAATCAAATAGGTCTAGGTGTAGGAGCTCAAGTGTGGCTTGGGTTAAGTCTGACTGGGTTGATTTGTGGGTTGACTTGGTTTGTTTACCTTGTTGACATGAATTACAGATGGTATTTTCAAAATTTTTAATTTTAGGTATACCTTTAACCAAGCCAAGTTGACTTAATTTTGAAATTCATTTAGTATGGGTGTGACCTAGTCTTCTATGCCACAGATTGGTTTCTTCTAGTTGAGTTAAAAAAATATTTAGGAATTACAGGTAGATTAATTGTGTAAACATTATTTTTCCTACTACACTTAAGTATAATGATTGAGTCTTGTAGATTCCTAATCAGACAGTCAGAATTGGTGAAGGTAACAATATAACCAGTATCACACAATTGGCTAATGCTAAGTAAATTAAACTTAAAGTTTTCAACCAATTACACCTTTCTAATAACAAAATTTGAGTTTAGTTCAATATTACCTAGACGTTAAGTGTGGCATTGTTTCCAAATGCCACTAAGCCCATGTTTTTGAACTTGATTTTGGTGAACTTCAATTTATCCCCAGTCATGTGTTTGAAGCATCCACTATCCAATATCCACTAGTCCAAATCTTTATGTTCCTACACATAAAGTATGTTTGATTTGGATCCATTTGTGTAGAAGTAAGGATAGAGCAATTGAATTTCACTGCCTAATCTGTCTCACTCACATCTAAGGTTATCAAAACATGTTGACCTTATGAGTTTCATTTGTGAGACATGTTTTTCAGTGTGAGTTGAATTAATTTTGAAATTAAATTTGAAAAATATTAGGTGAAATTTTGATTAAATAAATGTTCAGTGTAGAATTGATTTTGAACATATAGAATTAATTTTGAAAATGTAGAATTGATTTTGAAAATGTAGATTTAATTTTCATAATATTGAATTGATTTTAAAAAAGTAGAATTGATTTTTGAAAATGAAGAATTAATTTTGAAAATATAGAATTGATTTTGAAAATGAAGAATTGATTTTGAAAATGTTGAGTTGGACTAACTTATTGGGTCCTAAACATCTCACCCAATTCTAAGTGACAAAGCAGGTTTCCTTATCTATTTTGTGAGATGTATTATTTTTATCTTTGATTTTATGTTAAATCTAAGATTTAATTAAAATTAGTGTTAGATTCGAGTTTATCAAATAGTAATTTGAAAGTGAGTTTCGATAATTGGCTTCCAGGTCATGGCGAGGCACCGAGGCCTTCTTTGGCCGTAGCCTTATTGGATCAACAACCCTTTCCTAGACAAAGTCTTTTACCAAAAGTTCATTTTCAAATTCCTTTTTGAGAACTTCTGGTCTAACTAGCTTAGGATTTGGAGAGGTAGCTTCGGCTAGTTCCACCGGACTAAACAAACCAAATAGGGTACACCTTACCCTACTTGACTTTTTAGAAAGGCTTCCCTAACGTACTATCATGTCACCTCCACCTAATACTATGTTGTTCAAGTTTCAAGTAAGTCTTGTCCTTAACTAATCATTCCTAAGTCTAAGCAGAAAAAAAATAAAAAAATAAACAAGCAACAAGCTAGAAAAGAAATTATCTAAGTATAAAAATAGTTTTTATATTGGCTCCCCCTGGACTGAATCCTCGATAAGGGTTAGGCAAGATGTGAATCTTGTCCTTGGAGATCCAATATTGGTTTGGTCCAGCCTAGTTGTTCAAACTCAGCTTAGGGACCCATGCTTGGACGTGGGTTCTAGATTGGTTCAATACATAAATAATAAGATCGTTGTCTCGAGTTAGTTCGATAGCCCAATCCGGATCAATTTAGAGCTGACTTTTGTTTCCAAGAATCATGTCAAGATTCTTGGAACCCGAAGTGAATCATTCTAATGCGACTCTGAGCTCCTTGACTTGAGTTTTCAAGGAGGAATTCTCTTCCTCAAGCTTTTGAACTTGAGTCGAGGTCCCTTCTTGAACTGACTCGGTTAAGGAACTCGAGTTGACTTCCTCTTTCAGGAGTTTGACTTCCTGTCAGAGGGTTTCAACCTGGATGTTGGCTTTCACCAACTTGCATGACAAGTACAAAATAAGATCGTAAAGCTCCAATTCAGGATAACCACTTACCATAATCCGTTCGTCCTCCGAGATCGAATGCTATTTGATGTCGACGTCTTCCTCAGGTTCTGATTTCGTTCCGGAGTCGATGTCTTCGGAGGCGGTCAACGCGAGGAGGTTGGAGTGCGGAGCTTCTTCTTCTTCTTCCGAGGACGATTAGTCCCATGTGGCTTGCAGTGTCTTCTTCTTCCGAGATTTCTTGTTTTCCTTCAGGTTGGGGCACTCCGATCTGAAATGACCCTTCTTGTTCCACTCGTAACACATTACGTTGCTTTTACTCTTCTAGCTTGTTGATGGTTCAGCTAAATCATCCTTCTTCCGAGTTATCTTCTTTTTGCTCGTTTGATTCTTAAGCTCCTTGTAGTAGTCACGAGCCAATCGGATCAACATTGGACGATCAACTTCATCATCGTCAGACTCTGAATCTGAGTCAGACTCGGGTATTAGTTGTTGCTTCTTTTTCTGAGATCTTCCTGGAGTTTTCCCTGTAACAAAAGCTATACTTTTCTCGACCTTTGCAGTATTAGTTTGCACATGTAATTCTAATTCTGAAAATAACTCATTAAGTTTAATTTCAGAAAGGTTCCTGGAATCCTTGTAGGCATCCACCATAGATGCCCACAGTGTGTTTCTTGGGAACGAATTCAGAGTATACCTTATTATGTCACGGTTTTCCACCTTATGACCTATTGTATGCAGCCCGTTCATTAGCTCCTGGATTCTTGTGTGGAGCTGTGCTGCTGTTTTGCCATCGTGCATCTTGATGGTGTAGAGTCTGTTGAGTAGCAGATCTATTTTACTGATCCGCGTATCTGACGTACCTTCGTGCAGTTCGATTAATTTGTTCCATAGCTCCTTCGCGCTGTTGAAGGGTCCAATGCTGTTTATCTCTTCCTTGGTTAAGCCACATTGCAATGTTTGTGTGGCCTTTGTGTCTGCCTCGATTTTCTTCTTGAGTGGTCCGTTCCACTCTGTGTAGCCTTGTACCTCGCCTTGTGCATTCTTGGGAATCTCCAGTCCGGACTGGATGATTATCCATATGTTCACCTGAGTTTTCATGTGGGCCTCCATCCTGTTAGATCGTTACGCCTTGCTAGAGGGGGTGAATAGTAATTTTCAGTTCGTTCTTCCTACAAAGTTAGTGCGCAAGCGAAAATCTAATAACTAAAACAAAACTAACAATGCTAACAAACCTATTTACATGGTTCGGAGATAAAGCTCCTACTCCACGACAGCCCGTGAGGTGGACGATCCCTCAATCCTTCGGCGGATCACTCCCCGGATACCCTCCGGCTAGCTTGTGTAGCTCCTTGTGGGTGAAGAAATCTCACCACAACCTTGAACACACTATCTGAGCACTAAGACTACTAATGAGCTCTAACCAAGCTCATTTCGTCAGGGGTTTCCAGCCAAACCCGAGCCTCTTCCCAAGCTCATATGCAATGCATACATGGATCCTATCCCAAGGCATCCCACACCTAACCCTCCAAGTTAGGACTTTTCACACCTAACTTCCCAAGTAAGGATTTTTCCATACCTAACCTCCAAGTTAGGATTTTTCCACACACCTAACTTCCCAAGTTAGGACTATTCACTAAAACGGGTTTTTTAAAGCTTATCCCAAGCTCCCCCTACATTGGACCTACAAAGGCTTTTTAAGAACCTCTCCAAGGTTCCCCTTACGCCAAGAATGGAACAACCATGCTCCCCCTTAATCTTAGCTCCCCCTAAACCTAGGGTTCCTAGTAAAGGAGTGTTTGGTTTCCCAACTTAAACCCAACACTTCTCCCCCTTTGCCTAACATAAAAAAACCAATAATAACCCAATTATCGGTTCTTTTAATCCTCAATGATCCTAAATATAGTGTACTAGCCCCCCATACACTTGTTTTACATCATTTGGACAGCAAACCAGCTGCTGATACAAAACTCAGCATTGACCAGTCGACTGCCCCAAATGGCAATCGACTGATACTCTGAAACACAGAATTTCAACCTTTTCTGACGAAGTTCAGAAATGCGCCAAAAATTCCATGAATCTCCAAAAATTTCTAAAATTTGTAGAGAGATTTGTGGTATCCATATCTACTTGGGAAAAATACCTTCCAAAATGTATCTATCACCATTCCCAAGTTTGACATAAAACCCAAATCTAGCTAAAAATTTCTATCAAACCTTGACCTAAAGTCCTAGTTTTGGTCTCCACTTGATGTCTCTGCCCATGCCATCCCACAATGCATCCCTAGCATTGATTTACATGTCATTTAATCATCAAAAACCAACTTTCATGCTATATGACCTCAATGTCATATTTTCATGCATGAAACATAACTCTAACGTGTCAAATCCCAAGAATTGAGACTCAAGTCCGTCTCCAATTCTTTTGGCACATCCCACGGTCCATCTAGACCTCTAGGAGCAACCCTCCCAAGGTCCATTCACCATATATCCCAAAGGCTCCTAGAGCTCCCCCTTGAGCTCTTAGCCCTAGCCACCTCCCTAGATGACTCAACCATCACTAGGCCACATCGGTGTTCCACCGGTGACTCTTGGCCTACAAACTTGACACTCTTAATCTTAGACACCTCGTCTTTGGTTAAGTTCTTCTTTTTCCCTTTAAATGACATCCCCTTGCCATTTTTGGACTCCCCCTTCTTGTCATAATCATATGCTATCCTAGCATATCTCTTTCCCTTGGCATGGGAGACCATAGATCAGTATCCTAAACCCGATCTATCATTGGTGCGATTTAGGCCACCCAACACCATATCCAAACCCTTAGATCCAACCGTGAATCTCTCTAGAGTTTTCTCTAATTTATCAAGCCTTGCCCTCAAGGCTTGATTTTTCCTTTCCAAATTTCTGACCGTTGAGTCCATATGTCCACCTTGGACATTCTTAGATTTACCCATTTTCTTAGGCACAATCTTGCCCTTGTTGGAATTAGTACCTTAATTTTTAGGTACAAGGGTCCTAGGCCTCTCAAGTTGCATGCTTTTGTTAGTGTTTTGACCTACCTTGTTATTCCTATTCCTATCATTGTACTTAAAACCAAAATTGTGCACAAGTAGGCAATTTTTATTAATCCTAGCATGCATGGATGAATGATTAACATGATTTTTATCATGCACATAGAAATTTGAATTTGAATTAAAACTTGGCTTAAGGTTAGAAGTTACCTTCCTTACCTTTGGAGTCCCTCCTTGATGTGGGCTTCTTTCCTTCTTCCTTTCTTCTTTCTCCCATCTCCTTAAGTGCTCCATTTTCTTTAGCTCTTTCTTCTTTGGACACTTGGTGTGGTAGTGCTCCAGTTCACCACACGTGAAGCATCGAATCCTCCTCTTCTTCTCTTGGGATTCTCCATTTCTACACCTCATGTTAGAATTTAATTGAATCAAAGTAGGTTTAGATTTTACCTCCATCTTCTTACCTAGAGGGCACTTATCCTTGTAGTGCCCCTTTTCTGGGCAACCAAAGCATGTGATATGTTCTTTTGATTTAGCTTTGGTGGAGGTAGAGGCTAGGTTGACTTCCTGTTCAACCTTGGATGATGTGGAGACCTCCTCTTGTTCTTGTGTAGATGAAAGTCTCTCCTCCCCCTCAATCCTTGAGGTGGTGACCTCCTCCTCTTCACTAGATGAGGTGGATGACCACTCACTTCCTTCTTCCACTCCACTTGATGATGTTGATACTTCTCCTCCTTTTTCTTCTTCGGATGTCGAAGATCTCTCACTCTCTTCTTCCACTTCTTGAACAAATGAATTGATTTCTTTGGGCTCTTGAATTTGTGCAGGATTTTCATGATATTCTTTGACTTTACTCCATAATTCATGTGCACCTCTATATTCACCTACACAACTCAAAATGCTATTAGGCAAGATATTTACAAAAATGCTAATTACCTTCTCGTTTGCTTTCGCTTTTTCTTGTTGCTCTTTGTCCCAATATCTAGGACGAAGCTGTTGGAATCGGATGGCTAGAGAGGGGGGGGTGAATCTAGTTGGACACAAAACTTTTGAGCTTTTCAAATCTATTCTACACTTCAGAGTTAGGCAGCGGAAGCAAATGCAGAAATAGAAAACTAAAAACAACAACCCAAAGCAAAGGAAAGCAAACCGACGCTAACACCTCGATATACAAGGTTCGGGGATAACTTGCCCCTACTCCTTGGCGTGCCCGTAAGGTGAGCGATCCCTTGATCGTCGGCAGATCAAGCCCCGGTGAACACCGGATAAGATAGAGTCTCCTTCTCGGTGGAGAAACCTCTCCATAGATCTCGGATGATGGAACATGAGTACAGGAGATCACACATGAAGGAACACTCACAAAGCTCTCACAGGAATGCAACAAGATCGCTCAAGCACAAATCAACAGAGAGCACGAACACAACCCAGCCAAACTTCCCAAGTTTCTGTCTTGTTCGCCATAGCTCCTCTGCATCCAGCTTTGTCTCTTAAGCTCCTGCTCAACGTCGCCAGCTCCATTAGCACCACTGACTCACACCCTGACCCACTGACCTCTCTGAGCACTTAGTCCACTGGACACTCCTCCAGCTGAGCCTCCGTGAGTTGCCAGCCATGCCTTCGTCAGTTGCTAGTTGCGCCAGACGCCGTTGAGACCTGAAATCACAATAGATCTAAACCTGCTCCAAGGAAAGCCTCCCATTGACCCTCCTTGAGTGTTTGAATCACTTGCTATCACCTGCACACTCCAACAGAGGCTTAGCAATGCATATCAAAAAGAAATCAACAAGTAGCAGAGAATCGGCAGTGAAAACAAACTTCTGACAGCATATTTGAATTAAAGTTCTGCTCCTGATCGGTCCCCAGACCGATCAAGAAGGACCCTGATCGGTCACCAGACCGATCCAGCAGTCTTCTGCACACTCCTGATTGGTCCCCAGACCACTCAGGCTCTTGCATGATTGGTCACCAGACCAATCAGGCTCCAGCCTGATCGGTCACCAAACCGATCAGGCAGCTTCCTGACCGATCAGGAGTCATCCTGATCGGTCATAGTGAGAACCTTGCGACAAATGATCGTTCACCAGTCCGATCTGAATAGTATCCCGATCGATCACCAGACCGATCAGGAGCAGATCAGCAGGGGAACTCAACTCACTGTAGGCTCCCTGATCGGTCACCAGACCGATCAGGAGCTGTGCAGTGAGTGAAACACATACTCCCTGATCGGTCACCAGACCGATCAGTCATCGCTGGATCGGTCACCAGACTGATCCACGAGGGAGCACCGTGCCAACTCCCTGATTGGTCACCAGACCGATCCAGGGGCTCCAACCTAGCCCTCCAAGCTAGGATTTCATCCACCTTAGCCCTCCATGCTAAGGATTTTTCACCTAACCCTCCAAGTTGGGAATTTTCACCTAACCCTCCAAGTTAGGACTTTTCACCTAGCCCTCCAAGCTAAGACTTTTCACCCAACTCTTCCGAATTAGGACTTTTCCAAACCTAGCCCTACAAGCTAGGACCTGACCCTCTAAGCCAGGACTTTTTCACCTAACTCTCCAAGATGGGAATTTTCACCTAACCCTCCAAGTTAGGACTTTTCACCTAGCCCTCCAAGGTAGGACTTTTCACCCACCTCTTCCGAATTAGGACTTTTCAACACCTGGCTTCACTCACCAGGACCCGGCTTCACTCATCGGGATTTCCAACACCTGGCTTCACTCACCAGGACCCGGCTTCACTCACCGGGATTTCTCACACCTAACCCTCCAAGTTAGGATTTCAATTAACCCGTGCCTAATCACTGATCAGGACTTAATCATCATCATAATCAGAATCATAATCAACCTAAACTAAAATCAGTGTCAACACCAAAATAACAATCAGGGCCAGACTGCATCAACAATCTCCCCCTTTTTGTTATTTGACAACCCGATTTAAGTTTAGGTATCAATCAATTCAATCCTCATAAGGGAATCATGATCCTTCCCCTATAATAACCATAAACTTAATCAGTCATTCTCTCCCCCTTTGTCAAACATCGAAAAGGGTATGGTTATTAAGTTTAAACATACCTCCCCCTCAAACCAAGGGTCTCTCCCCAAACACAAAATAATCAAAGGATACTTTTTGAATCGCATATGAGAGGCATATACCATAAATGTATCATGGCAACAATGTATATGCATCATTCGCCAAAAAGTGTGAATTTCACATGAAAACATATACAGAATAATATCATGGTCAAGCATGTATATGTTTCATATGACAAATAATAATGCAGCTTCACTAGACTTATGATTGATACAGAAAAATTTCTGATGTATCTATGAACAATCAGTTTTCAGAAAAATTTCTGTAATTCTGATTCATTCAAGATGAGACTGCATTAACATTCGAAATTTCATGTGAAGACATATACAGATGTATATCATGGTCAAATACGTATATGCTTCACATGACAAGTAAGGAATGCATCTATATCTGACACATAGTCCTGATTGGTCTCCGTGACCGATCCGGTTCGTTGATCACGTGATACAGAAACATATCTGATTAGTCTGGGGAGCGATCAAATTTTAGAAAAATTCCTGAAACTCTAATACATTCCTGATCAGACTGCATTAACAATTTGCATTCCACAATAGGGATGTAGACTCTATTGAGATTCGTTATTTCAGAAAAATTTCCGAAACATGACATTAAGAACAAGAGTCATGACTCAACAAACCCTTTCTTATGAATTTGAACATTCCAACATAGGTTTGTGTCAAATCAGTATTAGGTTTTGTTCCAAGTATCTTAACCATTATCCTACTACTCAGTTATATTGATACTTCATCAAAATTGATGAAGGGGGATTGATCTGAGGAGTGGTTGCAACTGATCATTGTTGATCTGATCGGTCACCGGACCGATCAATATGATTCCAGATCGGTCACCAAACCGATCAGGGTGAGTCCTGATCGGTTGGTGGACCGATCAGGTCTGATACAGTATGTTTTCTGAAACTGATCAGTTTCAAAAATATATTTGTTTCACTGTACAGTTTCAGAAACGAGATTTCAGAAACCCTAATTCAATTAGATTCAATCTCATTGATCCTAAAGGGTTTCTTTTAACCAAAAAATATTTCACAAACTAAAATAATCATCATGATTTGTGTTAAAGCATAGAGGTAATCCATTTGATTCTAAGGGTTCCCTTAATCAAAATATATGTCATGATTTGTGTTAGAGCATGATCAGTATTTTCTAAGCATGAAATTGAATATCAAAACATGTTTGTATCAAAGCATGATCAGGTTCCCAAAATCTAAGTTGGATACTTCAAAACAGATTTGTATCAAGTCATGATAAGTATATTCCAAGCATGATCAGTGGGAAATCAAACAAGTCATGGAACTTAAAACATCATAATCTATGTGATCATGTTGTTCTTAACCAAAATTAGGTTTGTGCCAATTCCAATGGATGATCAAAATTCCAAAACATGCTTATTTCACATCATGATCAATTTAAGCTATGTGTTCATATTGTTTTTAATCAAAATGGGCATGTCATAGATTAATGTTAATCATCCAAACATCAAAGTCATGGCATACTCATCTAGATTCATCTCCAAAATAATAAGAAAAGCTTAAGCCTAGGCCTTGAACTCATGTTCTTTGTCTAATCATGTATTGTGAGATTTTCATAGTGATTTTCACAAACCATGTGTTCTTCATGTTGGCATAATACATACAAGAAAATCATGGCATACTTGATCATAGAAGACCTTAAACACTAAAGTAGATTATACCATGACTAAGTATTTTAACACATGAATACCATAAAAATCACTAGCCAAGGGATTATATTGTCATAAGATCTAAAACAATGGAGCTCAAAGCATTTAATTCGAATTTTCCATAACCATCCATGTGAATGACAATTTTTTGCCTTTGGTCATGGGTTTGAAGCACCAAATATCAACCTCCCATGTTGATAGATGCTCCCCCTCAAATAATGCTTATACAATTCTAAAGATAGAGGTTTTAGGTACCCAAATTTTGGGACCTAAAGAACCTTCAATCAAAGACTTTGGCACCCATGCCTTAGTCATTTTCTTTTTAACTTTTCGAAGCTTAGAATCATTTGATGATCTAAAATAGGTTCTTGACATTAAAGATATGACACTAGGTTCTTTAGGTTGGTAACCCAAACCAACCTTGTTGTACATCGCCCTTTGCGAGTTGAGTATCATATCTAATGTTTTAGAGCTTGTTGAAAACTTCTCAAGAACATTCTTAAGGTTTTCAACTTCTCTCTTCAAGTCCTTATTTTTATTTTCAAGGGATTTATCATGTAAATCATCAATGCCCTCAACCTTAGAGGATTTCAATTCTTTTACTTCCAAATTTAATGCTTTAACTTTGGCCTTAGATTTCTTAAGCATTTTTGTCAAGCATGCCATTGTTCTATAGCATTTGTCTAACTCCGGAGAGATTACCACTTCATCATCCGAAGATGATGAAGGCGCGGTTGAGGAGCTTCTTGATTCGTTATCACTCTCCTCCTTTGAATCTTCTAAGGACACTAGAGCCACATGACAGTGGGTGTTCTCATCCTTCTTCTCCTTTCTTTTGTTACCTGCCACAAAAGCAAACCCTTTCTCCTTTGTGCTTTGGTTAGAGATCTCATGTAGTTCCATTTCACAAAATATTCCTAGGGAAGGCTTTGAGTACATATCTCACAAGGTTTCTATTTTCTACCTTTTCATTGATGGAGTGGAGGCCATTGAGGATCTCTTTGAATCTTCCATGGAGTTCACTTACCTTTTCATTTTCTTCCATGGACAGATTTTGGAGTTGATTGTGAAGGAGGTCCTTCTTGGTTATTCGGGTGGCTTGAGATCCTTCGTGGAGCTCAATGATTTTGTTCCAAAGATCATTAGCACTTGTAAAAGGACCCACCTTGATCAACTCCTCCTTGGTCAGCCCGCATTGCAAAGTGACCACTGCTTTGGCATTTGCTTCACTCTTTCTTATTTGCTCAGCCGACCAACTTGAGAAATCGAGATCTTTTCCTTCAACATCTCTTGGAGGGAAGAAACCTTCTTTGACCGAGAACCATATGCTCATGTTTGTCTTCAAATAAAACTCCATCTTCGATTTCCAATATTAAAAATCTGTGTCGTCGAAGAGTGGAGGTCGGTTTGTGCTCATTCCTTCTCTTCCAACCATCTTGTTGTAAGCTCTTGGATGTTAAGCCTTGATCAGAGCCCCAAACTATGATAGCACTTGTTGGAACCGGATGGCTAGAGAGGGGGGGTGAATCTAGTCGGACACAAAACTTTTGAATTTTTCAAATCTATTCTGCACTTTTCAAATCTATTCTGCACTTCAGAGTTAGGTAGCGGAAGCAAATGCAGAAACAGAAAACTAAAAACAACAACCCAAAGCAAAGGAAAGCAAACCGACGCTAACACCTCGATATACAAGGTTCGGGGATAACTTGCCCCTACTCCTTGGCATACCCGTAAGGTGGGTGATCCCTTGATCGTCGGCAGATCAAGCCCCGGTGAACACCGGATAAGATAGAGCCTCCTTCTCGGTGGAGAAACCTCTCCACAGATCTCGGATGATGGAACTTGAGTACAGGAGATCACACAAGAAGAAACACTGACAAAGCACTCACAGGAATGCAACAAGATCGCTCAAGCACAAATCAACAGAGAGCACGAACACAGCCCAGCCAAACTTCCCAAGTTTCTGTCTTGTTCGCCACAGCTCCTCTGCATCCAGCTTTGTCTCTTAAGCTCCTGCTCAACGTCGCCAGCTCCATCAGCACCACTGACTCACACCCTGACCCACTGACTTCTCTGAGCACTCAGTCCACTGGACACTCCTCCAGCTGAGCCTTCGTCAGTTGCCAGTCGCGCCTTCGTCAGTTGCCAGTTGCGCCAGACACCGTTGAGACCTGAAAACATAATAGATCCAATCCTGCTCCAAGGAAAGCCTCCCATTGACCCTCCTTGAGTGTTTGAATCACCTGCTATCACCTGCACACTCCAACAGAGGCTTAGCAATGCATATCAAAAAGAAATCAGCAAGTAGCAGAGAATCGGCAGTGAAAACAGACTTCTGACAGCATATTTGAATTAATGTTCTGCTCCTGATCGGTCCCCAGAGCGATCAGGAAGGACCCTGATCGGTCACCAAACCGATCCAGCAGTCTTCTGCACACTCCTGATTGGTTCCCAGACCAATCAGGCTCCTGCCTGATCGGTCACCAGACCAATCAGGCTCCTACCTGATCGGTCACCAGACCAATCAGGCTCCAGCCTGATCGGTCACCAGACCGATCAGGCAGCTTCCTGACCGATCAGGAGTCATCCTGATCGGTCATAGTGAGAACCTTGCGACAAATGATAGTTCACCAGTCCGATCTGAATAGTATCCCTGATCGGTCACCAGACCGATCAGGAGCAGATTAGCAGGGGAACTCAACTCACTCTGGGCTCCCTGATCGGTCACCAGACCGATCTGGAGCTGTGCAGTGAGTGAAACACATACTCCCTGATCGGTCACCAGACCGATCAGTCATCGCTGGATCGGTCACCAGACCGATCCAGGATGGAGCACCGTGCCAACTCCCTGATTGGTCACCAGACCGATCCAGGGGCTCCAACCTAGCCCTCCAAGCTAGGATTTTATCCACCTTAGCCCTCCAAGCTAAGGATTTTTCACCTAATCCTCCAAGTTGGAAATTTTCACCTAACCCTCCAAGTTAGGAATTTTCACCTAGCCCTCCAAGCTAGGACTTTTCACCCAACTCTTCCGAATTAGGACTTTTCTAAACCTAGCCCTCCAAGCTAGGACCTGACCCGCCAAGCCAGGACTTTTTCACTTAACTCTTCAAGATGGGAATTTTCACCTAACCCTCCAAGTTAGGACTTTTCACCTAGCCCTCCAAGTTAGGACTTTTCACCCACCTCTTCCGAATCAGGACTTTTCAACACCTGGCTTGACTCACCAGGACCCGGCTTCACTCACTGGGATTTCCAACACCTGGCTTCACTCACCAGGACCCGACTTCACTCACCGGGACCTGGCTTCACTCATCGGGATTTCTCACACCTAACCCTCTAGGTTAGGATTTCAATCAACCCGTGCCTAATCACTGATCAGGACTTAATCATCATCATAATCAGAATCATAATCAACCTAAACTAAAATCGGTGTCAACACCAAAACAACAATCAGGGTCAGACTGCATCAACAGAAGCTTCTTTCCGTGCTTGTCCTTTGGAACTTCGAAGGGCTCTTCAAGGGCAATTCTTAGTTCCCACTCCATTACGAACCACGTCTCGATCCTCACCCTCCAAAAATCGAAGTCTTCATGATCATAGGGCGGTGGAGTGTAGATGTCTTCCCCAAGTTTGTCTTCCATGGTTCTTCTTCCTCTAGCGTTTGCTCCCTCGGCGGTTAGTCCGATCAAGAGTGCTCCTTCGCTCTGATACCAACTGATGGATCGTATGTGGTACACTAGAGGGGAGGGGGTGAATAGCATCTTTCAGATCTTTCTTGTACCTGCGTTGTTAGTTGCACAACAGAAACAATAATAAATAAAACAAACAACGCTAACATAGAGAATTTACTTGGCATCCACCCCGGTCGAGTAACTAATCCAAGAATCCGTCGGTGGATCACTCCCCGGATAACCTCCGGCTAACCCTCGTCGCTCCTTATGGGTGGAGAAACTTCGCGACAATACCTTGGACACGATCTGGGCACAAAAGACTACTAACTCACTTTACCCAAGCGAGTTTCGTCAAGAATCTCAGCCACCACGAAGTCCTCTTTAAATAGGACTCAGGCTGAAACCCTCGCTACCAGTCGACTGCCCCAGGGCAGTCGACTGGTGACACTGAAATTTGACCGTTGCACCCCCAACGTTCGAATTCTCAGCCAACTCATCAGCCACCTACCAGTCGACTGCTCCCAGGGCAGTCGACTGGTCCCAGGGCTAAGACCTTTCTGTGAGTTCCATCAGTCGACTGCCCCCAGGCCAGTCGACTGGTCTACTCACCCACCTAAGGTTACCCATCCTGAGTACATTCCACTCCGCACTCAAACTCTAGGATTTCCCGAGTATAATCACACTGCACTCGTACCCTCACGACTCGACTGACTCCTCCTCCGCAGCCTCGAATGTTGCCTTCGAGCCCTCTTCATCTTCGGCCCTCGTCCCTCGGATGCGCACGCAAGACTCCAGCTTGCCTCCATGCCACCCTTCACGTACGCCTCGAAGTTCGCGCCCATCAGCTCATCTTCCCTGCTCTCCAAGGTCCCTCGGGTGAACACAAGCCTCCAGCTTGTCTCCATGCCACCCTTCACCATACTGAGGTCATCCAGTCAAATCCATATGTGTACCTGTACAACCTGCACACTCAACATACACATATAAGAATACAAGGGTAAACCTAACTTAAACCCTTTACATAAACATCAAAATATTTGGTCACTCCGGACCATAGATTGCCTCAACAACTGAGTCTGGGTTTCTTGGTTCTTCTAGAACTTGGTTCAGCCTCAGGTTCGGCTGGATGGTTCGGTTCAGTATTTGATTCAATTATTGGTTCAATTGACTCAGTAGTTGGTTCAATAGTCAGTTCATTTAGAGGTTCAACTAGTGGTTCAATTGATGGTTCAATAATTTGTTCATTATCTTCTTGATCAATATTTAATGGGTTTAGATTTGAATTATCGAATTTTGAATTAGTTTCCTCATCAAATATTAAATTCGTTGTTTCTTCAATTTTGTTAGTTTGTTTATTGTAGACCCTATAGGCCCTACTTGTTGTTGAATATCCTAAAAATATTCCAGGGTTTGACTTAGACTGAAATTTCCCTAGGTAGTCCTTGGTGTTTAGGATATAGACATTACATCCAAAGACCCTTAGGTAGTGTAGGATAGGAAGTCTATGTTAATATAATTCATAGGGAGTTTTATTATGTCGTTTGTTAATTAGGACCCTATTTTGGATATAGCAAGCCGTACTAATTGCTTCTGCCCAAAATTAGTTAGCTAGGTTGAATTCATTGAGCATAGTCCTAGCGTCTTCCTGTAGGGTTCTATTCTTCCTTTCTACTATCCCATTTTGCTGGGGGGTTCTAGGACACGAAAATTCATGAATATACCCGTTTATCTTACAAAATTCCTCAAACCTTTGATTTTCAAACTCTCCCTCGTGATCACTCCTAAGTCTTTTGATTTTGGTATCATTTTGATTCTCAATTACCTTACATAGGTCAATGAATAGATTTAGGGTTTCATCCTTAGTTTTTAGGAACCTTACCCAAGTAAACCTAGAGTAATCATCGATAATGACTAAGCAGTACCGGTTTTCACTTAGTGACTTGGCTCCATGTGAATCAAATAGGTCAAGGTGCAGGAGCTCAAGTGTGATTTGAGTTAGGTCTGATTGAACTTGATTGTGATTAGACCTGGTTTGTTTACCTTGGTTGCATGAGTCACATATCATGTTTTCATGGTTCTTAATTTTAGGTATTCCTTTAATTAGACCAAGTTGAGTGATTTTTGAAATTAGCCTTAGATTAGTGTGACCTAATCTCCTATGCCAGAGGTTGGATTCTTCTAATTGAGTTAAAAGGCATTTAGGTACTAAGGGTAGGTTTATAGTATAATTATTATTTTTCCTAATGCCCTTAAGCATGACTTCTGAGTCTTGCAGATTTCTAATCAGGCAGTCAGAGTTGGTAAAGGTAACTACATAGCCAGTATCACATAATTGACTTATACTAAGCAAATTAAATTTAAAGTTCTCAACCAAGAGTACCTTTTTAATTACAAAATCAGATTTAAGTTCAATGTTACCTGACTCAATGACTTTGAGTGTAGCATTGTTGCCAAATGCTACTGAGCCTAGGTTTTTGAACTTGAGTTTAGTGAATTTCAATTTATCTCCAGTCATGTGTCTGGAGCACCCGCTATCCAACATCCATTGGTCCAAATCTTTATGTTCCTACACATAAAGAATTTATTGATTTTGATCCAATTAGAATTAAGGATAGCTTAAATTGATTTTCACAACCTAGTCTGACTCACCCAATCTATAGTTATCAATCACGTTAACCTTAGGGGTTTTGTGAGACAGGTTTTAATAGAAGTAAGATTTTATTTTGAAAAACATGATTAATTTTTGAAGAGTTGAATTAATTTTGAAAATAATTTAATTGAATTTTAATTTTAAAAAGTGGTTGAATCTAAGATTAATTGAAAATTATGTTAGATTCAAATCTGACAATAGTAAAGTGAATTTGGTTTTCAATAATCGGCTTCTAGGTCTTGGCGAGGCACTAGGCCTTCTTTGGCCGTAGCCTTATTGGATCATCAACCCTTTCCTTGACAAAGCCTTTTATTGAAAATCCATCTTCAAGTTACTCCTTGAAAGATTTTGGTCTAACTAGTTTGGGTCTTGGATCGGTAGCTTTGGCTAGTTCCGCCAAAATGGCTTCCCTAACGTACTATCATCTCACCTTCACCCAATACTATGTTGTTTAAATTTCAGTTAAACATTTTAGTCCTTAGTCTAACCTGTCCTAGGGCTAAGCATAATCATTTACAAAAATAAATAAACAATCAAGCATGCAATTAAAACTAAGAAATAAAAGAAATTTATCTAATTATGAAAATCATTTTTAAATTGGCTCCCCATGGACTAAAGCCATGATAATGGTTTGGTAAGATATGAATCTTGTCCTTAGGGATCCAATACAGGTTTGGTCCAGCTTGGTTGTTCAGGCAAAGTTTGAGTACCCATGCCTGAACTTTGGGTCTAGATTGGTTCAATACAGCATAATATGACCTTTGTCTCGACTTGGTTCGATACCCTAACCCAGATCGATTTAGAACAGACTTTTGTTTTCCAAGGATCATGTAAAGACCCTTGGAACCCGAAGTGAATCGTTCTAAAGCCGCTCTAAGGTCCTTGACTTGAGTTTCCAAGGAGGAGTTCTCTTTCTCATGCTTTTCCACTTGAGTAGAGGTTCCTTCTTGAACCTTCTCGGTCAAAGATCTAGAGTTAGCTCCCTCTTTCAGGAGTTTTACTTCTTGTCGGAGGGACTCAACTCAGATTTTGGCTTTCGCCAAGTTACGAGATAGGTAAGCAATTAACTTTGATAATTCAACTTCAGAGTAACCACTTACAGTTATTTTGCCGTTCTCTGAAATTGTGAGCCTTCCGTCGTCCGTCTCCGATTCTGGTCTGGTGTCGATGTCTTCCGAAGTGGTCAAGGCGAGAAGGTTCGATTGTGGGCCCTCTTCTTCTTCAGAAGAAGAAGATTCGTTCCACGTGGCTTGAAGAGCCTTCTTCCTTCGAGTCTTCTTGGCTTCTTTTAGATTAGGGCACTCCGATTTGTAGTGTCCCTTCTTGTTGCATTCGTAGCACGTCACATTTGACTTGGTCTTAGACGTTGAGGGTTCAGCTGGATCTTCCTTCTTTCGGCTGGCTTTTCTTTTGTTGGTCTGATGCTTCAGCTCCTTGTAGTAGTCCCGGGCAAGCCTAACCAGCTTGGGTTGATCCCCTTCACTGTCTTTTGAGTCTGAGTCTGAGTCAGACTCGGGTGCAGGTTGAGGCTTTTTCATGGCCACCTTTCCTTAGGCTTTTCCTGCAAGAAAAGCGATACCTTTCTCGGACAAAGTGTAGTTAGTCTGCTCGTGTAATTCCAATTCTGAAAATAATTCGTCTAATTTAATTTTAGAAAGATCCCTAGAAACTTTGTAAGCATCTACCATAGATGCCCACAGAGTATTTCTTGGGAAAGTGTTTAGGGTATACCTGATAAGGTCACGGTTTTCTACCTTATGACCGATTGTGTGCAGGCCGTTCATCAGCTCCTGGATTCTGGCGTGGAGCTGGGCTGCTGACTCGCCTTTGTTCATTTTGATGGTGTACAATCTGTTCAGCAGTAGGTCCCTTTTGCTGATTCTGGTGTCGGAGGTACCTTCGTGCAACTCGATGACCTTACTCCAGAGTTCTTTAGCACTGTTGAAGGGACCCACTCGGTTAAGTTCTTCTTTGGTTAATCCGCACTGCAACGTCTGGGTTGCTTTTGTTAGAAATATGAGAGAAGTGTCCTAAGGCAATCGCCTTATGATTGTAATCATTTAATTTAATAAATGAATATTCACTATTTGAGTATACATGTTCGTGTATTTGATTGAGATCTTAAACTCATTTACTGAATGTCCGCAATACAATTCACAGCGTGAGAGAATTTGTGATGAATTCAAGTACAACTAGTGATTATCTCTACATGTGCAATTGTGAAGTATTGAAATTGTCCCTAGTCGATGAATTGATACGTACAGACACTATCAATTCTGTTGAGACTAGCATGGGTTATTCCCTAATCAGCTGATTCTCACTGGCTGGTGACATTGGGATGTCCGGAGATAAACATGAATGCTAGTTAAGGGAACTAGTTCATTGGAGTGACTGGCTGTAAAACTTCACATGGTAGTCTACATATAGACATGTCAGTGAAGTTCATACTGCAGCTTAAGTGCGATGTTCCTTTGACTTGCGGTGTTCAAGTCATCTTTGTCATGAAGACTTATACTTTAACATCTTAAGCAAGCATCTCCAAGGAGGTGTGGACCCAGGATGGTTGGGTATAAGCCGAAGTGCCCGAAGATGTTTGAACAACCTACAAAGGATTCACCACTCCTTGCGAGGGGATGTATACCCAAGGTCTATCATTGGATTGTTACTCAAAGCCTCTAGCCAGAGCATGACATGTTCAGAGTATGAGTCTCAGAAATACATGAGAGTAATTAGAATCCATTGGACGAGAAAGACATTACTTGGGCTAGGTGTGACATAGTCAGCCTAGTGGGGACTGACACATATAGACCATGTCCTGAACCAAGTGGGTATAAGATGGTGAAGGGAATGAGGCACGATTCATTAGAGTTGCTGAAGGGTTTCAGAATAATTTCTGAGGTCAACCGTTGATCTTTCGATTAATTGGGGATCATGATGTACTACTAGGTGCCCTCATGATCGTTCTATAATTGATGAATTATAGACGGCCAACACAAATCGAAAGCCTATTTAGTCACACGCACTACGAGTAATCCGAGGGATTTAAAAAGAGTTGAAAATTAGATTTTCCGAGCAAGAGAGATAAGTCGAATCTGAATTTTTCAGAGACGCATCGGATGCATAAAATGGCTAAGTCTTTTGAAGACTTATTGGACGAATTAAATGAGTTTAATTCGTACGGTCACGGCATTGGTTTGGCCGGCCAAAGAGGGTCCCCACCCTCTTTGGTTTGGCCGGCCACAATAAGAGGGAGAACCAAATTGTTTGGTTCAAATTATAAAATAAACCGCCCGTGGTTTGTTTTATAAAATTATGGATAAAGAAATTTATATAAAGAAATTTATATAAAGAGATTTATTTTCATGGAAATTAAAATAAACCTTGGATTGGTTTATTTTATTTTATAAAATCAATAATGGATTGATTTACCATGATAAAGAAATTTATAGAAATTTATTCTTTTTATGGAAATTAAAATGAACCATGGATTGGTTTCTTTTATTTTATAAAATCAATTATGAATTGATTTTTCCATGATAAGAAAAATTTATAAGATAAATTTCTTGTAAAATTTATTCCATAATAAAAGGGGAGACATGGTTGTTTTTATTATAAATTAAGTTATAATAAAAACTTGGCATAACGGAATAATTCATAAGAAATTTATAAGAAAAATTTCTTGTAAAATTTATTCCATAATAAAAGGGGAGACATGGTTGTTTTTATTATAAATAAAGTAATAATAAAAACTTGGCATTACGGAATAATTCATAGAAAAATTTATAAGATAAATTTCTTATGAAAAATTTATTCCGTTAAAAAGGAGACTTGGCGATAAAGAGGCTACTATATAAAGGTGCAAAGGCAAGGCTTGGAAATCAATTCAAGTGATCAAGGATTCTTGCCTAGCCTCTTTTCCACTCCTTCTCTCCCTCTCCCTCCTCAAGTGGGCGCCGGCCCTAGAAGGGCTTCTTGTTGCCATAAGCCACCTCCACCAAGAAGAAGCCGAAGAAGAAGAAGAAGCGGATCGCGTCTCCTTCCTTCCTCCCGGAATACGGATTCCGTTCTTCGTTTGGTGGTTAGCTTTTATCTCTCTCTCTTGATATTCTTGTCGTGCCTTTGGAGAATCTAGTAGTTCTTGTCGGCACGAAACTCGTGGCTTTGCGAAGTCATCCCAAAGAGAACTCGGCGTGGACGCAAATAGAGGCGGAGCTTCCAAGGGATGCTACGGTTGGATCTCGCCCCTTACTTCAAGTTATGCGAGGTATCAAGTAAATTAGTTTACTTTCTGCAAAATTTTAATTTATGATCATGTCTACACAATATAAGGTTGCATGCTAGATACGTGGTTAAAATAATTTGAGAAATTATTTATGCTAAATCTTCCGCTCCACGTAATTAAATTTTAAAATTACGAATCCGTATCCATGTCAACATGCACCCTGTCCCAACAGTGGTATCAGAGCCGGTTAGTGTTCGACATAATCATATAATTGTTTTGCGGAAAACTTTGTCATGATCTCAATTTTGGAAAATTTTCCAATTATGGAAACTTTCCAATTATGAAAAATTTTGGATTTTGGAATTTCAAAGTTTGGAAATCCTCATGAAATTTCGCAAACTTTTGAAATATCCTTGTTTCTGAAATTTTATAATAATTGTGAAAACTTCCCACTTTTGGAAACTTTCCAATTTTAGAAATTTCGTATTTTGGAAATTTTCCAGTTTTGGAAATATGTACGTTTTCTTTGTACCATAAACTTACAATTATTCTGAAAACCTATTATGAAATCTCGAAATTTTGGGCACTTTCTTTCAAGAAAGTCTAGACAAATTTATGGATTATTAATTGACAATTAAATTCGAATTGGTTTTAAATTATTAACAAAATTTTTTATTTTGGATTGAGCCTCGGGGAGCCGTCCAATTTAAAGTTAGATGTTGTAATTTAATTTCCTATTTTGAATAAAATTGTCATATTTAATTTGGTTATGCCTCGGGGAGCGGACCATATTAGATTTATAACAAATTCCTTTTTTTTGGGTATCTGAGCCTCGGGGAGCCACCCAAAGAAAATAATTTGTTGAAATTAATAAATCCATAAATAATAAATATAATCAAATCTTGGAAATTTTGAGGTGATTCTCAAACGATAATTTCCTTATTTGATTTAAAAGGTGATGCTCTTACATATTGTTGTCTCCAAAATTATTTAGGAAAATGGTTTCCTATAGAGTTTTCTTAAATAAGATTTTCATGAAAATAATATGTGGTTGAATTAAGAGAATCTGTCTCTTAATTTAATAAGATTTGATTTAGAGAAATCAAAGTCTTAATCATATTATTTCCGAAATTGATTATGACAATTTAGGAAATTATTTACCAAAACAATTCCTTAAATAAAGTATGAAATTAGAATTAGGAAATCCGGTTCCTAATTCAATTAATGAGACTTGATAAATTAAGTCACATACATACTTTATTAAGGAAATCGTTAGTACATGACATAATTATATGTCATGAATGTGCTTAGAAAAGAAAGGATGAGACCCAAAACCCCTTACAAAATATTAAGGCCAACACCTTCCATTAATATGGTTAGAACCGGAGTTTTGTTTCTCGTTTGGGTTGATGGACACATCCATGCCCGGCATGAACCTCAACATGTTCAAACCATGGAATTAGTTTATGATTAATATAGTTGGAGTCAGAGGTCAATCTTTAGTTTTGGTTGTTGGACACATCTAAGCCTGACTAAACGGTTGAATGAGCTCCAACCATATTAAAACTATTTCTTGATTAATGGGTCAGCCTTAAGCTTGGAGCATCGATTTGTTGTGCCACAGCCAAGGTCGATGTAAAGAGAGGTGCAGTTGGGTGCTATGTATATCGTTGCATACTTGTTAATGAGTTAACAACCCAATGATTTATGCAAACATTCAATTAGTTCATAGCATAAAGTGATAGTTACATATATGTGATATGTAATCGGTATAATTACCTACCTTCATAGCTAAGAATAACTTGATGGCCACAGCCATGGTTGTTCTTATCTATGGTTGGATATCAACCTATTTGGAGATGTTCCTACGATCTCCCGAATTGATAAAAAGGGGTTATTCAATTCGAAAAATAAATAGGATTTAATTAATGTATATTGATGCATTCTTTATCATTCTTCTCACATAAGCTCAATTTGTATTTCTAGGATAATCACTCGATCATGTCTTCTCTGAATTTGCGTTCCATTTTGGACACCAATAAGTTAACTAAGGACAAAAGGATTGAAAAGGCCCCAAAAGGCACTTGCCATCACTGTGGCAAGGAGGGTCACTGGCGAAGAAACTGCAAGGTTTATCTTGAGTCCATCCTCTTCAGGCATCCGATGCCCCATCCTCTTCAGGCATCTTCGTTATTGAATGTCACTCTATTTCCTCAAACACCTGGGTACTTGATACTGGGTGTAGCTCACATATATGTAATGACATACAGGGGCTAAGGAATAGAAGAAGACTCGTCAGGGGAGAAGCGAATTTGCGAGTTGGAAATGGAGCAAAGATTGCTGCTATTTCCATCGGAACATATTTGCTAAAGCTCCATACAGGACTTGTCTTAGAATTGGATAATTGCTATTTTGTTCCTTCGTTAATAAAGAACATTGTATCTATTTCATGCTTGAATGAAAAGGGTTATCATTTAACTTTTAGTAACAATTGTTGTTACATAACTTTAAATGGTGTTCTTTATGGGACCGGAACTTTGTGCAATGGTATCTACACGTTAGATTTATCCGGTGACGTTTTCAATATCGAAGTTAGCAACAAACTTGCTCAAATTGATAATCGAATAGACTCCTATACGTGGCATCGTCGTCTTGGCCATGTAAGTAAGAAACGCATGACCAAATTACACCGATGTGAAATTTTGGAATCATTTGAACCCGGTTCATTTAATACATGCGAATCATGCTTAAAAGGCAAGATGCCAAATTACCCTTTTCCGAAAAAGGTAATCCAGTGGGAGAATTGCTTGGTCTAATACATACTGATGTATGTGGACCAATGTCAACTCTTGCACAAGGAGCTATAGCTACTTCATTACCTTTATCGATGATCACTCACGATTCGGGTATGTGTTCTTGATGAAACACAAATCTGAAGCTTTTGAGAAATTTAAAGAGTTCAGAAATGAAGTAGAGAAACAGCTTGGCGAAAGTATTAAGATACTTCGATCCGATCGGGGTAGTGAATACTTAAGTCAAGAGTTTCAAGATTATCTTAGGGACAATGGGATATTGTCTCAATGGACCCCACCATATACACCACAGCATAATGGTGTATCTGAGCGGCGCAATCGAACCTTGATGGACATGCTTAGATCCATGATGAATCATGCAACTCTTCCAAAATCCTTTTGGGGCTATGCACTTAAGACAGCTGTTTACTTGCTAAACAGAGTCCCGACCAAGGTAGTCTCTACTACTCCATATGAGACGTGGAATAGTAAGAAACCTCACTTAACTCACCTTAAGATATGGGGTTGTCCTGCTTATGTGAAGCGGACTGTATCAGACAAATTGGATGCTAAGTCTGATAAATGTCTATTTATTGGATACCCTAAGGAAACAAAGGGTTACCAATTCTATCATCCCTTGGAACAAAAGGTGTTTGTTTCAAGGCATGCTGTATTTCTGGAAAAAAAATTTCTTTTACAAGAAAACAGTGGGAGTGGCATTGAACTTGATGAAGTTCAAGAAACTCCAATAGACATTACAGAGACACCTAGTCTAGACCCACAACCAATAACTCATAATGATGAGCTATCAGTTGAACCTAAAACAACACCACCTCTTCGTAGGTCTGATAGGACACGCAATATTCCAGGGAGATACGGATTTCTCATAAGTGAATCGAACGACGTGTTACTCATAAGCGATGACGAACCTATCAGTTATGAAGATGTTCTGAAAAGTTCAGAAAGGGACAAATGGCTTGAAGCCATGAAGTCGGAAATGGATTCCATGTACGAAAACCAAGTATGGGACTTGGTTAACCCACCTGAAGGGATTAAACCCATAGGGTGCAAGTGGGTTTTCAAGAAGAAAGCCGACATGGAAGGTAATGTTGTTTCCTTTAAGGCTAGATTAGTGGAAAAAGGATATCGTCAGAAACAAGGAATTGATTATGACGAAATCTATTCGCCAGTAGCTATGCTTAAATCCATTCGGATGCTCCTAGCCATAGCAGCTCATTATGATTATGAGATATGGCAAATGGATGTGAAAACAGCTTTCCTTAATGGAAACCTGCTTGAGGATGTATACATGATACAACCTGAAGGTTTCACATCGGTTGATAAAACCAAAGTATGCAAGCTTCGACGATCCATATATGGACTGAAGCAAGCATCCAGGAGCTGGAACATCCGTTTTGATGAGACAATCAAAGGGTTTGATTTCTCACAAAATCTTGATGAACCTTGTGTGTATAAGAAGGTTAGTGGGAGTGCAGTCGTATTCCTAGTATTATATGTCGATGACATATTACTTATAGGAAACGATATATCAAACTTACAGTCAGTTAAAATTTGGTTGTCCAAAACTTTCTCCATGAAAGACCTGGGAGAAGCAACCTATATCCTTAGGATTAGAATCTATAGAGATAGATCAAAACGGTTGCTTGGTCTTTCGCAGTCTACATATATAGACTGAGTGCTTAAAAGGTTTAGCATGTAGGAATCCAAGATAGGCTACCTTCCCATCAAGCATGGGATCAACCTTTCAAAGTCTATGTGTCCGCGCACAGAAGACGAGAGGATTTGCATGAATAAGATTCCTTATGCATCCGCGATAGGATCTATCATGTATGCTATGTTATGTACTAGGCCCGATGTATTGTATGCTCTGAGCGTCACGAGCAGATACTAGTCTGATCCAGGAATGGATCATTAGGCGGCGGTCAAGACAATCCTTAAGTACTTAAGAAGAACTAAGGATATGTTCCTAATATATGGAGAAGGAGATATGGTAATACATGGGTATACTGATGCCAGTTTCCAGACAGATAAGGATGACTCCAAATCTCAGTCTGGATACGTATTTACTTTGAATGGAGGCGCAATAAGTTGGAAGAGTTCCAAGCAAGACACTGTAGTGGATTCTACAACGGAAGCGGAATATATTACGGCTTCGTCTCAGAACTTGGTGTGGTTCCAACCATTGATGAAGCAATACCGGTTTATTGCGACAACAATGGAGCTATTGCACAAGCAAAGGAACCAAGGTCTCATCAGCGATCCAAACACGTGCTTCGCCGCTATCATCTGATCAGAGAGATTATAAGTAGGAATGATATACAAATTGAGAAAATTCCCACTGAAAGGAATTTAGCGGATTGTTTAACAAAGGCCTAGCCTCAGAGCAAGTTTGAGGGTCATGTTAGAGCTTGTGGTATTGGATACCGTAGCGATTGGCATTAGGCCAAGTGGGAGTTTGTTAGTGATATGAGAGAAGTGTCGTAAGGCAATCGCCTTATGATTGTAAATATTTATTTTAATAAATGATAATTCACTATTTGAGTATACATGTTTGTGTATTTGATTGGGATCTTAAACTCATCTACTGAATGTCCGCAATACAACTCACAGCATAAGAGAATTTGTGATGGGATCACAACTAGTGATTATCTCTACATGTGCAATTGTGAAGTATTGAAATTGTCCCTAGTCGATGAATTGATAAGTACGGACACTATCAATTCTGTTGAGACTAGCATGGGTTATTCTCTAATCAGCTGATTCTCACTGGCTTGTGACATTGGGATGTCCGGAGATAAACATGAATGCTAGTTAAGGGAACTAGTTCATTAGAGTGACTGGCTGTAAAACTTCACATGGTAGTCTACATATAGACATGTCAGTGAAGTTCTTACTGCAGCTTAAGTGCGATGTTCCTTTGACATGCGGTGTTCAAGTCATCTTGGTCATAAAGACCTATAATTTAACATCTTAAGCAAGCATCTCCAAGGAGGTGTGGCCCCAGGATGGTTGGGTATAAGCCGAAGTGCCCGAAGATGTTTGAACAACCTACAAACGATTCACCACTCCTTGCGAGGGGATGTATACCCAAGGCCTATCGTCGAATTGTTACTCAAAGCCTCTGGCCAGAGCATGACATGTTCAGAGTATGAGTCTATGAAATACATGAGAGTAATTAGAATCCATTGGACGAGAAAGTCATTACTTGGGCTAGGTGTGACGTAGTCAGCCTAGTGGGGACTGACACATATAGACCATGTCCTGAACCAAGTGGGTATAAGATGGTGAAGGGAATGAGGCACGATTCATTAGAGCTGCTGAAGGGTTTTAGAATAATTTCTGAGGTCAACCGTTGATCTTTCGTCTAATTGGGGATCATGATGTACTACTAGGTGCCACTCATGATCGTTCTATAATTGATGAATTATAGACGACCAACAGAAATCGAAAGCCTATTTAGTCACACGCACTACGAGTAATCCAAGGGATTTAAAACGAGTTGAAAATTGAATTTTCCGATCAAGAGAGATAAGTAGAATATGAATTTTTCAGAGACGCATCGGAAGCATAAAATGGCTAAGTCTTTTGAAGACTTATTGGACGAATTAAATGAGTTTAATTCGTACGGTCACGGCATTGGTTTGGCCGGCCAAAGAGGGTCCCCACCCTCTTTGGTTTGGCCGGCCACAATAAGAGGGAGAACCAAATTGTTTGGTTCAAATTATAAAATAAACCGCCCGTGGTTTGTTTTATAAAATTATGGATAAAGAAATTTATATAAACAAATTTATATAAAGAAATTTATATAAAGAGATTTATTTTCATGGAAATTAAAATAAACCTTGGATTGGTTTATTTTATTTTATAAAATCAATAATGGATTGATTTACCATGATAAAAAAATTTATAGAAATTTATTCTGTTTATGGAAATTAAAATGAACCATGGATTGGTTTCTTTTATTTTATAAAATCAATTATGAATTGATTTTTCCATGATAAGAAAAATTTATAAGATAAATTTTTTGTAAAATTTATTCCATAATAAAAGGGGAGACATGGTTGTTTTTATTATAAATTAAGTTATAATAAAAACTTGGCATAACGGAATAATTCATAAGAAATTTATCTTATAAATTTCTTGTAAAATTTATTCCATAATAAAAGGGGAGACATGGTTGTTTTTATTATAAATAAAGTTATAATAAAAACTTGGCATAACGGAATAATTCATTGAAAAATTTATAAGATAAATTTCTTATGAAAAATTTATTCCGTTAAAAAGGAGACTTGGCGATAAAGAGGCTATTATATAAAGGTGCAAAGGCAAGGCTTGGAAATCAATTCAAGTGATCAAGGATTCTTGCCTAGCCTCTTTTCCTCTCCTTCTCTCCCTCTCCCTCCTCAAGTGGGCGCCGGCCCTAGAAGGGCTTCTTGTTGCCATGAGCCACCTCCACCAAGAAGAAGCCGAAGAAGAAGAAGAAGCGGATCGCGACTCCTTCCTTCCTCCCGGAATACGGATTCCATTCTTCGTTTGGTGGTTAGCTTTCATCTCTCTCTCTTGATATTCTTGTCGTGCCTTTGGAGAATCTAGTAGTTCTTGTCGGCACGAAACTCGTGGCTTTGCGAAGTCATCCCTAAGAGAACTCGGCGTGGACGCAAATAGAGGCGGAGCTTCCAAGGGACGCTACGGTTGGATCTCGTCCCTTACTTCAAGTTACGCGAGGTATCAAGTAAATTAGTTTACTTTCTGCAAAATTTTAATTTATGATCATGTCTACACAATATAAGGTTGCATGCTAGATACGTGTTTAAAATAATTTGAGAAATTATTTATGCTAAATCTTCCGCTGCACGTAATTAAATTTTAAAATTACGAACCCGTATCCATGTCAACATGCACCCGGTCCCAACAACATTCGCATCAGCCTCGATCTTTTTCTTCAGCGAGGCGTCCCATTCTGTGTAGTGTTGTGCCACTCCTTCAGCATTCTTGGGGATTTCAATGCCAGATTGGATAATAATCCACATGTCCACCTGAGTTTTCAGGTGGACTTCCATCCGACTCTTCCAGTAGGAGAAGTCTTCTCCACTGAAGAGTGGTGGTCAGGCTGTGCTGAAACCCTCTTGCATGGCCATTTATAATTTCTTAAATAACAAAAAAAACAAAGAAATTCTGTCCCAAGACTTGGTCTTGGATTAGTAGTGCGGGAATAAAATACTTGAGAAAAAGCGATCGAGTGGTATTGCACCAACCTCGATTAATGAGAAAAATTCGAAAGAAAAAAATTAATATTTTTCGTAAAATTTGGAAAACTCTCAAATTGGTGGTTGCACCAAATTTGAGCCACCCGCTCTGATACCACTTGTTGGATCAAGGAAAATGATGGAGGGGGGGGTGAATATCGTTAAACAATTTTCGGAATAAAAAGAGCAGATACGTAGCGGAAAGAAATTAAATGCACAAGAACACAAGTCTATTTTTTACTTGGTTCGGAGTCGCGATCGACTCCTACTCCAAGGCCCACGGTCCTTGACCGTTTACTTTGGGCAATACTATAATCACACAAAAAGATTTACAAGTCAATTAGAAGAATATTTTAGGAAATCGAAATTGCTACACTTTTCGTTACCGACGCCCGAAGTGGATCGTATTTCGGAGCAGAGGGTCGTCGTCGGTGCTGGGATCTTGAACTCGGAGTTAGCCGGGGCGTAGCGCTTGAACAAAAAGCTTTGGAGCATTGAGAAAAAGTGATATTGAACCCTTGGGGTCGAGCACCCTTTTATAGTGCTCCTGGGGTCGCCTGACACGTTCCTTCACCTGCGAGAAACTCAATCCGAATCTCGGTCAGCGCTTATCCCCTCTGATTCGGCCCCTGGTCTGACTAGGGTGCCTGGGACCTCCTGGGCTCCTAGCTTGACCAGGTTCAATGGCTTCGTGGCAGTTTTGCTTCGATGACCGCTTTGGCTTTGACCTTGGACGCCCGGGACTTCTTGGGCGCCTAGCTCAGTGTGGTTTCGAAGCAGTCTTGCTTCTTGCTATTTTGGCCTTTTACCTTGGGCGCCCAGGACCTCCAGGGCGCCTAGCCCAGTTGCCTTCCCCTTCCTCTCGGGCGGTCTGAGCTGCAGAAACATAATCCTTCGGTCCCTACAACCAAAGTTAGTTCCAAAACAAACTAAGCAAGAATGTTAGTCATTATTTACAGTCGTAGCTGTCTTGGTTCTGACTTCAGGTCTCCCAAATGGAACCTTAGGTCGAATCGACGCCTACTGTTCCCTCAACGGGGAATGCGTCCTCACATACTCCTCTAAGGAGAGTTTACCTTTTGCCAACCGGCTCCTCCGGTTGGACATTTGCCCAATCTACCTGACCAGGTCTTCGTGCCCAACTTTCGGTCAGGTCATCGGTGCCCAGCCCCTTACCAGGACTTCGTGCCCAGTCCTCGACTAGGACTTCTTTGCCCGACTTCCGGTCAGGTCTTCTTGCCCAGTCCTTGACCAGGATTTCTTTGCCCAACCGTTTGCCAGGACTTCTTGCCTAGTGATCCTAGGACTTCTTCCTGCACACTCAGTGAATATGTTAGAACACAATGACATCTTAACTTTTGAACCCTTTGCCATTATCAAAACTCAGGTTTGACTTAGGTGCTGCCTGCACCAACAGAGACTAGCATGTAGATCAACTGATGACTTGAGCTCACATGTCATGGATATGTGATATCAAGTTGACACATGGGTATACATTGGAGAATGTGTACTGAATTGACCCGCCATGAGAAAGTTTCATAGATTGTCATATGAGTGTCATAAATTTTCTCATGTGACTACTAGTATGAATAGTCCTTAGACCTGATGTCACTACGGTTCCCTACATAAGGAGTTATGTACTTTGGTATCGTCAAACGTCACCCGTAACAGGTTGGACTATAAAGGCGATCACTGGGTATGTAATGAATTATGCGGAGAGATGTGAGTGATGTAGATGGGATCTATCCCTCCTATATGACGGGAGTGATATCTGTGGGCCCCTTGATCGAGTAGGACTACTAAAATGCATGACCATGCTCAAATGAGTCAATATGAGATATTGAACTCATTTGTTTGAGTGAGTCTACTCGGGGATCAAGAAATACATAGATTGATAGAGGATGACACGGTCTATGCCTCATTGGTCAATCTAGATATCAAGGATAGAAGGACAAGGTCATACATTATCATAGTCACAGAGGTTTAGTCGGATCTCAACTTTTCTTGTTACTTGGGTAGCAATGATGCATTGCTAGATGCTGCTCATTGCTTATGTGTCTGAAGCGTTTAGGTGCATTGCCAACGTCACGAGAACCTATTGGGTCACAAACTAAAGGCATGATGCTTCGGGAGTTCGGGAGCCCGGGACAGGAGCTCGGCAGACTGGGTCGGGAGCTCGGCACTCGACAGACTGGGTCGGGAGCTCGACACTCGGCAGACTGGGTCGGGAGCTCGACACTCGGCAGACTGGGTCGGGAGCTAGACACTCGGCAGACTGGGTCAGGACCTCGGCAGACCGAGTCGGGAGCTTGGCGAGTTGCTCGACAGATTTGGTCGGGAGCTCGCGGACTTGGTTGGGAGACCTGGTCGGAAGCCTGAGAAGTCCGGTCGAAATTGCAGGAAAAATTCATTAAAGTGTTTAATGAAGGAAAGAGAAAAGTCTCTCATCATTGGATGAAGAGAAGGTGAATAGTCACATGAAAAGATGTGCTCTTTATTGGCTTTAATGAAGGGAAGTCAAAGAGACAAAAGACTCTTCATATTCATGGGATGAATATAAAAGAGGGGCTAGTCATTTTGAATGAGTGTGTGTGAGCTTTCCCTTCTTCCCATCCTCTCTTCTTCCTCTTCTCCCTCTTGGCCGAAACCCCTTTGGGGTTCTTGGTGGTCTTGTGAACTACCTCAAGTTGCTAGCACAACTAAGGTGGTTCTTCCCGAAGTTGAGAGATCGTGTCCGTGTGGATACGAATAGAGGCACGGACACTTGAACGTGTAAGAGATCTGTTGAGGCAATCGGCCCTTAAATGATTGGAAGATCATAGTTTTGATGTGTGTGGGTGAATATGTTTAAGGTTAGAGTGTTATGTTATATTTGATGTGTGATTGAGTTTGCAGGACTTGGAGAATCACACATGTTGGACATATCCGAGGGACGAGAGCCGAGGGAGGAGAGCTCCAAGGGCAAGCCAGGAAGTAGACTTCAAGGGCACACGTGAAGGGTGGCATGGAGGCAAGCCAAGGGATGGCTTGCGTGCGCACCAAGGGACGATAGATAGAGGAAGAGGACTTCAAGGGGAAGCCAAGGGAGCAGACCTGAAGGCACACGTGAAGGAGAAGGTCCAGAGTTGCTGGAACAATGCTGAGAGGCAGGGCAGTCGACTGGCTCAGGGCCAGTCGACTGCCAAAACTCACAGAGAGTTTTCAGCCTCGGACCAGTCAACTGCCCCTGGGGCAGTCGACTGGTATACCCCAAAAACTAGCCATTGGCTAGCCGTTGGCTAGCAATTAATGCTAGGCCAGTCGACTGCCACTGGGGCAGTCGACTGGTGTGAGGCTGGACAGACTGCGAGTTTGTCCTGTTCTCCTATAAAAGGAGCACCTTTTTGCACGTGGATGGTACGGTTCCGTACAGAGTCGAAGTGTTGCTCATCTGAAGAGTGTTTCATATGAGTGATGTAGATGGGATCTATCCCTCCCATATGACGGGAGTGATATCTATGGGCCCCTTGATCGAGTAGGACTACTGAAACGCATGGCCATGCTCAAATGAGTCAATATGAGATATTGAGCTCATTTGTTTGAGTGAGTCTACTCGGAGATCAAGAAACACAAGATTGATTGAGGATGACACGGTCTATGCCTCATTGGTCAATCTAGATATCAAGGATAGAAGGACAAGGTCATACACTATCATAGTCACGGAGGTTTAGTCGGATCTCGACTTTTCTTGTTACTTGGGTAGCAATGATGCATTGCTAGATGTCGCTCATTGCTTATGTGTCTAAAGTGTTTAGGAGCATTGCCAACGTCACGAGAACCTATTGGGTCACTGATAAATACTATTTTATTGATTATTTGAGCTGCTATAATCCATGTTTGACATATGTTTTTATTGCTTAATTGTGAAATTGCCCTAGGTTTTAGAACTTACTCTTGTTTTGGACTTAATTGCAAATTTGCATTAAATTGGATTATTTGGCCACTAAATTCTTGATATATTTTTGTAGGCATCAAAGGTTCAAGGATCTAGGGCATATTGGGTCAAACTTGATTCGGATGTGATCCGGATCGAATTATCAAGATTATGATTTAATCTAGGCCGTCCGATTCAAGAGCGGCTAGATCTGAGCCATCCGGGACTATCCGAAGCAATCCAAGCTAGGGCTAGGGTTGATTAAGCACCCTGATCAAGATCTGAAGGTTTCATCCCAATCAGAGCTCAATCAACCGTTGGATCAAGCTTGGAGGGCTCTTGATCATCCATTCAAAGATTAGGTTGATCTGGACCATCCGTTGCAAATCTGGAGGATCCGAGCTTCCACGAGGCAGATCCTGACCCCAGATCATCATCATCAAAGTTTGGCTCAAATCAGACCAAGATCAGCCGTTGGATTGAAGTGGATCAATCACAGCCGTCCATTGGTTATTACTTAAGGAAAAATCACGCAGCTTCTTCCTCCGTCCCATCTTCGCCGCAAGTTCTTCGAGTTCTTCCATTGTTCTTCATTTCTTCATCAATCCAAGGTGTGACCACCTCGATTCCTACTGAAATTCATCATCTGAATCCTTGGGAGGCAATCTCGATCTGAAATTCAACTCAAACTTCATCCGGACAGAGCTTGTTGAGGGTTTCGCATTCTCTGTGGTCCGGGAGCTTGAATCTCAGCTACACGCAAATTCAGATCACCTGAGCCACTTGTAGGGGTTCTCAAGTGAGCTCAGGTCTTCTCCAAATCTTCATCGCAGCTCGGCAAGTTGAGATTAAAGGGCTCGGATTGGAATTTTCCCATTTGGAGCAGTTTGAGCAAAATTGATGGATTGAAGTTGTTTTCCACAGATTTGCTGAGCCTAGGGGTTCGAAGCCAGCTCTTGATTGACAACCAAGAAGATTCTGAGCTCAAGAAGGGTCGAGGAGTAGTTTAGATCATTAATTTTCATTGTTTTTTGCTGTAGTTTAACTTCTGCCGAATTCTGTCCTGTTTTTGAATTTCAGTTTCATCAGCTATAGTTTGTTTTCTGAGTTGTTTCGTTTAATTAGGTTTTAATTCTTAGAGCTAAATAGTTTAAGAGCTTGTTTAGATTCAATTAGATTCAATTTCAATTAGTTGTAGTTTCATTTCTTGCGTGCCAAATTCTAGCTAGCGTGCCAAGTTAAAATTCTGAATTCTTCAATCTGTTTTTGCTTTCTAAATGTTTGTTTTTGTACTTTAGATTTCAGCACGTCAATAGGCCTTTGTTTGGTGAATCATCGCTTCAAATCTCCTTCTTATTGCATCAAATTTTGCATTAGCTTTGTGGATGAATTTCTGAACATGTTTGTTTGGCATTTTTAGTTTCGAATCTGAATTTTCCTTTCTTTGCTGCAGTTTGCATTTGATTTGCTAGCCCAATTCAGAAATCACTAGGTTTATTACTCCTTAAGTTAGTTTCAAGCAGTGTACTTTGTTGCTCAATTTGTTTTGCATTCCAACTAGTTAATCTATTTCGATTCTATTTAGAAACTCTGAAAATTCTGAACTGAAAATTCTGCTTTGGCTGTTATTAGTTGATCTCCATTTTTTTTCTGAATTTCTTTCCTTCATCCTTGTGTTTCAGTTACTTTTAGTTTAACTTCCAAAGCTGATCTTGATTAGCTTTATTCCAGAATTAGTGGTCCTGTTTCAACAAGTTTAAAGCACTAGTTGGCACAAAAGGTTCAGTTTTGGCACATTGGTTCACATGCGTGCCAAGCTGAATTGAACATTGATTGCATCAGTGTTTCTCACTTGTCTGATGGTGTAGAATAACATTTGAATACTACTGGTAGTGCATTCAGCCATTTCCGAATTTTGTTGCATTTATTGGCCTCCAAATCTTGTAATTAGTTTGAGTTTGTTTAGTGTCTTCTTGCTAATTTTTGTAGGCTATCACTTGTGTTAAGTTGATTCATTTTCGAAACTGCATTTATCTGTTGCTTAGTCCTTTGCTGCATTTGAATTTAAGCTTGCTTTTCCAAATTTTGGTTAAATCCTATGGTTTAACTCGGTTTCCATTGGTGGAAGTGTCAATTGCCATCACTTGTTTAGTTATTAGTTAAGTTTCTTTCTTGTCATCACATTTTCACTTTTATTTACAATCAAAACCCAAATTATTCACTTGAAACCCAAAACTCATAAACGACACAGATACAAGTTCGAATCAAACACGACAACTAGCCCCAAGAAAAATACGACCTGTCCCTATATTACATTTTCATACTTTTGATTGTAAAAGGGTTTCCAGTTATTCATTCACATTTAAATCTGATATGCCCATACTTTTGTGACAAATTTAACTAGCGAATTTGGGTCTATCAAATTTTTGGCGCCGTTGCCGGGGAACTTTACTAGTTGACTTGTTTGATTTTTGCTTGTGCACTTATTTCATATCATTCTTGACTTACTTTTGTGCTTATTGCTATATCTTTTGATTTGATTTTATTTGTTTTATTTTTTTATCCACTTTTACTGCGAGTTGTTTGATTTTATGACCAGGTCTTTAGGTGGTGATTTAGAAGATTTTGACCCTGAGATTGAGAGGACTTTCAGAGTCAGGAGGAGCCAGGTCATTCTTTCTGAGACTACAGATATCCCTCCTATTCAGACTATCTTCACTCACTCAGGCATTGACATGGCAGACCACCAGAGAACCATGAAGGAGCTTGCAGCACCTGACGTTCCATTTTAGTACTCCAGCATAGCTTACCCAGAGCTAGGGGGAATTTTGAGCTCAGATCTGGACTCATCAATTTGTTGCCAATGTTTCAGGGTTTATCTGGGGAGGATCCAAATAGACACCTGCACGAATTCCATGTGGTATGCTCTACTATGAAGCCTCAGGGCATTTCTGAAGAAGACATTAAGTTAAGAGCATTTCCTTTTTCCTTGACTGGGGCTGCTAAGGATTGGTTGTATTATTTGCCCACTGGACATGTTGCTAGTTGGATTGAAATGAAGAAAGCATTTTTAGAGAAGTTTTTTCCAGCATCAAAGACCGTAATTATCAGAAATAGTATTTGTGGCATTCAACAAGTGGTTGGAGAGTCCCTTTATGATTATTGGGAGAGGTTCAAGAAGTTATGCTCTAGCTGTCCTCAACACCAAATTAGTGAGCAACTTCTTGTGCAATATTTTTATGAAGGTTTATTACCTATGGATAGGAGCATGATTTATGCGGCGGCAGGAGGAGCCTTAGTAAACAAAACTCCGGAGCAAGCTAGAGAACTCATTTCTAACATGGCGGAGAATTCTCAACAATTCGGGAGTAGAGCACTCACTACAAGAGGGGTTAATGAAGCTCAAGTGATGTCTAATGAACACAAAGAAATTAAGAGCTCATTGTTGGAGTTGACATCTTTAGTGAAGCAAATGGCATTGAACAATGTGAACCAAGCCTCAAATTTTCCAACAACTTCATTTCCAAATCAAGTTACAAGGGTATGTAGCATTTGTTCAAGCCAAGAACATAATTCGGACCTTTGTCCAAATCTCCAACAAGATGAATCGGTTGCGGCCTTGGCTAGAGTTCAATTCCAACAAAGAAATGACCCCTACTCATCTACCTACAATCCGGGTTGGAGGGACCATCCAAATTTGAAGTATGGTAACTCTTTTTACCAACAACCGCCTTCCAATCATCAATTTCAGCAAAATCAACCCTCATTTCAAAGTTCACAGCAGCAATACCATGGTTTTCAGTCACAAAATCACAATTTCCAGCAACCACAGCCGCTTTCACAGAGTTTCCAGCAAGGGTTTCCGCAAAATCAGCAAGGTTTACAGCATACACAGCAATCACAACAGCCATATCAGCAATTTCAGCAACCTTCTTTGAACTTCCAGCAAAGTTTTCAGCCATTCCAGAATCAATTCCAGAACTCACAGCAAGGTTTTCAAAATTTTCAGCAGCCATTTCAGACAATTCAGAGTAAATCAGCAAAATCAGCCTCAAANACATGTAACGCCCCGAAATTTCCATATTGAAGTTCTTAAAGTCCTTAGAACTATTTAAAAATGTTTTAGAAATATTCTAGATATTTTTAGGAATTTTTAGAATATTTTTATGGAATTTTCCGAGTCCGTTTAGTATTTTTATTAAAAGAAATAGAGTTTTCGGCAAAAAGTTGCCTGGACGAGTTTTGAACCCGAGACCTCCCATGGGACCAACAACTTAAGTTGGTCGGGTTAACCAGGAGCCCCAGCAGGGGTGTGCTGAAAGAAAATAGAGATATATTAAATTAAGTTATAAGTTGGACTTAAATACCCTAAGTATAAATAGATAATTAAAGAGAGAAATTTTGTTTCTCTCAACTAAAGCCCTCTTCCTCGCCCAAGCCGCACGCACGCCGCCCCTCTTCCCCTCTCTTGTGCGCACGCCGACACCAAGACCTCCTCTCCTCTTCTAAGGGGGCGCCGGCCATGGAAGAATCAAGGAGTGCGGAGCGTTTCGTTCGTCTCGACGAGAGGAACGCGTAGGCGCGAACGGTTCATCGAGATCTCAAGTTTCTCCCGAGCCCTAGACGTCAATTTTGGTTGTAAGTCCAAAGAAATTAAGGTAAGTACTGCTCACCTACAGTAAGAGGCGGTTTTCCGCAAGTTTTTCCCGTTAGAAAGTTAAAAATGCAATTTTCCTTTAGTTTATGATTTTGCATGTAACCCTAGTTCAATCCATGCTTGTATAAGTTTAATTAAGTACCCTATATGAGGTTAGGGTCTAAGAAAAGTTATGAGAAAAGAAAAGAGAAGATAAAGATAAGAAAAGAAAAGGCCAACGCCTTATGAAATCCCCCAAAAGTCAAGACTTAGGGATTTGGGCACACAAGGTGCTCGTTAAAATGCCAAGGCATTCAAGATAAGAAAAAGTAAGTATTTTATTTTCTAAGGCCAGTACCCGGCGTCCAAGGGCGTCGTTAAAGAAATCCAGGTGTCCAATTCCAAGGTCTTGGCCCTGGTAGACCAAGGTCTGCTCTATTAGGATTGGTGGCTCGCTACCCCAACCTTTTAGGGAACGCGCATAAGATGGTACTTACGTCTTAAGTGGATCCAAGTGAGTTATTATTTTCAAGTATATGCTTTAGCAAAGTTTTTCTAAAGTTTAAGGAAGTTTTCTAAAAGTTAAAGAAAGATTTAAAGTTAAAGAATTTCTAAAGTTTCAAGTTAAGCCAAGAAAAAGTGAGTTAAGACTTATTAATGCTTGAGTATGCATGTTTTGAGTTATACATGTTTTAGTGTTTCTTTTAAGCATAAAAGTATCTCATGTGATTTCACATTGTTTAAAAAGCATGCTTGCACATTTCGAGATTTTGTGAGCTAGATAGTACTTGCTAAGCTTTATGCTTAGTAGTTGCATTTCCTCTTGCTGCAGGTGAAGGTAAAGGCAAGCAATTCTGAAGGAAGGCGACGAGGCGGTGCTGAGTGACGTGTGTGTGGTGGCTGACCTTGGAGAGGTCCTTGGGACAAGATGAATGAAAGACTTAAAGTGCATTTGTTACAGATTCTTAGTTTAAGTTAGATCACATAGAATTTATCCAAGTATTTGCGTTTTAGATATTTTGCATGTCTTAAAACCACGAGTAAAGATTCCATGTCATTCTATTTAGTATATATATCCTTATGATTGCATTGGATGAGTATGAGCGTGAGTAGTTTTGAATATCGATACTTTGATGGAGCTATTTGATGCATGTGCCAAGATGTTGTTAGTCTCCTTTTGAATTAAGTTTTTAGTGCTTTAAATATGCTTAGAAAAGCTGCATTCATATTCCATAATGCTTTAGTAATGTTATAGAACCTTGTGTGATGAGTTTAAATGGTTAGAATTGCTTGAAATGGTGTTGGAGACTCACCCCCAGGCGTGCCAGTCGACCTGGGCATGCTAGGTCGACTGGACAGTAGCCCCGGAAGCAAGACGACCCTTCTGCCAGGTCGACTGGAGCTGCCAGGTCGACCTGGCCAGGTCGACTGGGGCAGCTAGGTCGACTGGGTAGGGCAAGTTCCAATAAGTATTTTCTTTACGAATTTAGAGAAAGGAAGTGTGCCATTGTATCATGCATGACTATTAAAGTTAGAATATCATTCTTAGATAGATTTAAATACAAAAAAAAAAGTTCCTCATTTTTAGTCGTGCATTAGAGTCAAGAAGTAGACAAGTAACGGTCCGTCTAAGGTAGAGAAGGCGGGTCGCTACATCACATCGGTTGATAAAACCAAAGTATGCAAGCTTCAACGATCGATATATGGACTAAAGCAAGCATCCAGGAGCTGGAACATCCGTTTTGATGAGACAATCAAAGAGTTTGATTTCTCACAAAATCCCGACGAACCTTGTGTGTACAAGAAGGTTAGTGGGAGTGCAGTCATATTCCTAGTGTTATATGTCGATGACATATTACTTATAGGAAATGATATATCAGTCTTACAGTCAGTTAAAATTTTGTTGTTCAAAACTTTCTCCATGAAAGACCTGGGAGAAGCAACCTATATCCTTGAGATTAGAATCTATAGAGATAGATCAAAATGATTACTTGGTCTTTCGCAGTCTACATATATAGACCGAGTGCTAGAAAGGTTTAGCATGTCGGAATCCAAGAAAGGTTACCTTCCCATCAGGCATGGGATCAACCTTTCGAAGTCTATGTGTCCGCGCACAGAAGACGAGAGGATTTGCATGAATAAGATTCCTTATGCATCCGCGATAGGATCTATCATGTATGCTATGTTATGTACCAGTCCTGATGTATCGTATGCTCTGAGCTTCATAAGCAGATACCAGTCTGATCCAGGAATGGATCATTGGGCGGCTGTCAAGACAATCCTCAAGTACTTAAGAAGAACTAAGGATGTGTTCCTAATATATGGAGAAGGTGATATGGTAATATGTGGGTATACAGATGCCAGTTTCCAGACAGATAAGGATGACTCCACATCTCAGTCTTGATACATATTTATTTTGAATGGAGGCGTAATAAGTTGGAAGAGTACCAAGCAAGACACCGTAGCGGATTCTACCACGGAAGCGGAATATATTGCAGCTTCGGAAGCAGCTAAGGAAGCAGTCTGGATCAAGAAGATTGTCTCAGAACTTGGTGTGGTTCCAACCAATGATGAAGCAATACCGGTTTATTGCGACAACAATGGAGCTATTGCACAAGCAAAGGAACCAAGGTCTCATCAGCAATCCAAACATGTGCTTCGCCGCTATCGTCTGATCAGAGAGATTATAAGTAGGAATGATATACAAATTGAGAAAATTCCCACTGAAAGGAATTTAGCGGATCCTTTAACTAAAGCCTTGCCTCAAAACAAGTTTGAGGGTCATGTTAGAGCCTGTGGTATTGTGTACCGTAGCGATTGGCATTAGGCCAAGTGGGAGTTTGTTAGTGATATGAGAAAAGTGTCCTAAGGCAAACGCCTTATGATTGTAATCATTTATTTTAATAAATGAATATTCACTATTTGAGTATACATGTTTATGTATTTGATTGAGATCTTAAACTCATTTACTGAATGTCCGCAATACAATTCACAGCATGAGAGAATTTGTAATGAATTCACAACTAGTGATTATCTCTACATGTGCAATTGTGAAGTATTGAAATTGTCCCTAGTCGATGAATTGATAAATACGGACACTATCAATTCTGTTGAGACTAGCATGGATTATTCTCTAATCAGCTGATTCTCACTGGGTGGTGACATTGGGATGTCCGGAGAAAAACATGAATGCTAGTTAAGGGAACTAGTTCATTGGAGTGACTGGCTATAAAACTTCATCTGGTAGTCTACATATAGATATGTCAGTGATGTTCTTACTACAGCATAAGTGCGATATTCCTTTGACTTGCGGTGTTCAAGTCATCTTGGTCATGGAGGCTTATACTTTGACATCTTAAGCAAGCATCTCCAAGGAGGTGTGGACCCAGGATGATTGGGTATAAGCCGAAGTGCCCGAAGATGTTTGAACAGCCTACAAAGGATTCACCACTCCTTGCGAGGAGATGTATACCCAAGGCCTATCGTCGGATTGTTACTCGAAGCCTCTGGCCAGAGCATGACATGTTCGGAGTATGAATCTCTTAGATATATGAGAGTAATTATAATCCGTAGGACGAGAAAACGTTACTTGGGCTAGGTGTGACGTAGTCAGCCTAGTGGGGACTGACACACATAGACCATGTCCTGAACCAAGTGGGTATAAGATGGTGAAGGGAATGGGGAACGATTCATTATAGCTGCTGAAGTATTTCAGAATAGTTTCTGAGGTCAACCGTTGATCTTTCGATTAATTGGGGATCATGATGTACTACTAGGTGTCACTCATGATCGTTCTATAATTGGTTAATTATAGACGGCCAACATAAATTGAAAGCCTATTTAGTCACACGCACTACGAGTAATCCGAGGGATTTAAAATGAGTTGAAAATTAGATTTTCCAATCAAGAGAGATTAGGTTTGGTTGAGCCAAACGATAAGTCAAATCTGAATTTTTCAGAGATGCATCGGAAGCGTAAAATGGCTAAGTCTTTTGAAGATTTAATAGATCAATTAAATAAGTTTAATTCATTGGGGCGTGACTTGGTTGGGCCGACCAAAGAGGGTCTCCACCCTCATTGCTTGGCCGACCACAACAAAGGGAGAGAACCAAGTTTTTGGCTCAATTTATAAAATAAACCAAGTGTGGTTTGTTTTATAAAATTATGGATGATATAAATTTTTATATAATAAACCAAGGTTTGGTTTATTTTTCATGGAAATTAAAATGAACCATGGATTGGTTTATTTTATTTTATAAAATCAATCATGGATTGATTTACCATGATAAAGAAATTTATATAAAGAAATTTATTTTTCATGGAAATTAAAATGAACCATGGATTGGTTTATTTTATTTTATAAAATCAATCATGGATTGATTTACCATGATAAGAAAGTTCTTTCCATATGAGAAAGGCGACTTGGATGATTTTTATCATAAATTAAAATATGATAATGGCATGATCGAATAAGTCACAGAAAATTTATATGATAAATTTTTTATGAAAATTTATTCCATAAGAAAAAGGAGACTTGGCGGTTGAGAGGCCACTATATAAAGGACCCAAGGCAAGGCTTGGAAATCAATCAATGTATTCTTGCTTGAGCTCTCTCCCTCTCCTCCCTTCTTCCTCTTGGCCGGCCACAAGCCTCTCCTCCCTTCTTCTTGCCGTGAGCACAAGGAGAAGCACCGAGGCGACGAAGTTCTTCCGTTGGGACGATCTTCCTCTCTGGCCATCATCACCTTGGGATTGGGCGCAAGTCATCTTCCTCCTTCTCGCCGGTATTGTGATTCCGACCAACCTTGGTGGTGAGTTTTTCCGATGTGATTACTTCTCTCTTGGTTTTTCTTGTCGCGTTCTCGGAGAATCTAGTAGTTCTCGAGAACACGAAACTCGTGGCTTTGCGAAGTCATCCCGAAGATACTCGGCGTGGACGCGAATAGAGGTGGAGCTTCCGAGGGACGCTTACGGTTGGATCTCGTCCCTTCCTTCGAGTTACGCGAGGTAACAAGTAAATTAGTTTACGTTTCTACAAAATTTTAAATATATGATCATGTCTACACAAGATAAGGTTGCATGCTTAGATGTGTGGTTAAATAATTTGAGAAATTATTTATGCTAAACCTTTCGCTGCATGTAATTAATTTTAAAATTACGAACCCGCATCCATGTCAACATGCACCCGGTCCCAACATGATCAGGACTTAGTGCCCAATTCTTCGAACCAGGACTTATTACCTAGGTTTTCTAGGACTTTCTTTCACTTTGGTACTCTTCCTTTGCTCACCCTTCCCTTGTTCAATATATCACTGACTTAAGTATATTGTCAAACATTAAAACACATAAAGGAGGACATTACTGATTCAACTTGCACCAACAATCTCCCCCTTTTTGATGTTTGACAATATCTTATGTTATATTGGTTAAAAGGGCTAAACCTTGAAAAAGCTTCTAAGTTTTGAAAATACATTTTGATCTTTGGGAGAAAAACATTTCTAAGATAGACTCACTCTCCCTTTTTGAAAAACATTTCTAAGATCCTTTGGGAAGAAACAAAAATTTTCTAACTTAAGCTTTCACTCTCCCCCTTTGTCATACATAAAAAAACCGACCAAAATACTTGCACCAATAATAATAGATTTTCTTTTGAAAGTACTTAGTATAATTTTGAAATCATAGCAAAGAGCTAGTTTAACAAAAACAATTGCACTAGAAAATTACACCTTGAATAGTATTATAAAAATTCTTTTGTATTTTCAGAAAGCATACAAAATTTTCACTTAGAAAAAGATATTACCTTGGAAAATTTTCCTTTTGAGAAGGATTTTCAAAAGGAATTGCATACTTAAATGATTTTTTCTTAGAAAAATATGCATTATTTTTTTAATACATTGAAAAATATTGTGAAAAACCTTGTACATTGAAAGATATTATGCATTTTTGAAAAATATAAGTACTTTTTAAAAAATAATATGCATTTTTGAAAAACATAAGTACTTTTTGAAAAATATTATTTTGAAAAAATAATATTTTACTTGACTTGGTTTCTTTTCCTGTCTGACACAATCCTAGGAAACCTTGTTGACTACAAGGACAATTTCCTAAGTGTCTTGGAATTTCTCCAACTCAAGTAAACATTATTACCAAAAAAGTTGTTTTGAAAATGAAAGAGATTGAAAAAATTAAGAAAATAGTACTTTTAAAAAATTATGTTTTGAAAAATGACTTAAGAATGCAGTGCATGAAAATATATTAAATAATTCTTTGTAAATTTACCTCCACCTAAGCTTGACTCAGTCCTAGGAAGCTAGTACTCTTCCTTTAAGTCTTTAGGGTTTAGTTCACATCAAATGAATTATCTAATAACTTCAAAACAGATAATTACCAAAAAAAACTTTTCAGAAATTCTTCTTTTGACTCAGACTCCCTCTAAATTTGGCACATCCTAGGAGTCCTTGGAGATCATGAAGTGGACCTTCCTCTGTGTCTTTAGGGTTTATCAAAGTCAAAGAAATAGGTAATTTTTGAAAATATGATTTTTAAAGCATAAGCCTTTTTCGGAAACACAAATGATAGTAATTTAAAGCAGAGTTTTTGAAAATTATTTTCAAATGATAGTAATGTTTAATATACAGTTTAAAGAAATTTCAAAGGAATGAAAATACTCCCCCTGTACCCGACACTATTTGACTCTATCTAAGTGCCTTAAGGAACTTTAGTGTTGACCTAAGAGGCTTATGTCTAATTGTGTGAGTCAAACAATTTTTAAAAGATATAATTTTTGAAAACATATAACATATAATCAATCAGACAAGCATGAATTCCATAAAAACATTATTATGTTGAAGCACTATTTTGAAAATATATTTTTAGAAAAATATTCTACAATTTTGAAAAACAATTTTGAAAAATATTTTTCAATTTATTTATCCTTAACATCTCACTCATTTTAGATGTCTCACTACAACAAGCATGGTTGCCTTATAGGTGTATTGGGAGATGCTTGAATCATCTTTCTTAATTCATTGTTAAATCTATGATTTAATTGAAACTTGTGTTAGATTCAAATTTATCAAATAGTAAAGTGAATTTGATTTTCGATAATTGGCTACCAGGTCTTGGCGAGGCACAAGGCCTTCTTTGGTCGTAGCCTTATTGGATCATCAACCCTTTCCTTGACAAAGCCTTTTATCGAAAATTCATTTTCAAATTATTTCTTGAAAAATTTTGGTCTAACTAACTTAGGTTTTGGATCGGTAGCTTCGGCTAGTTCCACCAGACTAAACAGACCAAGTAGAATATACTTGACCTTATTAGAGTGGCTTCCCTAACGTACTATCATCTCACCTCCACCTAATACTAGGTTGTTCAAGTTTCAACTATTCTTTTTTCCTATAGCCGTTCTAATTTATGCATAAAATTAAACATATTTGACGTGACATATATTAAAAAAAATAGCAAATGCATGTTCAAAGCATTAATGCATAATTCAAACAAGTTAAAAAATTCTTAATTAAGTTTCTAACGATGTATCAAATTCCCGATTTGATATATGTCGTGTGAACCCGCGAATATGCCAACCCACTTTGACATATTTAATTTTATTAAATTAATTGTTTCGGTTTGGGTAGGATTTTATTTAATTTGAGTTTAAGTTATTTATGAATTATTGAAATTAATTAAGAGTTAATTGAATTAATTAAAGATTAAATGAATTAATTAAGAATTAATTTGAATTTAAATTAATTAAGATTTAATTGAATTAATTAAGAGTTAATTTGAATTTGAATTAATTAAGATTTAATTGAATGAATTAATTAAGATTCAATTGAATTAATTACGAATTAATTTGAATTTGAATTAATTAAGGATTAATTAAGAATTAATTAAGAATTAATTTAAATTTGAATTAATTAAGAATTAATTTGAATTTGAATTAATTAAAATTTAATTGAATTAATTAAGAATTAATTTGAATTTGAATTAATTAAGATTAATAAAATTTGATTAATTAAGGTTGAAATGATTAATTAATAGTTGTGGATTTAAGTTCATGATTTTCAATATTTCGAAAATTTCTGACACATCCACTATTTCTTCTTTATTTATCTTTTTAAGTTTTTTCAATAATTCTGGTTTATTTGAATCTTTGTGATTTTTATTGACTATGACCTTGATCTCAGAGAATTCCATCTCCTCCTCATGCACAAAATCACATCTTTTAATATCCTCAAAATAGGTGGAGTAATTTGGGCCACTAGTTAATGTTTTATAATAATCTTCAACATTATCTATAATTAAATTACTATCTAAACGAATTTTATCTCTATTATCCTCAGAATTATCAGAAATATTTTCAATTTTATCCTTAAGAATTTCTGAAATCTCATCTTTATCCACCTAATTATCAGAAATATTTTCGATTTTATCCTCAGAAATAATTTCAATAATTTCAGGATTATCTTCAAAAATATCTTTATGAATTTCAAAATTAATGTCAGGATTATGCTTAAGAATATCATATTTAATTTTAGGATTATCCTTAAGATTATTAGATTTGATTTCAGAATTATCTGATTTAATTTCTAAATTATCTACAAGAATTCCTGAACTAATTTCTTGATGATCAGCAATATTTTTAGAAATAGTTTCTAGGTTATTAGTAAGATTTTCAGGATCATTATCAGAATTTTCAGAATTAAAATTAAGATTGATTTCAGAATTAATTTTAGAAATTAATGAATTAACATTATGGAGTAAAGTGTTGATTTATGATATTTTAACATTATTGATATTTTGTAATTGCTCATGCAGAACATTAACTTGACTATTCACAAAATTTAGCTTTTCAGAAAAATTATCTAAATTATTTAGATAAACTAGTGCAGAAAGTTTAAAAATTTTTGAAACATAAATTCTGCATACCTTTGCCGGACATTTATTCTTGTAGTGTCCATATTTTTCACATTTGAAGCATCTGATATGGTCCTTATTCCTTCGGACTCCTGGTGCTGGTGCGTCTTTTGTCGCTGGTGAAGAATGAGTCTTACAAGTAGGGCACTGTTTTTATAGTGCCCTCTCTCCCTGCACGTGAAGCATATAATATGGAACATAAAAACAGATATTTTTTTTAAAAAAATTGTACCTGATTCACTCCTGGGCTCCCTCTCAACTCCTGACATTGTTGCTCCGTCGATGGTTAGTCAGGTGAAGAGCAGTCTGGCTCTGATACCACATGTAGGACCGGTGCCGTTGATAGAGGGGGGTGAATATCGACTCAGAAATCTTCGTGGTAAATCGTAAACCTTTTGTTCTAAACAGAGCATTAGTAGCAGTGGAAAAACAATAGAAATCACGAACAGAATATGAAATAATTAGAAACAAAAGTATATGAAATTGAGTGCAGAATAATAGAAGCAAACCAAAACAATTAAGGTCGAAGATTCGGGCGATCTGGACCTCCGAAGTGTCGCGCACTTCCTCTTGGAGCCTCCCAGTCGTAGAGCCTCATCTTTAGCGCTTTGTCGTCAGTCAGAATGCTTAGAATGGATTTTGGAAGTCATGTTTGAAGCTGAGGGGTCGAAGCCCCTTTTATAGGCTTCAGTCGGGCGCCTTTGTTGATGGGGGCACCCCATAGGGCTTGGTCAAACCTTATCTCTGTGCCGAACTCGTCGCAATTGATAAAACCATTGTCTAGGGCGCTGTGGACCTCCCAGGCGCCTGAATGAAAGCTTATCTCGGCTTCGAACTCGCAGCAGCAAATACAGCTTTCATCTTGGGCACCTGTATCGTCCCGGGCGCTTGAATGGAAGCCAGTTCTGCCTTCTTCGACTGAAGCAGTTTTTCTTCTTTGACTCGGGTGCCCCTATTGATGGGGGCACCTGATTCCATGGGGTTCCCCCCATCAATGGGGGCGCCTTGCTGGTTAGCTTCCAGCCTCCTTCTGTGTTGTTTCCCTACTTTATCTTCCATTCTAGGTACCTGCAAGATAGAAAAATACAAAACAAATATACACACATTCATAACCTTAAGGACTTGGTTGTGACTTCGGATTTCCACAAAACCCTAGGTCAAACCGACGCAAGTTCCCACCCCTGGGAACGCGAATTTCACCTACTCCTTTCAGAAGATGGTTGCCATCCAGTCCTTCGGTTGGATTTTTGCTTAGCCTCCGATACTCTCGGATCTTGAGACGTCCGAACCCTGACCCTTCTCTACTTCTGTCCTTAGTCATCACACAGCTAAGTTGCTCAATCCCTCGGACCAAGACTTCGTGCCCAAACCCTAGGTCCAGGACTTCGGTGCCCAACCCTCGACCAAGTCTTCATGCCCAATTCCTCGAACCAGGTGTTCGGTGCCCAACCCTCGGCCAGGTCTTCTTGCCCAGTCCACGACCAGGACTTCATGCCTAACTTCCGGTCAGGTCTTCGGTGCCCAGCCCTTTGCCAGGACTTAGTGCCTAATCCATGATCAGGATTAGTACCCAATTCTTCGAACCAGGACTTATTGCCTAGGTTTACTAGGTCTTTCTTTCACTTTGGTACTCTTCCTTTGCTCACCCTTCCCTTGTTCAATGTATCACTGACTTAAGTATATTATCAAACATTAAAACACTTAAAGGAGGACATTACTGATGCAACTTGCATCAACAGATCCTGGTTAGTGCCTTCACTTTGGGACTCTACGAAGGAGACTTCTTCCGATAACTGGTGAAGAAGCCGCTAACCAGCTTCGATGACTTACTAGGGCACTATGTCAAACATGTCAATGCTGAAGAGGTGCAGCTCGCTCGCTTTAAGGATCCTGCTGTAGGCAGATCTCATTACGGTCCGAGAGAAGGGAACCACCAACACTAGCCCGGGTGATGGATAATCGATCGGGGAAAGACCACTGGGTTGGTAAAAAGAGGTTGGTGGAAATTGTCAGCACGAACGGATTGGAGCCTCTAAAGAAGTATTCCGACTTCCACGGCAGTGTAACACACTCCATTGAGGAGTGCTACACCCTGATGAAGAGGTTGGGTCAAGGAGCAGACGCCAAGCCTCATAAACGATGGATGAAGGCGGGCTACCGATATAGATCCCCGCGACGAAGTTATTCTCCTCACAAGCAACAGTTAGGAGAAGATGGATCCAGGCAACGATCTCGGTCGCGTTCCAGAGGAAGGTGTCCAGAGATAACACCCCGCCAATCACTCTCTCCTGAATGAGACCCTAGGAAAGGTAAAACTCCAGTGCGGGGACGAGCAGTAGCCAGCGCCAGGGCACGGTTTTCTCCTTCGGCCCTGAAGACCTTGAAGACATGGAAGCCCCCATGAAGACACACTAGTAATTATCGGGCGCATTGCAAATTATGAGGTTAAATGCGTCTCCATGGATGTAGGTAGCTCTGTCAACATCCTATACAAGGCGGCCCTGGACCAGATACAGATCAATGAGGACAAGCTGCATCTGGTCTCTACTCCGCTCTTTGGTTTCACCAGATACCGAGTGCAGCCGATAGGGAAAATCTCCCTGTCCCTGTTATTGGGAGATGACGCACTAGAAAGGAATAGAAGGATGCCCTTCATGGTCATAGACACTCCATCATCCTACAACGCCATTCTAGGGCGCCTGGCTCTCAACACATTCCAGGCGGTGGTCACGATCTATCACCAGAAGATCAAGTTCCCGGTGGGTGAACAAGTGATCGAGGTCAAAGGGGATCAGCTAGGTTCCCGGCGATGCTACAGCGGGGAGGTCAGGTTGGAAGCTCGCAAACACTCGAGAGCTCATGAGACGCTACAGATCGACCTCGCCAACACTCGAGAGGTGAAAGGACCCAAAGAAGTGTTGGGTATGGCTTGGCGGGCCTCCTAAGTGAATACTTGGTCAATCCGAGAGCCCTCGGCAAGCCTACGGATTAAAATTTAATCCTAATGGAGACTCGTCTCCCATCGACCGTCTCGTGCCGTATTGAACAATCCAAATTACAACTTAGCCAATTACCAAAATCGGCCTTGTAATTTGCTCGACCGTTCGACCGCAGAAAAGGTGACGAGTTGATCACCGGCTTTTGTGTTTATGGTCAGGGTCCAGTTAATAATTTATTCATAAAGATTTGGAATCAAAATAATAAATTATTAAATATCAAATGACGAGACAAATCAACAAGACACATAATTGACATGCAGTTAATCAAAGGAGCATAGGGAAAGATATACCTTTCCGATCACCTCGCTGTCTTCTACCTTATGTCCCTCCCTTCACGGATGTCGTGTGGGCGATGATCTACCACGAACCGAGATCACCAAAACCTCCAAAAGGGCTCTTCTTCTCACCTTGGTTGAAAAAGGAAAAACCCCAACTAGTGTTTCCCTAGCCGCCGACCCCTTCTTCCTCTCCCTTTGCGTTGCCGCCCACCGAAGCTGCACCAAGGCCTCCGGACCGGCTGCTCACCTTAAGAGGAAGGAGAAGAAAATGAAGAAGGAGAGCCCTAACCAGCCCCCAAACCCCCTCTCCCTCAACATTGCGCCACCGTCGCAAGGAGGCCTTCCGCTACCTTCTTCCAGCCGCCGGTGCCTCCTTCACCTTCACCGAGCATCACAAAAGGTAGGGAACTCCACTACCTTATCTCTGTGATCCCCAGCCGATGTATGGTCGAGGAGGAAAGAAGAACTGAGGAGTCTCTCCTCTTCTTCTTGATGCACCGCCGAACCCTAGGAGAGAAGGAAGAGAGGGAGGAGAGGAGGGAGGCTTTTGGGTGTTAACTATTGGATTGATTTGTTGGAACTTGGATGGCTAGGGAGGGGGGTGTAGCCAAACACCGAAACTTAGCACTTTTTAAGTTTTCTGCACTTAAACGTTTAGTAGCACAGCGGAAGAAATAAAAACAGAGTATGCAGAATTTAAACCCTAAGCTAAGAACAACCACCAAACGCTAACAAAGAGGATTTAGAAGGTTCGGGGATAACTTGCCCCTACTCCTTGGCGTGCCCGTAAGGTGGGTGATCCCTTGATCGTCGGCAGATCAAGCCCCGGAAAATCCGGATAGAATGCAACCTCCTTCTTGGTGGAGTAACCTCTCCACAGCGTTTCAAGATGATGAAGTATAAAGTACAGGAAACAAATGAAGGATCTTACTTAGAACTTAGAACCACAAGAACACAAGCAAACATCTCCCGAGCTCCACCCAGCGCAGATCTCATGCAAGAACTCCCTTCTTCGTGTCTTCTCGCTGATGGACTCAAGCTCCTTGTTTCTTCTTCCAAGTGCCCAAGTAACAGACGGTTGCTCAAGAACCACAGTAGAGTAATCGCAAGTGTAGAGCAAAGCTTTCGATGATGGAGAACTGATAGCGCAGCAAGAAATCTAGCAAGAAGTCTGTTCAGTAAAAACTACTCAGCTCTTCTCCGCTACGCAGCTTAAGTCTATCCTCTGATCGCCAGGTCATCTCACTGCAGCCTCCAGCTGCTCACCTGCAACCACCAGCCTACCACTGAGCTCTCCTGGACTCCCTGAGCTTCCCTCAACCTAGCCCCTGTCAGCAGCTCCAGCAGCACCAGCAACCGTTGCAACCTGAGATGGCAAATGGACAAACCTGCTCCAAGGAAAGACCTCCATTGACTCTCCTTGAGTGTTTGAATCCATCCCTGTCACCTGCACACTGAATCAGAGCATTAGCACAGCAAATCAGCAGTGAATCAAGTATCAGAGATTAAGCGCAGAGAAATCAGATGTGTTCAGATGTGATCAGAGCATCTGACAGTGCATTTTAAATTAAAGTGATTGGTCACAGGACCAATCCAGGGCTCGTGGATCGGTCATCGGACCGATCCACCGCTTTGCTGGGACTCCCAACTTTCGCGTCCACACGAGCCTGATCGGTCACCAGACCGATCACGCTGTGACCTGATCGGTCACTAGACTGATCAGGAAGCTCCCTAACCGATCAGGCTGTAGCCTGATCGGTTATAAGACGGAGTCCGCAACACTTGATCGTTCACCAGAACGGTCTGAACAGTGTTCCAGATCGGTCACCAGACCGATCAGGAGCGGATCAGTAAGGTTTCTAAAACTTACTGGATGCTCCCTGATCGATCACTGGACCGATCAGGAGCAGAGCAGCAGGGGAACTCAACTCACTGTGTGCTCCCTGATCGGTCACCAGATCGATCAGGAGCCTAGCAGTGAGTGAACTGCACACTCCCTAATCGGTCACCAGACCGATCAGGAGCTGAGCAGTAGGTTCCAGCCTCACTGTATGCTCCCTGATCGGTCACCAGACCGATCCACGAGGGAACACCATGACAACTTCCCTGATCGGTCACCAGACCGATCCGAGCAAGGTCAAATCTCCTCTAAGTCACGAGAACAAGCCTCCGGCCCATCTTTGACTCGTGCCATGCCTAGCTTCACTCATTGGGACTTCAACCTAGCCCACCAAGCTAGGACCTGGCTTCACTCAACAGGGTTTCAGTCACCCAGCTTCACTCACCGACACCCGGCTTCACTCACCGGGATTTCATCCAACCTAGCCCTCCAGGCTAGGACCTGACCCTCTAATCCAGGATTTCATCAACCTAGCCCTCCAAGCTAGGACCTGGCCTTCCAAGCCGGGATTTTTTTCACACCTAACCCTCCAGGTTAGGACTTTTCAACACCTAGCCCTCCAAGCTAGGACTTTTCACACCTAACCCTCCAAGTTAGGACTTTTCAACACCTAGCCCTCCAAGCTAGGACTTTTTACACCTAACCCTCTAGGTTAGGACTTTTCCACACCTATCCCTCCAGGCTAGGACTTTTTCACACCTAACCCTCCAGGTTAGGATTTTCCCACAAGGTATGCCTAGTCCACGACCAGGACTTAATCCCAATCATCTTATCAACCTAAACTAAAATCGGTGTCAACACCAAAACAATAATCAGGGCCAGACTGCATCAACAATCTCCCCCTTTTTGTTGTTTGACAACCCGATTTTAATTTTAAGGATTTGAATCCAATAGTCTCAAATCTCAGAATTGTAGGAGAATTAGGATCCTCCCCCTACAACCATTAAACTCATAATCGTCCTACACTTAACCAACCTCACTCTCCCCCTTTGTCAAACACCGAAAGGGTGTAGACGGGTTGTTAAGTTTAAACATACTCCCCCTCAACCCTAGGGGTATCCCAAAACAACAAAAGATTTGATATAATTTTGAAAGCATATGAAAACATATGATAAATATAAGGCATGGCAAGACAATCATATGTATCATATTAACATGGAATAGCAATAAACATAGCATTGCATAACAAGGTATAATGTCAGATGAATGGAGCATAAGCAAAATCTAGTCATAGAAGTAAGGCATAAAACATAGCCTGAAATGTCAAGTGCATCATACAACAAAACCAGACACATAATTAGGGGCATCCATCGTGGCATCATCAGGAACAAAAGACCCCGGTGCAGCACTGCCAGAGGCCGCATCTCCCAGAAAGGTGTGCCGGTGCCACTCGTCGTACCACGTCTGCTGTAGAGAACGGACCCCCGAGACATCGGACTCCAATCTGTGAAGTCGGCGATCGATGGATCGAAACTATGACCTAGCCTCCTCTCGCCAGAGCTTTGAGACATGGAAATCGTGCTGCATAGCGAGCTCCAGCTCGGAAACATGCCAGCGGATGTCTGGATCCGGCTCATAATCATAGTCAGCAGGAGCAGCGGGAGCCTCCTGATGTGTAGCAACATCTGTTGGTGCCTAAATGTGTGGGCCCCTAGGAAGCTCTCCAAGACCCCTCCCGTCCTTCCATACCAGAGCCCGATCGTGATCCCTAATAACAATGCTAGACTTGGCAAACACGCGCCTGCCAACTGCAATCCTGTCTAACCATGGGCACTGTCCTGCCCTTGGTTACATCAACACCTACTGACATAGGCCAGTCAGTGATGACATGACCAAACAACATATAGATAGTGCGTTAGCTCAACTCTCTATATGATATGATGGACTGAAAAATGTTCTCCATGATGTCAAAGTCCATGTGGCGGTGCATGCCATAGAGTATTAGGCAATGATAAGGTCGGATCTCGGTCAAGGTTTTGGAAGTGATCGGCAAGATGCAGTTTGTGATTATCTTGAAGAGAACGTAATCGACAGGGGAAAGTTGGAGGGCCGCAAAAGTCGGAAAGTCGGGCCCTAACTCATCAAGACCAGCTGGTCGAGGGTGGCCAAAGAAGTATTGATAGATGCCATCGGGGGTGACGTCCGCAATAGGAGGCAATAAGGGGTTAGGAACCTCTAGGTAGATAGAATAAAAGTTCGGCGATCGACGAGCGGCAAGATACTTTGCCAGGATGTCATAAGAAAAGTCAAGGTTCCTCTTGGCTACCCGGGTGGTGAATTCAAAACCTCCTTGAGGACCTTGTTGCAAGTTGCTGTAAAATTTAGAAACAAGGTCATTGTTTATTGTCCGTTCGAGGGAAAGAAGAATGTAACGCCCGCCCCTTACCGTTAAGGCGGTGCGTTACCTTTTCCTACTTAACTTACGCATATTATTGCATATGAATCTAAAGCATTGCAGCGGAAATAAAACATAACTATAACACATGCAACAAGAAGGTGGGGTATAAAGATCATATAGTATCTAGTAGCATCCATGCCTTAAATAACCTCCAAAAGAGCTAACAAGTATCAAGCATAAGGTAGTAAAATATGTTTTCTTATAAAGATAAGTGCTAAGTCTATAATAGCACTAAAACGGATCGATCAGCCAAGTCACCACCATACACACGAGCCCTTCCTGCAGCTTCCCTTCCTTTAGGAATTTCTATGTTGATCTGCAACATAAGCAATCAACTATAAGTACGAAACTTAGTAAGCTCTTTCCTACTCACTAAATCCACATGTCACATATATTTGAAGACATATAACATCTCATGTATAGCATAAAACTCATAAGGTACATAAGGTAGATAAATGCATACAAACATAAAACATATGCATTGCAAAAACATTTAGGATGCTCTTTAGAAAACATAATAAGTAATACTTTAACATAAGCATACATCATCTTTATTGGGGTCCCCGACTTGTACCCATTCTTTCTTTGCGCGCATCCCTAAATAGATGCAAGGTAGCTAGTCTCGACCTACTAGGGTTACTAGGCCTACTCTCTTTCAACCTAGGGACAGCTTCGGTAGTCCAGAACCGTGGATCTTTTTCAAGATCCGGTAGAAGCCATACTTTAAAGTAAAATACATACATGCATTCTTTTCTTTTTGTTTCTTTCATAATGAATGTACTATAGTCATTCAATCATTCATGAGTATAGGCACACTTTCATGGCACAGTCATTCACATAATTAGCATGACCATGTAGGATCTTTCTTTAAACACAAGCAAGTGAAGCAAACATCATACTAGTCTTATCAACACATCATTCATGTAACATATTTGTCTTAATCAAGGAAACACATTGGTTTTAGCTTCCTTTTCCTATCTTAATACATGCTGGCCGAAACGTTATGGGCATAGCATACAATTCATATAACAGTGAAATAAGTGCACACTTCACACAAGAGATCATTTACAAGTACAAGGGTAGTCTAATTTTCACTAAACATTAGTTTAGGCACATGATTTTGGTTTGGACCTATTTTAGCCCTCAATCTAGTTGCTGGCCGAAACTCACAACTAGGGTATTATAGCATAAAAATTCATGTAACATGTGAACAAATGCATAGGAGATCATTTACAAGCACATGTGTAGTCTAGACTTCACTAACCATTAGTTTAGGTACATGATTTGTAGATTGGACCTATTTTAGCCCTTAGTCTAGTTGCTGGCTGAATGTTACAGGGTTAATAAGACATAGATTCCACAACTTTCTTGACCTAAAACATTACATAAGCAAGGGAAATTCACATAAGATCAAGCCCTAGTCCATACACATGCATGTACCCATCTCCACCACTTGGTCAAGAGGTTCTAGGTTCTTTACATCATGAAAGGCATTCAAACATCATGTATTCATCATTCATCTGCTATAAGAAGGTAGCAATAAGCATGTAGAAACATCATCTAAACTTAAACATAACAAGAAAAAGAGAAAACCTCCCTTGACCGAAACACACAACATGGCCTTTCTTCCATTTTTTTCCACACAACATCACAAGCAAACATAAGGGATCATAAATACACATTCAAGGCTATTATGTTGCAGCTGAGGGAGTCTTACTTCTTGCGCTAAAAATTCAAAAGGTGTTCTAGACTTTGGAGAAGAAAGGGGGCTCTTAGGCTTGGTACTCCTCTTGTTCTTCTCCTTTTCTTCTTCCGGTTTGTGAGGCTCGGTTTTGGGGCAGCAAGGAGACCCTAGGTCTCGGTGAGGGAGAGGAGGAAGAGGGAAGGGTTGGTGAGATGAGAGTGGAGGGTTTGTTCTATGCGAAAATGCCTTGGGCATTTCTTTTCCCCATGCTCTTTTATAGGGAGTGAAAAGGCAAACACCCCTTTCAATGGTGCCTCTTCATTTTCATGTGTCTCTTCACTTATTTTCTATTCATCTACAATTTCCCATCTCCTCCTAATAGTACTCCCTTGTTAGGTGAATTGATTACATGAACATTCTTAAGGCTTTGCTTTTCTTTGAGGTCCAAGGTTCAATCCTTGGCACCTCCTCTTCTTTTTGCTTTCTCTTCCTTTTATTATTTTTTTCAATCCCACATAACCAAAGCCCACCTAGAGAATGCTACTTATTTAATTCATACACATGCATATGCATATCATTATTCATTCATACATGTGCAGGATATTAAGCATAACATTAAATATAATACGTAAGCATAAATATCACACATCCACTACGTGTCAAGATAATGCCTAACATTTCTTTATTCACAATTTTCCCCACTAAATTCATAATATTATTCTTGGTCACATGTTCCATTATTACAACGCTAGAGAGGGAAATTTGGGGCATTACAATCCACCCTCCCATCTGAAAAGTTCGTCCTCAAACTTAAAATAACTGGGGATATTTTCGCTTCTATCATCCTCACATTCCCAGGTAACTTCTTCAGATTGCTGACTTTGCCACAAGACTTTGACTAAGGGCACTTCCTTGTTCCTTAGTCTCTTGACATCTCGATCCAGGATCCGTATGGGGTTGCTTTCACAACTCAGGTCCTCCTGGATCCGTACGACGTGCGGCTCAATCACTCTGTCCATACTGGGAATGCACTTTTTGAGCATCGACATGTGGAACACGTTGTGGATAGCAGACATCTCCTGAGGTAGCTCGAGCTCGTAAGCCACTTTGCCCACTCTCTTCAGGATCTTGTACGGTCCCACATATCGCGCACTAAGCTTTCCTTTCTTTCCGAATCGCATTACTCCTTTCGTAGGAACTACTCGGAGGAATACCAAATCTCCGACGTTGAACTCCAAGGGTCTACGTCTCTGATCCGCATAGCTCTTCTGCCGGCTCTGAGCAGTCTCTATTCCTTGGCGGATACTCTGTATAGCTCGGGTGGTGTCTGTTAGTGATATGAGAAAAGTGTCCTAAGGCAATCACCTTATGATTGTAATCATTTATTTTAATAAATGACTATTCACTATTTGAGTATACATGTTTATGATTTGATTGAGATCTTAAACTCATTTACTGAATGTCCGCAATACAATTCACAGCATGAGAGAATTTGTGACGAATTCACAACTAGTGATTATCTCTACATGTGCAATTGTGAAGTATTGAAATTGTCCCTAGTCGATGAATTGATAAATACAGACACTATCAATTCTGTTGAGACTAGCATGGGTTATTCTCTAATCAGCTGATTCTCACTGGCTGGTGACATTGGGATGTCCGGAGATAAACATGAATGCTAGTTAAGGGAACTAGTTCATTGGAGTGACTTGCTATAAAACATCATATGGTAGTCTACATATAGTAGACATGTCAGTGAAGTTCTTACTGCAACTTAAGTGCGATGTTCCTTTGACTTGCGGTGTTCAAGTCATCTTGGCCATGGAGACTTATACTTTGACATCTTAAGCAAGCATCTCCAAGGAGGTGTGGACCCAGGATGATTGGGTATAAGCCGAAGTGCCCGAAGATGTTTGAACAGCCTACAAAGGATTCACCACTCCTTGCGAGGAGATGTATACCCAAGGCCTATCGTCGGATTGTTACTCGAAGCCTCTGGCCAGAGCATGACATATTCGGAGTATGAATCTCTTAGATACATGAGAGTAATTAGAATCCGTAGGACGAGAAAACGTTACTTGGGCTAGGTGTGACGTAGTCAGCCTAGAGGGGACTGACACACATAGACCATGTCCTGAACCATGTGGGTATAAGATGATGAAGGGAATGGGGCACGATTCATTATAACTGCTGAAGGGTTTCAGAATTATTTTTAAGGTCAACCGTTGATCTTTCGATTAATTGGGGATCATGATGTACTACTAGGTGCCACTCATGATCGTTCTATAATTGGTTAATTATAGACGGCCAACATAAATCGAAAGTCTATTTAGTCACACGCACTATGAGTAATCCGAGGGATTTAAAATGATTGAAAATTGGATTTTCAAATCAAGAGAGATTAGGTTTGGTTTAGCCAAACGATAAGTCGAATCTGAATTTTTCAGAGACGCATCGGAAGCGTAAAATGGCTAAGTCTTTTGAAGACTTAATAGATGAATTAAATGAGTTTAATTCATTCGGGTGTGGCCTGGATAGGCCGGCCAAAGAGGGTTCCCACCCTCTTTGCTTGGCCGACCACAACAAAGGGAGGGAGCCAAATTGTTTGGTTCAATTTATAAAATAAATCAAGTGTGATTTGTTTTATAAAATTATGGATGATATAAATTTTTTATATAAACCAAGGTTTGGTTTATTTTTCATGGAAATTAAAATGAACCATGGATTGATTTATTTTATTTTATAAAATCAATCATGGATTGATTTACCATGATAAAGAAATTTATTTTTTATGGAAATTAAAATGAACCATGGATTGGTTTATTTTATTTTATAAAATCAATCATGGATTGATTTACCATGATAAAGAAATTTATATAAAGAAATTTATATAAAGAAAATTATATAAAGAAATTTATTAGAAATTAAAATGAACCATGGATTGGTTTATTTAATTTTATAAAATCAATCATAGATTGATTTACCATGATAAAGAAATTTATATAAAGAAATTTATATGAAAAATTTCTTATGAAAATTTATTCCATAAGAAAAAAGAGACTTGGTTGATTTTTATCATGAATTAAAATATGATTTAACCATGATATAAAATCAAGACTTGGCATGATGGAATAAGTCATAGAAAATTTATATAATAAATTTCTTATGAAAATTTATTCCATAAGAAAAAAGAGACTTGGCGGTTGAGAGACCACTATATAAAGGACCCAAGGCAAGGCTTGGAAATCAATCAATGTATTCTTGCTTGAGCTCTCTCCCTCTCCTCCCTTCTTCCTCTTGGCCGGCCACAAGCCTCTCCTCCCTTCTTCTTGCCGTGAGCACAAGGAGAAGCACCGAGGCGACGAAGTTCTTCCGTTGGGACGATCTTCCTCTCCGGCCATCATCACCTTGGGATTGGGCGCATGTTATCTTCGTCCTTCTCGCCGGAATTGTGATTCCGGCCAACCTTGGTGGTGAGTTTTTCCGATGTGATTACTTCTCTCTTGGTTTTTCTTGTCGCGTTCTCGGAGAATCTAGTAGTTCTCGAGAACACGAAACTCGTGACTTTGCGAAGTCATCTCGAAGATACTCGGCGTGGACGCGAATAGAGGCGGAGCTTCCGAGGGACGCTTACGGTTGGATCTCGTCCCTTCCTTCGAGTTACGCGAGGTAATAAGTAAATTAGTTTACGTTTCTACAAAATTTTAAATATATGATCATATCTACACAAGATAAGGTTGCATGCTTAGATGTGTGGTTAAATAATTTGAGAAATTATTTATGCTAAATATTCCGCTGCACGTAATTAATTTTAAAATTACGAACCCGCATCCATGTCAACATGCACACGGTCCCAACAGTGGTATCAGAGCCGGTTAGTGTTTGACATAATCATATAATTGTTTTGCGAAAAACTTTGTCATAATCTCAATTTTGGAAAATTTTCCAATTATTGAAACATTCCAATTATGGTAAATTTCCGATTTAGGAATTTCAAGGTTTGGAAATCCTCATGAAAATTTCGCAAACTTTTGAAATATCCCTGTTTCTGAAACTATATGATAATTGTGAAAACATTCCAATTTTGGAAATTTCCTATTTTGGAAATTTTCCAATTTTGGAAAAACGTCAGTTTTCTTTGTACCAGAAACTTACAATTATTCTGAAAACCTTTTATTTTTGAAAACTTTCCATTTACGGAAAGCTCGCAATTTTGGGCACTTTCTTTCAAGAAAGTCTAGACAAATTATGGGAATATTAATTGGCATTTAAATTCATAATTGGAAATTAAATTATTTACAAAATTCTTTATTTTGGATTGAGCCTCGAGGAGTCGTCCAATTTAATGTTAGTTGTTATAATTAAATTTCCTAAATTGAATTTAAACTGTCAAATGTTTAATTTGGATTGAGCCTCGGGAGCCATCCAAATTATATTATCAATAAATTCTTATTTTGGATTGAGCCTCGGGGAGCCGTCCAAATTAAGTTATTGATATTAATTTTCCATAAATAAAATATGTGATCAAATCTTGGAAAATTTTGAGGTGATTCTCAAACGATAATTTCCTTATTTGATTTATGAGGTGATGCTCTTACATATTATTGTCTCCAAAATTAATTAGGAAAATTGTTTTCCTATAGAGTAGTATATTTCCTTAAATAAGATTTTCATGAAAATAATGTGGTTGAATTAAGGGAATCTGTCTCTTAATTTAATAAGATTTGATTTAGAGAAATCAAAGTCTTAAACATATTATTTCCGAAATTGATAATGACAATTTAGAAAATTGTTTCCCAAAACAATTCCTTGAATAAAGTGTGAAATTAGAATTAGCAAATCCGGTTCCTAATTCAATTAATGAGACTTGATAAATTAAGTCACATACATACTTTATTAAGGAAATCGTTAGAACATGACATAATTATATGTCATGAATGTGCTTAAAAGAAAAAGGATGAGACCCAAAACGCCTTACAAAATATTAAGGCCAACACCTTCCATTAATATGGTTAGAACTGGAGTTTTGTTTCTCGTTTGGGTTGATGGACACATCCATGCCCGGCTTGAACCTCAACATGTTCAAACCATGGAATTAGTTTATGATTAATATAGTTGGAGTCAGAGGTCAATCCTTAGTTTTGGTTGTTGGACACATCCAAGCCTGACTAAACGGTTGAATGAGCTCCAACCATATTAAAACTATTTCTTGATTAATGGGTCAGCCTTAACCTTGGAGCATCGATTTGTTGTGCCACAGCCAAGGTCAATGTAAAGAGAGGTGCAGTTGGGTGCTATGTAAAATGTTGCATACTTGTTAATGAATTAACAACCCAATAATTTATGCAAACATTCAATTAGTTGATAGCATAATATGATAGATGCATATATGTAATATGTAATCGGTATAATTACCTACCTTCATAGTTAAGAAAAACTTGATAGCCCCAGCCATGGTTGTTCTTATCTATGGTTGGATATCAACCTATTTGGAGATGTTCCTATGATCTCCCGAATTGATAAAAAGGATTATTCAATTCGAAAAATAAATAGGATTTAATTAATATATATTGACGCATTCTTTATCATTCTCATCACATAACCTCAATTTGTATTTCTAGGATAATCACCTAATCATGTCTTCTCTGAATTTGCGTTCCATTTTGGACACCAATAATTTAACTGTAACGCCCGCCTTTTTTTTTTCCTAAGTGGCGTTACATTAACATGCTTAGGGCATGTAGACATCATAAGGCAGCGGAATAACTTAACTTATACATGCCCTGTTACCATTCTTAACTTATTGACATGGGAACCTTAGCATATTAACTTTGAACTTAAGCATCATATCATGTCTCACATAACATCATATCATAAGGTTCCATAAGTCATTATTCAAACATATAAGTAAACATATAGTTTCCTGGGCCAAGTCACTACGACACATGCGTTCTTGCCCTCCTGCTGCTTCCTTCATTGTCCCCTTGAATGATCTGCGGTATAAGGAAATAAGACTATAAGCACACAGGCTTAGTAAGACTCTTTCCTACTCACAAAACCATTCATCATTCATCATCTCATAATGAGCACATAAAACATTAACATACTTGGTGCTCTACTTAGAACATAACATCTTACGTCACTTGTCGTATACATAGCATGGCATGAACATAATCATAGTAACATTCTAAGCATGGCATGATACATGGCATAAACATAAACATCATAGACATTCTAAGCATGACATAATTCATGGCATAAACATAAACATCATAGACATTCTAAGCATGGCATAATTCATGGCATAATTCATAAACATAGTGAACATAATTCATGGCATAAATCATAAACATAGTGAACATTCTAAGCATGGCATAATTCATAGCATAAACATAAACATCATAGACATTCTAAGCATGGCATAATTCATGGCATAATTCATAAACATAGTGAACATAATTCATGGCATAAATCATAAACATAGTGAACATTCTAAGCATGGCATAATTCATAAACATAATGAACATTCTAAGCATGGCGTAATTCATGGCATAAAACCTATCATAGCATATGAACCTCTTCCTAACATAATCATGGCATAGATCATTCATTCTCATGCATACTTCTTAACATGAAACATAAGCATAAAATCTTATCAACATAGCATAATGCATAACATGAATGGATGCATGAGTGGAATGCATAGACATAAGGGATGCTTAACTTTTAAAACATACTTTTAAATGCTTAAACATAATCATCATAACATCATTTGGGGTCCCCGGCATGTACCACATACATACATCATAGCGCGCATCCCTAGCAAGTCCGAGGTCGCGAGCCCCAACTTACTAGGGTAAGGACAGCATAGTCGGTAGTCCCCGAACCGAGGCGTTCTTAAGGTGCCCATCCCTGTTGCACAGCTCCGGTAGTGCCAGAACCGTGGACAGCTACGGTAGTCCAAAACCGGGGCGTTCTTAAGGTGTCCATCCCTTGGACCCATACTTCGGTCCGGTACAAGCCCATACATAAAGTAAAATACTTTTCATGTTTCATCATTCATCATACATTCATAGCATAACCATGTTACATAAAGCATGACTTAACACATGCTTGTCCTTTCATTGTTCATTCTTATTGCATAACATCATGATGTCTGGAAGGCATGAGCATTATCTTCATTCATAAACATGGTATGCATCTTCTTTCATAAACATGACATGCATCTTTATTCATATAACATGGCATGCATCATTCTCATCATGAACATAATCATAACATACTTAACATGGCATCATTCATATCATGAACCTAACATATCATAGCATCATTTTTATCGTGATCATAACCCTATCATTCTTATCATGGCATCATTCATATCCTGAACATAAACTTATCATACTTATCATGGCAACACATAAACATATACTTGAAGTTAAAGGCTCAACCCTAACCCTTGGGTCCTTGAGGTTGGCCGAAACATATGGGGTCTCTAGGGTAATCTAAAAATTCCCAGAAATTATACTTAACCTCCACACATCATAAGGGAATATAAAATAACATTATCAAGATTTTTGGCTTAATTATAGACCTTTAAATCATGGTGGCCAAAACCCTTAAACTTAGGGTTCTTAGTTTTGATTCTTTCATGTTGGCCGAAACCCTAGGGTGTCCTAGGGTACTCCAAAAATTCCCAAAAATTATACTTAACCTCTACACATCATAAGGGAACATTAAATAACATTATCAAGATTTTTGGCATAATTATAGACCTGTAAATCATGGTGGCCGAAACCCTTAAACTTAGGGTTCTTAGTTTTGTTTCTTTCATGTTGGCCGAAACCCTAGGGTGTCCTAGGGTACTCCAAAAATTCCCAAAAATTATACTTAACCTCTACACATCATAAGGGAACATTAAATAACATTATCATGATTTTTAGAATAATTATAGAACTGTAAATCATGGTGGCCGAAACACTTAAACTTAAGGTTCTTAGTTTTGTTTCTTTTATGTTGGCCGAAACCCTAGGGTGTCCTAGGGTACTCCAAGAATTCCCAAAAATTATACTTAACCTCTAAACATCATAAGGGAACATTAAATAACATTATCAATATTTTTAGCATAATTATAGTCCTGTAAATCATGGTGGCCGAAACCCTTAAACTTAAGGTTCTTAGTTTTGTTTCCTTTCAACATCAAATCCAAAAACTAACCAATATATCATTCTAAAAATCATGGAAATCATAGGGAACTATTATACCACAGGTGAGGGAGTCTTACCTTGGGTTTCTTGATTTTTCGAACCTTGGAAGAGAAAAAAATGGTAAGATCTTTGGACCCTTGAACACCCTTGTCCTTGTATCCTTGGAAGACCCCTTAGATCTTGGAGATGAGACCTTGGTGGAAGTTTTTCCAAGGGGAAAACCCTCTAGGAGTGGTCGGCTAGAATGAGGGAGGAAGAGATGAGGAAATGCAATTGAAAGAAGAGAGAATGAAACTCCCAAACCCCCCTATTTATCATCCATTAAAGAGGTAAATGAAGAGTCTCTCCATGACTCTTCATCTTCTTCTTAATCTTAACTTATATCCACTTCATTTCCTCATAGAAATCCCTTCCTAGGTGAGTTGGTTAAGGCTTACATGGTTGTACAAGAGGTCCAAGGTTCAATCCTTGGCTCATGCACCTTTATTTTTATTTTATTTTTATTTTATTTATTTTATTATTATTTTTCCTATATTCCGAAAATCCCCCTAAAATCACCCATAATTATGCCAATATTCCTAAATAAAATTCTTTTATATTTATATTAATTTTACCAAATTTATATTAATTTTACCTAATTAATACCCATTTTTGGAGCCCATTTAAAGCTCATTGGTACTTCGTTTTCTCAATTTAAATGAGAAAACATGGATTTTCTAGGCCTAAGTTCTCCTTAATATTTCTAGGTCCCTTGGAAAATTATTTAAACATGCTTAATATTTTAAGAAAATATTAAGAGAATTTTCCGGGTCGTTACAATCCCCCATACCTCGTGAAAGTTCGTCCTCGAACTTAGAATAACTCCGGGTA
>JAGFNQ010001586.1:0-39415 GCA_024364735.1 Boesenbergia rotunda
TGTGTGGATTAATACTTGATCAATTCCCTTCAACCTTGATTTCATGACTCCTATGGGGTATTTATAGGGCTAAGGTAAGGACCATGAGGAGGAGTTGGGTCTTGGCCCGCTAATGGATCCATATCCGATCCATTAATGGAGCTCCATTCCACTAAAGGATCCCCATTGAACTTCCTCACCAACCCCCATATTTTCATATGGGCTCCACCTATTATGAGTCGTCCATCTCCCCATGTTTAAGATATCAAATGCCCGATAATTAATTGAAATTACTGATAATTTAATTAATTATCCTCTTTATCATTGACTAGTACTACTCAACCTTTTCATCATGTCGGATCATAGTCCACTTGCAAGATTTGATACGACGATCCTTATGAGCTCATCAAGGGGGCATCATCATCCTGACTAACCAGGACACGGATTCCCTCAATAATCAAGGACACACCATGTAGATAATTTTATTTCCCAACTTACCGGGCCTATCGATCTAATAGAATAGATCTCACCCATTGGTAAATCAAAGTAATAATAATTAAATACATGTACCCATTATTATTTCGAGATTTAGAGATCATACTCCATAACATGAATCGAGGTCTAATCATATTTATGAAGTCAGTACAAAATTGGATGACCTCTCTTTTGGTCCTACTCAATGCACACAAAGTGCACTTCTGCAATTTTATGGTTAAGACAAACCACACCTAATTACAGTACAATCATCCCGATGGTTTGTCCAATTCCATCTCGGTTGTGAGCCTCCTTCTTATACTTCTGCAAGGAACTGATAACATGAACATTTGTGCATCAACAGGCACCATGTTATCTACATTGCAAGGTATGAGACATTTTGTGCATATACTAATATAAATATGCAATGTGTGATTTTGCGATTGTCTTTCAAAATGTAAATGTATTTTAACCAAAAGCAAGGCTTTTAGTATACATCCTAATAGTTGAGAAGCAGTTTCTCTGTTCTACATTTTTAGTTTGTACAATTTATTTAATAGTAAATGTCAACGACTTACCTTAGTGTCGGATGTTCCTTCATGGAGTTCTATCATCTTATTCCACAATTCTTTGGCGCTATTGAAAGGTCCAACGCGGTTAAGCTTTTCCTTCTGAGTCTGCATTGGAGGATTTGCATTAGCTTCAACTCTCCTCTTTGCAAATGCATCCCATTTATCAAAGCTCAGTATCGTCCCTTGCTCGTCTCTTGGAAGGTCGAATCTAGTTTGGATTATTATCCACATGTCCACCTGAGTTTTCAGATGGACTTCCATCCGGCTCTACCAAAAACTGAATTCTTCCCCACAGAGGAGAGGGGGGGGGGGCGAGCAGTTCTATAGTCTTCTTTCATGGCTATTAAGGAAGAAGTGAAAACAATGGACATGCAAAAACAAAGAAAGGGTACTAAGATTTTTGACTTGGATTAGCAGTGCGGGAATAAAAAGAAAATACGCTCGAAAAAAAACAAAGAAAATCCAAAAAAAACTCAAGTGGTGGTTCCACCAAATTGAGCAGCCCTCCCTCTTATACCAATTGTAGGATTGAGATAGAGCGATAGAGGGGGGTTGAATATCGCTTAAAATTTTTTTGAATTTCAGAACGATCGAGTATGCAGTGGAAAACAAAATACAACACGCTAACACAAGGTAGTTTTACTTGCTTCGGAGTCTTGACTGGCTCCTAATGCAAGGTCCACGATCCTTGATCGTTTACTTTGGGAAATTCTCTAATGATCAGAATAATGTACAGAGTACATGATTTAAGTGTGCAAATGAAATGAAACAAGTATACTGACTCTTTTTTTAATGAATTTAAAACCTTCGCTTGGAGAGTCGTACGACGTTTCGGGGTTGTCAAAGCTTTGATCGCGCAGCACGCAGGCGAATAGAATGATCGCAGAATGTGAATTGATGATCTGGGGTGCTGCTCTCGACCCCTTTATATAGTAGTCATTCAGGCGCTTGAGTCCCTTTCAGGTGCCCCAGCCACAATGACTCGGGCGGCAACTCTATCCGCTGCCCAGTCAAACATTCTCCTGGCTCAGGCGCCCTAGTCCCTTTAAAGTGCCTGAGTGTCGACATGGCTCCTCCACTTAGCACTCGCCATGTAAGCTTGACCATTCCGCCAGTTCAGCAACTCGCTGCTAGTTCCCAGGCCCCTGAGTCCCATTCAAGCGCCCTAGTCAAGCTGATTCCATTTTTCAGCTGCAATAAGGGTTAGTTCCATACAATAATATAAACAGAATAAATGCAAGTATGGATTTACAGCCATTGCTGTCATGGTCCTGACTTTTAGGTTTCTCCTGAAATCCTAGGTCTACTCCTCTTAGGAGAGTGTACCTGCTGCCACCCGGAACCTCCGATTGGACTTTTGCTTGATCTCCAAGAACTCGAAACTCGACGACATTCGACGTCAACTCGTCTCGACTCATGTCTGCAATCCCCTCTTAGCAAAATCTTCTGCTTGGTCGCCCGGACCAAGACTTCGTGCACATCTTCACTCACCAAGTCTTCAATGCCCGATCCTCGACCAGGACTTCGTGCTCAACCCTGCAAGTCAAGACTACCTTCCTAGCATACCTAGGACTTTCCTGCAAGCATCACAAGTTTGTCAGTACAAACAAACCAGCTTAACATGAAGCCTTTGCCACTTATCAAAATTATTGGTTTCTTTTCGTTCGGTTACGATTCTCTGCATGTCCCCGAATTAAAATTTTCTATTAATTAAAAACAATCTGAATCGAAAGAAACTTTCCAAACGACCTTTTCATCATTGTGCTATTCGATTGAGTGATCGCTTGATCAAACTTGTTGTTCAAGAAATCTAACTCCTTTGTCGAATAGCCACAGAAAAGATGATGATATTTGATCACCGGTTTTTTGTTTATCTTCGAGGTTCATGAAAAAACATGAAATATAATTTAAACAAGATACAAGAATGAAACAAAACAAGATTTATACCTCTTGTTTACCACTTGATCTTCTATCGTATTCCTTGTTAGGACCGTGACCATCAAGCTAGTGGGGGAGGGGGGGGGGGTGAATAGCTTGTCTTCAATTTTTCTTCCTACAAAGTTAGTGCGCATGCAGAAAAAACTAAAACTAAAACTAAACTAAGAGGAGCACACCGATTTACATGGTTCAGAGATAAAACTCCTACTCCACGGCTGTTCGTAAGGTGGACGATCCCGATCCTTCGGTGGATGATTCCCCGGAGCACCTCCGGTGAGCTCTTGTCGCTCCTTGAGGGTGGAGAAACCACAACACAACTTCTGGACACTCCCTAAGCAAGATAGGCTACAAACAAGCTTTACCCAAGCATGTTTCGCCAAGAAGAAACAGCCTTAAACGAGCTCCCATAAATAGAGCTCGAGGTTGAAAGGATCCTGACCAGTCGACTGGTCCATTACCAGTCGACTGGTCCTACTTAGATTCGACCGTTACAGCTTAACGTTCGAAATCCCAAGTGTCATCAGTCGGCTACCCCAAGGGTAGTCGACTGGTCCAGTTCTAAACCAAAGGTTTCCCTTTCCCGAGTACATTTCTCTCAACACTCGAACCCTAGGATTTCTCGAGTATAATTTCCTCAGTACTCGAACCCTCACAACTTGGTTGACTCTTCATCCAGCAGTCTTCGACTCCCGTCCCTCATATGCGCACACAAGTCCTCGCCTTGCCTCCATGCCATCCTTCACGCATGCCTCGATGTCCGCGTCCCTCGGCTCATCGTCCCTGCTCTAGCAGCCTCGACCCGTCGCCTTTAAGCACTCTTCGACTTTGGCCCTCGTTCCTCAGATCCGCACACACGCCCTCGGCTTGCCTCCATGCCACCCTTCACCATACCTGAAGACATCCAACCAAGTCTATGTGTATCCTGCAAACCTGCACACTCACATACACATATTAAATCAACATGAAACCCTAACTTAATCATATTGACACACATATCAAAACTCATGATCCTCCAAATCATACTTGAGCTGATTGCCTCAATAATCTCCATTTTTTGATATGTGGCAAAATGTTTAAGTTAGGTAAAACAACAATAATAGCAATTGAAAATTAAAAGCATAGCACCTTAAGAGACATAGACATGTCCTCCCCTTTAACCTATGCCCTCCACATAATTTTCAACTTTCACAACACCAAGTTAAGTCAAACCAAACTCAACACCACAAGTTCTCCCCAAGTCATGTTAAACCTAACTTAACACCATAAGTTCTCCCCCTTTGACACCATCAAAAAGATTGCCCCAAAGCAATCCTAACCCTAGTGTCAAAAAGAACTCATCCTATTTCTGAAAAACCCCTCAAAAATCAACCAACAGTCATACGAGTCGACTGCCCCTACATCAGTCGACCAGTCTGTGAAATTCGTAATCCCACAGAAACATCAGTCGACTGCCCCAAGGGCATTCGACTGATACAGTCCATTTCTGAAATTTCCAGCTAAATTTCAGTAATCCCTAGAAAATTCCACAAAATTTGAAAAAATGTAAAACTTTGCAAGTATATTTGCTAGGATATAATCTACCCTAGAAAAATATAGTTTCATGATAAATACCAAATATGCTCGACTTTTGGTACAAACTTCAATCCAATTGAAAATGTATCATTTGTATCAACTCTTAATCCCACATTTGATTCTATGTGTTTGCCAAGCACTTCCTATACCATTTCAAGCCTAGAATTGTTTCCAAATCCCCTTTCCTTTATATATTCTCATGATGATAAAACTCCCTCCTTTTATCCCTTAACCCTAGACATATACATATATATATGAAATTTCCCTTGTGCCTACAATAGCAATATCATACTATTCAATATTAAATCATGAATTGCAAACAATATAAGCAATATGAAAATACAGATTCAAGGTTTCGTACAAAGCCATACAAAAGTATAAAAGGTCATAAGGGTCATAGCCCCGATGTTATCAATTATTACAATGCCAAACTCAGTGCATGAGAGATAAAATATAAGCTTGATCAAAGTTCACTCTCATCATCAAATCAGCTGAATCACATGTCATCGCCTGGAGGAGGAGGAGGAGGGGCCTGATACATCAGGTTCCAGCTCTGTATCATTGCATACATCTCATCCTGCTGCCGCTGAAACCCTTGACAAAACTGTGTGAGACCATGAACCTCCCACTGAATGACAACTTGCTGCTGCTGCATCTCAACCTGCCACTGCTGAAATGTCTGAAAGTCCTCCCTCATACCATGCACCTCTGACTGTAAAAGGGAGAACTGCTCCTATGTAACCCCAGCAGCAGGCGTAGCCTCATCATCAGAACTAGAGGAATCAGACGGTTGTCTCTAGATCATCTCCCCCTACCGGCACTCAATCCCCGCCAAGGACAGTTGTCATGCACCAATATGATCATAGTCCTTGGACAGATGACGCATCTGACCTCTAGTCGTGCAAATACCTCTAGACCTAATGAACTCGGTCAAGACATTACAGAAGGGCATGTAGATCTTAGCATTGACACTATGTGAAAAGTGGATAATGGATGCAATGATATGTAGGGTGATGGCAATATCTAATCTCCTTTCTAGTGCATACATGATTATTAAGTGAGGCAGTCGAATTTTCGACCTTCCCTTGGTAACGATAGGTAAAATGTAGTCTAAGACAACTTTGTATAGTACGTTACTACTCGGACTCATATGCCTAGCCTCAAAGATACGCTGTGTAGAACATCGATGTCTCACAAAATAATGCAGATGGATCTAGTCCTAGGCCACTCTAGGAAAGGTGAAAGGCTCAATAACTTTTGGAAAACATATAAATGCATTGTTGGAAGCCCTACACCCTAAAAATGATCCTAAAACTGCAGGTGAAAAGGGAATGGTCACTCCTGCCACCATGGACTCATAAGTCCCATCATCAGTACTAATGCATGTGATGTTGGCATAAAACTCTTTACACATGTCAATATTAACATCAAGCTGACAATAAACTAACTGCTCTAGACCAAAGTAGGTGATCATCTCAGCAATATGAGGGGTTTTCTCTCGAAAGTATGTTCGGTTGAGATACCGACAATTCATCAATACAAACTCATTATCTGTAAATCTCCGCCGGCACTCCTCGGAACAGAATTGAGGTGCCTCAGGATTTGCATGACCCTGTCGAGATGATCCCTCACCCATTTTCCTCTTTTGTGCATCTCTAGAACGCAATTTACTCATGCATGTATCAATCATTACCTCATGACAAAGGAAAACAAGGAAAAACATGCAAAATGGGACCAATTAGTTTCAAATCATGAACTAAATGTGAAAAATAAACTACACAAGCAGCTACCATTTTCCTGGGCATTGCATGATGAATCTTGGTAAGAACTGTCTCAACGAGGGAAGTTTTTCTAGCCCTAGGTGTAGATTTGAGGTAGAGGGAGACTAGGAAGATATTTTTAGGGCTTGGGAAGACTTGAAGCAAGAGGGGAGGTCAAGGGAGACGAAAACTCGTAGGGGGTGGCACTCAAAACCCTAGGTTCGGCCACCCCCGCGCGATTGTTTCCTTTTGAAGACCTTGCGAACCAGTCAACTACCCTAGGGGCAGTCGACTGAGAAACAAAATAGAAAGTTCAGACAACTGCCCTAAGAGCAGTCGATTGGTATTTTTGATTTCCCAGTTCCTGATTATACTAGACCAGTCGACTGGTTCTGAACCTGTCGACTGGTACCCTGTTTCCAACTCTTTGTCCTAATTTCAAAAATGCCTAATTAAATCTACAAATCTTCAAAAAATCTAAAATTTCATGGAGAGATTTGTAATACCTATGTCTACTTGAGAAAAATACGTTTTCATGTAAATTTACTCCCGATCCCAAGATTGACACGAAATTCAAAACTATCTAATTGGCTCAATTCATCCTTGGCCTAAAGTTCTAGTTTTGACCTCTCCTTAATGTATCTTACCTTACTTAACCCCAATACATTCCCAACATTGTTTATATGACATTTGCATATTAAAAACCAATTTTCACATAATATGATTCTATTTTCATCTTTTCCTCCGTAATCCTCCTTTTTAATGTGCCAATTCCCTTGGATTAAGACTCACACTAGTCTTCCAAATCCTTTGGCACATTTCTAAGTCCATCTAGTCTCCTAGGATAAATTCTCTTGAGATACATTGACCATGGATCCCTAATTGACTCCTAGAGCTCTCCCTTGAGCTCTTAGCCCTAGTCACCTCCCTAGGTCACTCATCTACAAAGGCAAGACCACACCGGTGTACCTCCGGTGCTTCTTGACTTACAACCCTTGCTTCCTTAACTTTCCACACCTTGTCCTTGGTCGACTTTTTCTTCTCCCCTTTAAATGGATTTTCCTTGTCATTTTTTACCTTCCCTTTGCTATAGTCATATGGAACCTTCCCATAAGATTTTTCACTAGCCTTTGACCTAATAGTGTAAGATGTGTATACTGAAAGACATGAATTTCTTTATATAAACATCTTCATTATGAAAAGAGAATCACAACTACACTAGGTATCTGTTTACATTAGTATATGCATGAAGTCCAATTACTTTGTATTGTAGATAACATGGTGTGTGGTGTCACACGGAAGATCATGTTATCAGTTCCTTGCTTAGTATAAATATAGGCTTACAACCGAGATGGAATTGGACAACCCATCGGGATGGTTGTAGTGTAATTAGGTGTGGTTGGTCTTGACTATTGAATTATACTAGTGTGCATTGAGTACATTGAGCAGGACCAAAACCAGAGGTTATCTAATTTGTACTGACTTGATAATTGGATAGGACCTCAGTTTATATTATGGCATATGATACCTTAATCCCGATATAATAATGGGCATATATTATTAATTATTATTTCTTTGATTAACCAATGGGCGAGATCTATTCTGTTAGATCGATAGGTCCGGTAAGTTGAGAAATAATATTAATAATATGATGTACTATTGATTATTGAGGAAATCCATGTCCTGGTGAGTCAGGTTGATGATGCCCCCTTGATAAGAACGAAAGGTTCATCGTGCTAAACCCTGCAGGTGGATTTGATCCGGCATGATGATAAGGTCGAGTGATACTAGTCAAGGATTCAGAGGTTAATTAATTTGAATTGTCAGTAATTTAAATTAATTAACGGGCATTCGAGATCTTAAACACGGGGGGATGGACGACTCGTAATATGTGGAGCCCATATGAAAATATGAGGGTTGGTGAGGAATTTCAATTAAGATCCTTTAGTGGAATGGATCTTAATTAATGGATCGGGTTTAGATCCATTAGCGGGCCAAGATCCAACTCCTCCTCTTGGTCCCTACCTTAGCCCTATATATACCCCATGGGATAAAGAAACCAAGGTTTAATCGATTAATCACAACCCAAGGCTTCTCTCCTCCTGTCTCTCTCCCTTCTCTCTCCGAGGTCATGACAAAGTCAAGAAGAGAAGAGCCTCTCTTCTTCTTTTCTTCCCTTCTCATCCACTTGGTGGCTAGCCTCTACTAGACAAAGGGAGAGATCTCCTCTCCCTTTTGTAGTGCGCGGCGAGAAGGGAGAAGGCGTCGGCGACCGGTGGGAGGTGGCGCAAGGGGTTGTGGTGGCTGCGCCGCAAGCTTGGAGAAGGAGGAGCTCTTGGCAGAATTTGGGTTGGTGAGGTGGATGTTTCTCTCCTTCATCGTCTTCTTCAAGTTCCTCCCTAGCACATCCTTGCGGCCGGTGAGGTTTTGGTGACTCTCGGTGGCTGGCGGCACAAGGAAAGGGGAGGAGTGGCCGGCGGTGGTAATCCCTCTTCTAGGGTTTTGCTTGGCGTGGAGAAGGTGATTAATTGGAGCCTTTCTTGATCTCGGTTCGCGGTAGATCATCGCCCACATGACATCCATGAAGGGAGGGACATAAGGTAGAAGACCACAAGGTGATTGGGAAGGTATATCTCTTCCCCAAGCTCCTTGATTATCCTTATGTCTATTATGTGCCAGGTTTGCTATCCTCGTCATTTTATGAGTTAGTTTATTATTTTGATTTCGTATTGTAGCCAATAATTAACTAACTAGACCCCGACCATAAACACAAAAGCCGACAATCCACTCGTAGCCTTTTCCGCGATCGAAAGGTCAAGCAAATTACAAGGATGATTTTGATAATTGGTCGAGTTGTAATTTGGATCGTTCGATACGGCACGAGATGGTCGTTGGGAGACGGGTCTCCATTCGTATTAAATTTTTTAATCCATAGACATGGAGAGGTCTCTCAAGGACGACCATGTATTCACTTAGGAAACCCGCCAAGCCATACCCAACAATTAGTATCAGAGCTGAGGTTTCCGGCTTTGTGTGCTTAGAATTGGTTAATTTTTGCATTTTCATACATTTTATTTTGCTGAATGATGCGTGGATGTGCGTAGGCTAACTTTGTGTTGCAGGCACAAGATTCCAACTTCATGGGAAAATAATGCTTGTGTGAATGGTTGTGCAAATTTAATGTACTTAATTAATCCTCAGGGTTGATGAGGCTAGGTATTTAATTTTTATAATTAAATACGACACATGTTTAGTCGAACATTTTATTTTACTTTCGATCTAGTTTTCATGTACACTCCTTTATGGAGTATAGGATCAATGATGTAAATAATTAGCTAGTCATTTCGGCTAAGAGATCCCTCATGGTAGCATGCACAGAAGGAAGGGAGGAGCGGACGAGGTGACGACACGACTGGAGGCGCATTAGAGACCAAGGGCCATGAAAGTTGAAATATCTAGGATTTGTTGGTGCAAGTTGCTTTAGTGATGTCCTCCTCTAAGAGTTTTAATGTTTGACAATATACTTAAGTCAGTGATACATTAAACAAGAGAAGGGGAGTTAAGAGAGGAGTAACCAAAGTGGGAGAAAAGTCCTAGTTAATCTAGGCACTAAAACCTGGTGAGTGAAGCTGGGCACTAAGACCTGGTGAGTGAAGCTGGGCACTAAGTCCTGGCAAAGGGCTGGGCACCGAAGACATGCTCGGAAGGTGGGCACTAAGTCCTGGTTGAGGACTGTGCAAGAAGACCTGGTCGAGGGTTGGGCACCGAAGTCCTGGTCGAGGACTGGGCAAGAAGACCTGGCCGAGGGTTAGGCACTGAAGTCCTGGACTTAGGGATTAGGCACGAAGTCTTGGTCCGAGGGATTGAGCAACTTAGCCGAGCGATGACTAAGGACAGAAGTAGAGACGGGTCGGGGTTCGGACGTCTCGAGATCTGAGAGTGTCGGACGCTAAGTAAAAGTCCACCCGAAGGACTGGGTGGCAACCGGCTCCTGAAAGGAGTAGGTGAAAGGCGCGTTCTCGGGGGTTAGAACTTGCGTCGGTTCGACCTAGGGTTTTGTAGAAATCTGAAGTCCGAACCAAGTCCTTAAGCTTAATATTGTGTGTATATTTGTTTTGTATTTGTTTATCTTGCAGGTACCAAGAATGGAATACAAAGCAGGGAAATCACACAAAAGGCGGCAAGAAGGCTTGAAGCTTGGCGCCCAACACAGATCAGGCGCCCCCATGGAATCAAGCGCCCCCGTCAATAGGGGCGCCTGACTCAAAGAAGGAAAACAACAGTTCATGAATAAAGCAGAATAGGCATCCATTCAGGCACCCGGGATCATACGGGCGACCAAGTTGAAAGCTGTATTTGCTATTTCGAGTTCGAAACACAGATAAGCCTTCACTCAGGCACCTGGGAGGTCTGGGGTGCCCTGGTCAGAGATTTTATTAGCTGCGACGAGCTCAGCACGGGGATAAAGTTTGACCAAGTCTATAGGGGCGCCCCAACGTATCAGGCGCGCTAATGAAGCCTATAAAAGGGGCTTCGACCCCTCCACTTCAGACACAACTTTCCAGAGTGATTCTGACCGACGACAATGCCCTAAAGATGAGGCTCTACGACCGGGAGCCTCCAGGTGGAAGTGCGCGACACTTCGGAGCTCCAGATCGGCCGAGTTTCAGATCCTTGTTGTTCGGTTTGCTTTTATTTATTCTGCACTTAATTTTCAAGATTTATGATTATAATTATTGAACTGTATGATGGGTTTTCTCCGCCTCAAGAAATTCCAGAAAGGAGACCAATAGTGGACTCACAGCGAGTACATAGGCCTTGGACGCACTGACCCTGGGGGGTTGGGAACCAAGTAAATAAATCCCGCGTGTCTGCTGTGTTCTTTTATTCTTTCTATTTTATTTTCCGCTGCACTAACACTCTGAGTCCAGAACGAACGAAAGTCATACGAAGTTTTCAATAAAAGATTTACGGTCGATATTCACCCCCCCCTCTATCGACGGCATCGGTCCTATAGGATTATCTGCATTTTTCATATATTTCGTTATGTGCTTGGTTGTGTGGGTGTGCTAAGTTAAAATTCCTCGAAATAAATTAATAAGTGGGAGAGGGACTGATAAGTACCATTTTATTGATTATTTGAGTTGCTAAAATCCATGTTTGACCTATGTTTTTATTGCTTAATTGTGAAATTGCCCTAGGTTTTAGAACTTACTCTTATTTTAGACTTAATTGCAAATTTGTACATATTTGAATTATTTGGCCACTAAATTTGTGATCCATCTTTAAAGGCATGAAAGGTTCATGGACCTAGGGCATACTGGGTCAAACTTGAGTCGGAAGTGGACCCGGATCGAGTTATCAAGCTTTGGATTAATCTGGGTCGTCCGATTCAAGAGCGGCTAGATCTGAGCCATCTGGGACCATCTGAAGCCATCCGAGCTAGGGTTAGGGAAGATCAAGCACTCTGATCAAGATCTGAAGGTTTCATCCCAATCAGAGCTCATTCCACAGTTGGATCAAGCTCAGAGTGCTCTAGATCGTCCATTCAAAGATTAGTTGATCTGGACCATCCGTTGCACATCTGGAGGATCCGAGCTACCACAAGGTAGATCCTGACCCTTGATCAACATCATCAAAATTTGGTTCAGATCGGATGAAGATCAGCCGTTGGATTGAGTCAAAGAAATCTGAGCCGTCCATTCTTATGTATTTAATCAAAAATCTGCCCAGACTTCTCCTTGTCCCGTCTTCGCCGTTCTTCGCGTTCTTCGTTTGTTCTTCACAGTTTCTTCAAGTTCTTCATCCAAGAAGGCGTGACCACCTCAATTCTTATCCAAATCATCATCTGAATCTTTGGAAGACAGCTTCGATCGAGAATTTATCTCCAAATTCCATCCGGACAGAGGTGTTTGAGGGTTTCGGCATTCTCTGTGGTCCGGGAGCTTAAATCTCAGCTACAAGCAATTTCAGATCATCTGAGCCACTTGTAGGGGTTTTCAGGTGAGCTCAGGTCTTCTCCAAATCATCATCGCAGCTCAACAAACTGGGATCGAAGCGTTTGGATTGGAAATCTCCCAGCTGATGCAGTTTGAGCAGAGTTCATGAATCCAATCTGTTTTCCACTGATTTGCTGTGCTTAGGGGTTCGAGGCCAGCCCTTGCTTGACGACCAAGGAGATTTGAGCTTGGCAAGGGTTGAGGAGTAGTTTAGTTAGTTAATTTCTACTGATTTAGCTGTAATTTAAATTCTGCAACCCAATTCTGTTTTCTGCACTCGTATCAGTTTGTTACTTTCATTTTCTGAACTGTTTTTACTTAATTAGGTTTTAATCCTGAAAGATAATCAGTTAGGGAGTTTGTTTAGTTAACAATAGCTGTAATTTCAGTTCAATTCTAGCTTAAATCTTTGCGTGCCAGTTTGTATCCCTGTTACAGCTTGCGTATCAGTTTTTTTTCTGCAATTCCTTTTTAGCATCTGAATTCTTCAGTTTGTTTCATTTTTGGTATGTTAATTTAGTGAATCTAAGTTGTTTCACTTCTAGCTTCGGATTCGAGTTCTGTTCAGCTTAGTAATCTGCGTTTCAGTCAACTGTTTTGCATATCAGTGGTTTTCCTGCACATCACTGTTTAATTTGTTTTAGCAAATTCAGCATTAAGTCTGCACGTTTCTGCCAGTTGTAGCTTCTGGATTGCCAAGTAACCTTAGTTTCTGAATTTAGATTAGTGATTCAATTTCAGCTTGCATCTGTTAGATCTTTACTTAATTCATTATTGCATTTCTGCACTTAGTTTAATAAGCAATTCATTTTAATTCTGCATTCCAATCACACTGCACATCAGCTGGACTTGAACCCTTGTTACTGCATTTATTTGTTTCTGCCGTAGCACATAAGTTACTTCCTCCTTGTATCAAGTTGATTTCATTTTCTTTACTTAGTATCAAGAAAGGAATTGGTATCAATTGGTACCAAGTTAGATGCAGTTTTTAGTGAGTTTTAGTGTCTGAAATTAGTTAGGTTTGCATTCATCCATTTCTGAATTTTGTTTGCATTGGTTGGCTCCCAAAAACTTGTAGCTAGTTTAAGTTTGTTGCTTACTTAATTTCTGAATTTTGCATGCTAGTATTGGTGTTGATGGTTGTTGTTTCTGAATTACCATCACTGCTCTATTTCTTAGCTTAGCATTTATTTTGCAATTTGAATTTAAATTTGCTTTTCCAATCTTAGTTTAGTTCCTTGGGTTGATTCGGTTTCCATCTTTGCTATTGCTTGTTTAGCTCGTTAGTTTAGTTCTCTTCATTTTTCTTTGTGTTTTTATTTCAAATTGCAACCAAAATCCAAATCATATTCGAAACCCCAAAAATATTGGCGACTCATAAACACGAGCTCGAATCACACAAACTCTCAACTAGTCCCAAGGAAAAATACGACCTGTGGCCCCTTTACTACGTTTTCACATTTTGATTGCAAAAAGGGTTTCCAGCATTCTATAAATATCTAAATTTGAGACCCACATTCATGACAGTCCATTTTGGGTCCGTCAAATTTTTGGCACCATTGCCTGGGAACTACTAGTTGATTTGTTTAATTTTTGGTTGTGCACTTATTTCATATCTTTCTTGATTTATTTTTGTGCTTATTGTTATATCTGGTGATCTGATTTTATTTGTTTTATCTTTATCTACTTTTACTGTGATTTGTTTTGATTTTATGACCAGGTCTACAGGTGGTGATCTTGAAGAATTCGACCCTGAGATTGAGAAGACTTTCAGAGCCAGGAGGAGCCAGGGCATTCTTTCTGAGACTACAGACATCCCTCCTATTCAGACTATTTTCACTCACTCAGGCAGTATCATGGCAGACCACCAGAAGACCATGAAGGAACTCGCAGCACCAGATGCTTCATTTCAGTACTCCAGTATTGCTTATCCAAAGCTAGCTGGAGATTTTGAGCTCAGATCTGGACTCATTCATTTGCTGCCCAAGTTTCAGGGATTATCTGGAGAGGATCCAAATAGGCACCTGCACGAATTCCATGTTGTATGCTCTACTATGAAGCCTCAGGGCATTTATGAAGAAGATATTAAGCTGAGAGCTTTTCCCTTCACACTGACAGGAGCAGCAAAAGACTGGTTTTACTATCTACCTACTGGGCACGTGGCTAGTTGGATCTCTATGAAGAAAGCATTTTTGGAAAAATATTTCCCAGCCTCAAGAACAGCAATAATTAGGAAAAGTATCTGTGGCATTCAGCAAGTGGTGGGTGAGACGCTCTATGATTACTGGGAGAGATTCAACAAGTTTTGTTCAAGTTGCCCCCAGCATCAGATCAGCGAGCAACTTTTGATTCAGTACTTTTATGAGGGATTGCTGTAGATGGACAGGATTATGATAGATGCTGCAGCTGGAGGAGCCCTAGTGAACAAAACACCAATTCAAGCTAGGGAACTCATTTCAAATATGGCTGAGAATTCACAGTATTTTGGGAGCAGAGCACTGACCACTAGAGGAGTTAATGAAGTCCAGATGATTTCAAATGAATAGAAAGAAATGAAGGATGCAATGGTGGAGTTCACAGCAGTGACGAAGCAATTGTCTGTTAATAACGCAATTCAAAATTCCAATCTTTCAGCAACTCCACAAATTAACCAAGTGATGAGGGTCTGCAGCATTTGCTCTAGCCAAGAGCACACTTCAGATTCATGTCCCACCCTCCAACAAGACGAGACAGTAGCAGCATTGGTAAGAGGACAATTTCAAGCAAGAAACAATCCTTATTCCTCTACTTACAACCCCGGTTGGAGGGATCACCCAAATCTAAAATATGGGAACACTTTCTACCAATAAGAGCCTCAAACACAGCAATTGTAGCAGCCTCCACAGAATTTCCAGCAAGCACAGCCATAATTCCAGCAGCCACAGCAATTTCAGCCATCGAATCCGAATTTTCAGCATACATTTCAGCAAACTCAGCCCCTATTTCAGCAACCGCAGCCTCAATTCCAGCCATATCAGCAGGGGCAGCAAGGTGGTCAATCGTTTCAAACATTTCCACCTCAAAACCAACCATTTTTCCAGCCCTCACAGCCTTACAATCAGATTTCACAGCCCTACAATCAAGGGTTTTAAAATCAAAATTTTCCACTGCAAAATCAGAACATTCAAGGCTACAACTTCCAGCAAGGTTTCCAAGCATGTCAGCCCACTAATCAGCCCTACCAACAGCTATTTCCATCCTCCTATCAGCCCCAACAGCCCCTATGTTCAACAATTTCAGCCTACTTCATCCTTTCAAAATCAGTCAAGGCAATATGCTAACCAAGGAGGCTATGGGGGCTCAAATGGAGGAAATGCTCCACAACAAATGATGGAGATGCTACAACAAGCTTTACAACAACAACAACAAGCTTTACAACAACAACAACAACAAGTTTTACAACAACACCAACAAAATCCTGAGAGGCAAATGGGACAATTGGCTAGTGGGATTAATCAAACTCAAGCTCAAGGATCAAGTCAACTACCTTCCCAAACTGTTCCTAATCCAAAAGGAAATGTGAGTGCTATTTATTTGAGGAGTGGGAAGGTTACATCACCTCAAAATGTCCAAGAGTTGAAATTCCAGAAAACCGGATAGCACCTTCAATTCCAGCTCAAAATAGCCATGAAACGACTTCAAATTCATTCGGTTCCACCTCTAGCCCGCGCCCAACTCCTTCCTTAAGTAATCCTCCAAATTTGGTGGAAAATGGAGCAGAAATCAGTGCCGAGGCAGATTTTACAGCCACCACACTGCAAGGGACAACCACTAAAATTTCAGCCCCTCCACTTCCGGCCAAAGAAGATGAAATTAGGGTTCCTTTACCCTTTCCAAAGCGGAGAACACAAGCCAAAAGACAAGTGGAGGAGGAGAAAGCCAAGGAATACAATGAACTGGTAAAACTTTTCAGTAAAGTAGAGATTAATGTACCTTTGCTGACTATGATAAAGCAGATTCCTAAGTATGCCAAATTTTTGAAAGATCTTTGTGTTCATAAGAAAAAGCTTAAGGAAAATGAGTTGGTCAGCCTGGGGAAGAATGTTTCATCGCTCATCCATGCCATACCTCAGAAATGTGAAGACCCTGGGATGTTTACTGTATCTTGTGAGATAGGGAGCACCACATTCCACGATGCCATGCTTGATTTAGGAGCTTCAATTAATGTGATGCCCAGGTCAGTCTTCCAGATGCTTGGCATAGGCCCTTTACAGCCCACTGGTGTGGTGATATAGCTTGCAGACAGGAGCCAGATCCACCCAGCAGGTATGATTGAGGATGTTTTGGTGAAGGTAAAGGAGCTGATATTTCCTGCAGATTTTTATATCTTGGATATAGAGGGAGATTATCTTGCACACCGTTCTCCGCTTATTTTAGGAAGACCATTTCTGAAGACTGCTAGAACCAAAATTGATGTATATGTCGGTACACTTTCCATGGAGATCAGAGACACGGTGGTTCAGTTTAGCCTTTTCGATGCTATGAAGCATCCGAGAGAGGATCACTCCATCAGGAGCATGGATATTCTTGATGAGCTAGAGCAGGCAGAGTTAGAGGCTGAGGGATTTTTACCTGATTTTTCTAGAGGAGCTATTTATTCAGAGGAGGCTGAGAGAGTATTTACTGCTGAGACTGAGGATTTTTTAGAAGATTTTTCAGATGTATTTCCAGCTGGAGAGGTTTTTCTAGGTGTAGGGGATTGCTCAGAGCCCCAGGGATCACCTATTTCTATTGAGATTCAAAGTGTAGGGGATTGTACAGAGCCCCAAGGATCACTTATTCCAGTTGAGTGCCTACTAGAACTTGAACCTGATATGGAACCTATACTTGACCAGGAGGAAGCTATGGACACATCTATCATTGTGGAACCTCCAGGTATTTTTCAGCACGATCAGGTAAGTATTTCTTTTATTTTTTTGGAAACATCAAGAGAGGTACCAAAAGTTGATTTTATTAGCTGCGATAAAATGCTTGATATATCATGTGTGGGAAATAATTGTGAAAATTTCATTGAAGTATCCAAAATAGATTTCATTGATTATGATAAGTGTCTTGATGCATCTTGGGTAGATATTCACTGTAAAAAATTCTTTGAGGTGCCAAAAATTGATTTTATTGGATGTGATGCATTTTTGGATACATTTTATGCAAAGACTGATATTATTTCATTTCTTTCTTACCCTGCACGCTTGAGAGAGGTATTACATGGTTTTGCAGGGTCCAGAAGACTTCTGGAGTGGGAGCTTCATCTGAACAGGCTCAAACCTCCTAGAGAGTGTTCCAAAAAGAATAAAGAGGGAGGAGATGATTTTACTTTAATTCAAAACACCCTACCTCTTAAATGGGTCTTGTATTTAAATAACCTTCGTCCACCTGAACAGGTTGCTGTAAAGTCCAAGTGTGGGGGAGCGATGCACCGTAAAGTTGAACAAATAAAAGAAGCTCTTTCGCACACCCAGACTCCTCCACTACTGTAACGCCCCAAAATTTCCCATATGAAATATTATGAAATATTATGAAATTCATGAAATATTAATATGGTATATTATGAAATATTATCATGAAATATTATGAAATATTATGAATTCATGAAATATTATTATTATTATGAAATTTCATGATGGGCTTGGCTTAATGGGCTTTGATATGGATTAGTGCAAAAGGTGATAAAAAGAAGATGTAGAAAAGAGGAGGCAAGGATTGAACCTTGAACCTCCTAGGTGCACTCACTATGTCATAACCAATGAACCAAGCAATGTTTCTTGTAGAGAGAATAAGAAACATTCTTGTTGAATCGAGGGAAGCGAAGAGACATGTCTCTTCATGAGAAAAGTATAAATAAGGGAAAGGGAAGTTGGAATAACTTCCTCTTCTTCTTCTTCTTCCTCCCTCTCATCACCGAAATCCCCTTCTTCTTCTTCCCTTTCGTTTTCGAAAAAAAAAGTGAACCCTAGGGTTTTAACCCTAGGGAATTGGAAGGAGAAAGGAAACCATTGAAGGTTCTTGCCCTCTACTAGGGCCAAGGTTGCTAAAGAAGGCTAACAAGGAAACTCTCATTTTCTTCTTCTTCAAGGGTACCTTAAGATCTTAAGAGAAGAAGAAATTCAAGCGAAAAGATGTAAGTATCCCCTCGCCTGCGGTGTAATTGTTAAGGTGTGATTGCCATGCTCTTATTGGTTTCGAAAATGGGTGTTTTTCCTTTTGTAAGTTTCGGCCAACACCTTTAAGGGAAGCCTTGGTTCTTTCCTTGATCATGAGAAGACCTTGAGACTTAGGGTATACATGTAGGTGGATTTTTCTTCATGATGTTAAGTACAAAAACTAGGGTTTTCACCCTTGGTAGGTTTCGGCCAAGGTAAGGGGTTTAAGGGTTTAAGAGTTGAATTTCTCTAGAATGTATTTTATGATTAGTGTAATATATGATGGTGTAGACAATGGGTTTGTATAAATGTTTGGCAACAAAAAAATCCAACTTCTTCCCTACCCTAAAAGTTTCGGCCAACCCTAGAGGGATTAGGGTTTAGGGTTGCTTTGGGGTTTCTTCTTGTTACATGTGTAGACCCCTTGGAACCTAGGGTATATGTGTATGTTGTATCCTTCAAAATGTGGTGAACAAAACCTAAGGTTTTGTCCTTGTAAGGGTTTCGGCCCAAAGCATGGAAGTAGGGTTAAGGAGGGTTGAATTATCCTAGAATATATTCATACTTAGTGTATGGTATGATATTGTATATAAGGTGTTTGTATAATTGCTTGTGTGAATGATCAATGCAAAAGCCCTAATTTTTCCCCACTCTATGATATTCGGCCAACCCCTTAAGACTAGGGTTTGTGAAGGTCAAACTACCCTATGAGATATGTGTATGTTTGGGGATGATTATATGTATATGCATGTGGTGTTAAATGGAATGGTTGATTTGAAACCTTGATTGTTAGCATGCTATGATATGTTTATGCATGAGGTGTTTAAATGAGATGTCTGATTGAAATCTTAATTGTTAGCATGCTACCACTTCCTATGATATGAGTATGATCTATGTGACCAAATCTTGTCAGATCCAAAGTATGTTAAGTGGTTGAATTATGATGTATATATGAGCATGTCTTATAGCCCATGGGGCACACTTATGAAATTGCATGTGATATGTTAAAATGCTTGAACGGATACTCTACTAAGTATGGGATCAAGAGCACCCCTTATGTTGTGTGGTGTGTCCCTACGGGATCATGAGCACCCTTGAAGAGTGGTGTGTCCTGTAAGAAGTGATTTGGAGTACTCCTTAGCATATATGTAAAAGCATGATAAGTATTTTACTTTTGAAGTTGTGTACCCGACTCGTAAGGGGGTCGTTAAACAAATCCGGGGTGCACGTTAACATAAGGTCATGGCTCCGGTAGGACGGAAGGGTCCTGCTCTAATTAATTGGTGGCTCGCTACCCCAATTCATTAGGGAACGTGCAATAGTTCCGCGCGATAGTTGGTACACAACAGGGCCCAATATGATATGGATGTATTTTTAAGTAATACCATTATGGAACTGTTTTGAAAAACATTTATTGCATGTGATAGGTATGCTTAAAATTCTATATGTTGCATGCTTAGAAACTTGATGTTTAGTATGCTATGATGAACTCATGTTTATGTCTTGTTATGTACCCATGCTGTATGCTTTCGTATGGATTTTGCGAGTAGGACCGGATCCTTACTAAGCTTTTATGCTTACTAGTTATGTGTTGTCTTATGCTGCAGATAAAGGTAAGGAACACATGAACTAAAGGAAGAGGCAGGAAGGCTGAAGATGTGTGGGGTGGTGGCTCGGGAAAGAAAGACTTCTATATCTACATATTTATGTTTATGTTTATATTCCCTTGACAATAAGTGTTAGTGATTAGGATTGACATGGCATGATAGTGTTTACCTTGGAGGTCTCTTATACTTGATTATGTTATGAGTTACATTACTAGTGATATTATCATGTTATAGAATGACTTTGATAGTTAAACAAGTATGCTCAGTTCTTAGCCCTTGCATTGTTGTTTTAATGCTATGCTAGAAGATAGAAAAAAAAATAAGTATGATTGATTATTACGTAACCCCGCCCCGAGAGTAGATATAAGGGCGGGCGTTACAACTACCACGGTGGAGGCTATTTCTTGACAGACTCCGACTGCCAGAGATAAAAGGGAGTTTGATCTTTCTTGCCTTTTCATTTGTTGCATGTTTACACTTTTAAAATGAGTTCTTGCTAATAAATACGTGTGTAGAGTAACATGAATAAAAGTCATTGTAAATACCATACCTTTTCTTTTAGCACTTTTTCTTGCATGACTAGGAATAAATGTATCCCTTTAGGTTATCTTCATAGTATGTTAGAGTCTTTTGAAAATAAATTAAATTTGGTTGTTAAAACTTAGGGTTTGAGCTCATGGATAAAATCTTGGATGCTTGAGTACTACTTTGCTTTAGATTCTTAATTGAGGATTTGAGATGAATTCTTTTTGCCTAGTGAGAATTAGCCTTATTTTTGTGATACACACGTATCATTGTACTCTAGAACTTGCTTAGGTTCTTTCTAAGCCATATTTCAATGATTGGATCACATCTATGCAATATATCAGTTTGTTTCCCTTTCTATAACAATTTTTGGCACTAATCATGTCTATTCTATTTGTCTTTCCTTATTCCTACTCTTAACCCCAATTTTTATCTATGGACTTGTTGTTTAGAATGTTTCTTAATGCTACTTTGCCCGAGACGGATAACGATTTAAGTGTGGGGGAGTGATTAGTGTTTTGGAAAAAGTTTTGTATCAAGGAGGTATTTCGATCCAAAAGAAAAAAAATTTTGCAATGGAAGGATAGAAACAATTACACATTGAGTTGAGTTTGGTGCCAATAATGAGCAAAAGAGATGGAAGCAATTGGAGATCGAGCTTCTTTATCATACTTTGAAGATTCAAGTGGCAAGGAATGAAAAAAAAATGGCACACCAACAAAGGAAAAATTCTGTCCCATTACTAAATAAAAAGAAATTTCTTTGCCAAGAAAAAAATTCTGCTACTTGAAGCATGTTTCGGCCAGCTCACTTGATGTTGAATGGAGTTGGACAGGTTTGAGAACAAGTGCAGAAATTCTATGTCAAGTGAATTCAGTTGAAGAAGAAGAGAAATCTGAGCTAAGTGGAAAAGACTTGCAGCTGTACCTTGCTAGGAAAATCAGTAACCTTGTATCAAGATGAACTATAGCTACATTAAACAGCTACTCTGAAGACTGAACAAAGCTGAGCAAAGCTGAAAAGAAGCTGAAAATCTGAATTGCAGCAAGGGAGAGCTTGTAATTTGCCGAGACTTGAATTTGGAGCTGTTGAAATTATACAAGTTCATTAAAGGACTATTTGTGAAGCTGAATTGGAGAAATCAGCAATGCATAACTGATCTTAGATAGAAATTGCAGAATGGTTTGTGGCTGAATTAAATCTTTTGGGGAGCAGATTTCAAATGGAAGTGTATCAACTCACCTAGTGAAGCATTTAACTCTCCATTACTATCTGATGTATTAATTTTGAAAAAAATCAGAGTTTTGCAGTGATGCCGTGGAGCTAGAATAAAAAGAAGAAGAAAAAAAGAAGAAGAAGTGAAAGTGGTGTGCCAACTTGAAGGTGAAGGGTATCAAGAGTAGTTGCAAAAGTTAGTGAAGGATATATGTGGAGCATCAAATTTTTGTCTCTAATTGCTATTTGATGTCTCGGGCTCTCTGATATGAATGCTGATCCGAATAAGCTCCATTAGAAGATTGGAGAGCAGAAAAAAAAAGTAGTTTGAAAAAGAAAGAAAAAAAATAAGGAAACAAGGAAACAATGGGCATCCAATTTAAGTTTTGGGCACCATAAATTAGTGAAGATGTTCTCATCGGAGCCCAAGCTTTATTTCATTTCATTTCTAACCTTGCTAGAGAGAATGGAAAAGAGAAAAAAAATCAGGAAAGAAGAATGGAGAAAGAAAAGTGGCACACAAAAGGCAAACTTGGCACATTGAGATCAAATGGAGTTTTCTTCACCCAAATGAAAAGCATTATTCAAATTTCACTCCATCACACTTTGGATTTCATTATGTGGACTGAAAGATGGGGCAAAGCACATTGGAAACATCCTTGAGCATTCAAGTCTCACACTTTATCAATTTTCCCATTTTCTTAGCTTTTACTCCATTTCTTACCATTTTTCATGTTTTTACTTGTTTTTTGTAGATGTTGATCCTAATCATGAATAATGGTGGAGAGTAGATAATAAGCAAGCCTATGGTAGTGCAAGAAGCATGTGTGTATGAGTGAGCTCCACTTCCATCATCTACTTATAACTTAAGGAGAGAGCCACCAAAATTTTTCTTGAAAGGCTAGTGATTTAAATTCATCTCAATGAATCATGATGGATGAAAAGGCTAAGTTGTTGATTTAAGGACAAGATACTAATCCATAGAGCTTAGATTTATGAGAATTGATGACCCTAGGTAATTTCTTTTCATTTGCTTCTAATTATGCTTAAGAAAGCCTAAGGGATACATACTTAGTAGTTTCGCGAGACGCTCAAGCTCAAGTGTGGGGGAGTTGATAAGTACCATTTTATTGATTATTTGAGTTGCTAAAATCCATGTTTGACCTATGTTTTTATTGCATAATTGTGAAATTGCCCTAGGTTTTAGAACTTACTCTTATTTTGGACTTAATTGCAAATTTATACATATTTGGATTATTTGGCCACTAAATTTGTGATCTATCTTTGTAGGCATGAAAGGTTCATGGACCTAGGGCATACTGGGTCAAACTTGAGTCTGAAGTGGACCCGGATCGAGTTATCAAGCTTTGGATTAATCTGGGTTGTCCGATTCAAGAGCGGCTAGATCTGAGCCATCTGGGGCCATCTGAAGCCATCCAAGCTAGGGTCAAGGCAGATCAAGCACTCTAATCAAGATCTGAAGGTTTCATCCCAATCAGAGCTCATTCTACCATTGGATCAAGCTTAGAGGGCTCTAGATCGTCCGTTCAAAGATTAGGTTGATCTGGACCATCCGTTGTACATCTAGAGGATCCGAGCTACCACGAGGCAGATCCTGACCCTTGATCAACATCATCAAAATTTGGTTCAGATCCGATGAAGATCAGCCGTTGGATTGAGTCAAAGAAATCTAAGCCGTCCATTCTTATGTATTTAATCAAAAATCTGCCCAGACTTCTCCTTGTCGCGTCTTCGCCATTCTTCATTTGTTCTTCGCAGTTTCTTCAAGTTCTTCATCCAAGAAGGCGTGACCACCTCAATTCTTATCCAAATCATCATCTGAATATTTGGAAGACAACTTCAATCGAGAATTTATCTCCAAATTCCATCCGGACAGAGGTGTTTGAGGGTTTCGGCATTCTCTGTGGTCCGGGAGCTTAAATCTCAGCTACAAGCAGTTTCAGATCATCTGAGCCACTTGTAGGGGTTCTCAGGTGAGCTCAGGTCTTCTCCAAATCATCATCGCAGCTCAACAAACTGAGATCGAAGCGTTCGGATTGGAAATCTCCCAGCTGATGCAGTTTGAGCAGAGTTCATCAATCCAATCTATTTTCCATTGATTTGCTGTGCTTAGGGGTTCGAGGCCAGCCCTTGCTTTGTAACGCCCGCTTTTTTTTTCCTAAAGCGGTGTTACGCTAACATACTTAAGGCATGTAACATCATACTGCAGCGGAATAACTTAAGCCTTACATATACATGCCCCTACTACCATCCCTAGTATAATGACATGGAACTTCACATATGAACATCAAGCTTAACATCATATCATAACATGCTTAACATCATACCATAAGGTTCATATCATATCATACTGGACATCTTATCATAAAGTTCCATAAGTCACTATTCGAGCATATAGGTAGCAAAAATAAAGTTCTTAGCATAAACGGTTAACACATTCGATTTCATGGGCCAAGTCACCAACACACACATACTTCAGGCCCTCCTGCTGCTTCCTCGTTATCCCCTTGCATGATCTGCGGTATAAGGAAAGAAGACTATAAGCACACAGGCTTAGTAAGACTCTTTCCTACTCACAAAAACCATTCATCGTTCATCATCTCATAATGAGCACATGAACTTTAACATACTGGGTGCTCTACTTAAAACATAACATCTTAAATCACTTTAGCATGGCATGCACATAAACATGGTAAACATTCTAAGCATGGCATAATTCATGGCATACATCATAAACATAGTAGCATGACATCTTTCATGGCATAAATCATAAACATAGTAGTATGACATCTTTCATGGCATAAATCATAAACATGGTAGCATGGCATCTTTCATGGCATAAATCATAAACATAGTAGCATGGCATCTTTCATGGCATAAATCATAAACATGGTAGCATGACATAATACATGTCATAGCATAACGTAACAAAATCAACCTATATGGCATAAACATAGGCATATCTTCTATCGTATCATATGAACAACTTCTTAACATAATCCTGACATAGATCATTCATGCATGTCTTTTATCATAAAGCATAAGCATAAGACATCATTATCGTGACATAATGCATATCATGTATGAATGCATGGGTGGAATCCATTTACATAAGGATGCTTAACTTTTAAAACATACTTTGAAAATGCTTAAACATCATCATCATAACATTTGGGGTCCCTGGCTTGTACCACATACATACATCATAGCGCGCATCCCTAGTAAATCCGAGGTAGCTAGCCCCGACCTACTAGGGTAAGGACAGCATAATCGGTAGTCTCCGAACCGAGGCGCTTCTTAAGGAGCCCATCCCTGTTGCACAGCTCCGGTAGTGCCAGAACCGTGGACAGCTGCGGTAGTCCATAACCGGGGCGTTCTTAAGGTGCCCATCCCTTGGACCCATACTTCGGTCCGGTACAAGCCCATACATAAAGTAAAATACTTTTCATGTTTCATCATACATAAGACATTCATGGCATACTTATCATAGCATAACTTGTTACGGCTTGGCCCGTCTACCGGCCTATTTACCGGTCCTCTCGACCGTCGTACCGTCGACCATCGACCGTGCCGTTTAGCATATTTATGCCTTGAAGGCATAAGCATCATCTTTCATTCATCATACTTGCCATTCATCATTTTCATTCTTAGACATGGTGTATGTACACATCATTCATAGAGCATAGCATGCATTCGTATACATGGCATATCATTCATAACATGGTATATCCTTCATAACCATGGCATATCATTCATTAACATGACATAACATTCGTAAACATGACATATCATTCATAACATGGCATATCATTCATAAACATGACATATCATGCATAACCATGGCATATCATTCATAAACATGGAATATCATTCGTAAACATGGCATATTATTCATAACATGGCATATCATTCATAAACATGGCATATCATGCATAATCATGGCATATCATTCATAATCATAAATCACATCTTACCATAGGGCCATTGGGACCCTTACTTGAAATAAATCTTAACTTTTATCCTATTAACCCTTATTAGCCGAAACTTGTGGAGTCCCAAGGCCATGTGAAAATTCACATAATCACCATCCATCATCCTTATATCATGGCCACACATAAACACATGCTTGAAGTTAAAGACTCAACCCTAACCCTTGGGTCCTTGGGGTTGGCCTAACCATATGGGTCTCTAGGGTGTTCCAAAAATTCCCAAAATTTATACATAACTTCTAAACATCATAAGGGAACATTAAATCCCATTATCATGATTTTTAGCGTAATTCTAGACCGTTAAAACATGATGGCCGAAACCCTTAAACTCAGGGTCCTCAGTTTTTGTTTCTTTCATGTTGGCCGAAACCCTGGGGTGTCTAGGGTACTCCAAAAATTCCCAAAAATTATAATTAACCTCCACACATCATAAGGGAACATCAAATAACATTATCATGATTTTTAACATATTTATAGACATTTAAATCATGGTGGCCGAAACCCATAAACATAGGGACCTTGGTTTTGTCCCTTTCATGTTGGCCGAAACCCTAGAGTATCCTAGGTACTCCAAAAATTCCAAATAATTATACTTAACCTCTACACATCATTATATAACATAAATTAACATTATCATGATTTTTAACATATTTATGGACATTTAAATCATGGTGGCCGAAACCCATAAACATAGGGACCTTGGTTTTGTTCCTTTCCTGTTGGCCGAATCCCTAGAGTGTCCTAGGTTACTCCAAAAATTCCCAAAAATTATACTTAACGTCTACACATCATAAGGGAACATCAAATAACATTATCATGATTTTTAACATATTTATAGACATTTAAATCATGGTGGATGAAACCCATAAACATAGGGACCTTGGTTTTGTCCCTTTCATGTTGGCCGAATCCCTAGAGTGTCCTAGGGTACTCCAAAAATTCCAAAAAATTATATATACTTTCTAAAAATCATAAGGGAACATTAAACAACATTATCAAGATTTTTAGCATATTTATAGGCCTTTAAATCATGCTGGCCGAAATCCATAAACTTAAGGACCTTGGTTTTTCTTTCCTTTCAACATCACATCCAAAAACTACCCCATATATCATACTAAAAATCATGGAAATCATAGATAACTATTATACCATAGGTGAGGGAGTCTTACCTTAGATTTCTTGATTTTTTGAACCTTGAAAGAGGAGAAGGAAGATGGACTTGGTATCTCTTGACCACAACTAGTCCTTGTCACCTTGTAGGAACTTTAGATCTTGAGAGATGAGACCCCTTGTGGAGTTTTCTCCAAGGAACTCTTCTCTTTGGTGCTCAGCAAGAATGGGGAATGAAGAGGAGAGGTAATGCAATTGATTGAGAGAAGAAGTAACTCCCAAAACTCCTCTCATTATAACCCATCAAGGAGGCAAATGAAGAGTCTCTCCATGACCCTTCCTCTTCTTCTATGCCTTAACCCATATCCACTTCATTCCCTCTCAACAATAACTTGCTAGGTGAGTTGGTTAAGGCTTACATGGTTGTACAAGAGGTCCAAGGTTCAATCCTTGGCTCATGCACCTTTATTTTTATTTTATTTTTATTTCATTTATTTTATTATTTCTATTTCCTAAATTCTGAAAATCCCCCTAAAATCACCCATAATTATGTGAATATTCCTAAATAAAATTCTTTTATATTTATATTAATTTTTCCTAATTTATATAAATTTTTACCTAATTAATACCTATTTTTGGAGCCCATTTAAAGCTCATTAATACTTAGTTTTCTCAATTTAAATGAGAAAACATGGATTTCTAGGCTCAATTTTACATAATTATTTCTGGGCCCCTCGAAAAATTATCTAGACATGCTCAATATTTTAGGAAAATATTAAGAGAATTTTTTGAGTTGTTACATGCTTGACGACCAAGGAGATTTGAGCTTGGGAAGGGTTGAGGAGTAGTTTAGTTAGTTAATTTCTGCTGATTTAGCTGTAATTTAAATTCTGCAACCCAGTTCTGTTTTCTGCACTTGTATCAGTTTGTTACTTTCATTTTCTGAACTGTTTTTACTTAATTAGGTTTTAATCCTGAAAGACAATCAGTTAGGGAGTTTGTTTAATTAACAATAGCTGTAATTTCAGTTCAATTCTATCTTAAATCTTTGCGTGCCAGTTTGTATCCCTGTTACAGCTTGCGTATCAGTTTTTTTCTGCAATTACTTTTTAGCATCTGTATTCTTCAGTTTGTTTCATTTTTGGTATGTTAATTTAGTGAATCTATGTTGTTTCACTTCTAGCTTCGGATTCGAGTTCTGTTCAGCTTAGTAATCTGCGTTTCAGTCAACTGTTTTGCGTATCAGTGGTTCTCCTGCACATCACTGTTTAATTTGTTTCAGCAAATTCAGCATTAAGTTTGCACGTTTCTGCCAGTTGTAGCTTCTGGATTTCATGCCAAGTAACCTTAGTTTCCGAATTTAGATTAGTGATTCAATTTCAGCTTGCATCTGTTAGATCTTTACTTAATTCATTACTGCATTTCTGCACTTAGTTTAATAAGCAATTCATTTTAATTCTGCATTCCAATCACACTGCAGATCAGCTGGACTTAAACCCTTGTTACTGCATTTATTTGTTTCTGCCTCTTGCAATTGAATTGTTTGCTTCACCTTTATTTGATTCACATCAGTGCGTTCCATCAGTTTATAGTTTTGCATTTAATATTAACTTACGACACATAAGTTACTTCCTCCTTGTATCAAGTTGATTTCATTTTCTTCACTTAGTATCAAGAGAGGAATTGGTATCAATTGGTACCAAGTTAGATGCAGTTTTTAGTGAGTTTTAGTGTCTGAAATTAGTTAGGTTTGCATTCATCCATTTCTGAATTTTGTTTGCATTGGTTGGCTCCCAAAAACTTGTAGCTAGTTTAAGTTTGTTGTTTACTTAATTTCTGAATTTCGCATGCTAGTATTGGTGTTGATGGTTGTTGTTTCTGAATTGCCATCACTGCCCTATTCCTTAGCTTAGCATTTATTTTGCAATTTGAATTTAAATTTGCTTTTCCAATCTTAGTTAAGTTCCTTGGGTTGATTCGGTTTCCATCATTTGCTATTGCTTGTTTAGCTCGTTAGTTTAGTTCTCTTCATTTTTCTTTGTGTTTTTATTTCAAATTGCAACCAAAACCCAAATCATATTCGAAACCCCAAAAATATTGGCGACTCATAAACACGAGCTCGAATCACATAAACTCTTAACTAGTCCCGAGGAAAAATACGACCTGTGGCCCCTTTACTACGTTTTCACATTTTGATTGCAAAAAGGGTTTCCAGCATTCTATAAATATCTAAATTTGAGACCCACATTCGTGACAGTCCATTTTGGGTCCGTCAGGGACCCTAAGGTTCCCACAGCTTCCATTACAATCCAATATGTGATGCGAATAAGTCTGCGCGTCAGCTCTGAGTGTCTTCCTCCCCATCAGATGGAGAGTCGGAAAAGACTATAGAAAATTGTTAAAGAGCATGTGTACTTCGCCATCGGATGTCACATAATCGAAAATAATTTTCTTAGTGTCGTGTAATAGTTCACACTTAGATGCAAATAATAGTATCCTCCCCATCAGAGTCACTGCTATTATTTTGTATAGCTAAAGTAAACCAACTATTGATCTTACTTGTCAAAAAGTTAGGTTGACAAGATAGTAAGATTGATGGGCAAAACCTCGTCTTACGAATGTAGGGATTCGTATACGTCCACACCATCCTGGCATGAGAATTTCTCGGTGTATAAGGGTGTTGGTTGATTTCGAAAATTAATTGTTTTGAGAATTAATTTATTTTCGATTTCTAAAGTAGTGTATGTTGTGATTCTCAGGTTTTTCATAATGGCCTTTAACCCACTAGCAACAATTCTTAAGAAAAACAAACTTACTGGCCCAAACTACATAGACTGGAAGAGAAACCTTGACATTATCCTCACTGCTGAAGAGTACAAATTTGTATTCTTCGAGGAATGCCCGAAAAAGCCTAGAGAGGACTCTGGTAAAGAGTTGAGGGAGCGTTACAAGAAGTGGGTAAAGGCAGATGAGATGGTGCGGTGCTACATTCTGGCATCTATGTCGAATGTATTGCAACATCAGCATCAGGCCATGCCCACTACTAATGACATGATGTTGAATCTCAAAGATCACTTCGGGCACCAAGGTCGAGCTGCTAGGCAGTCCGCGATGAAGAGTCTGATGATGACCACTATGGTCGAAGGGACACCCGTTAGGAATCATGTCCTAAAAATGATGTCTCACCTTAATGAGATTGAGGTACTGGGAGCACAAATCGACAGGGAATCCCAGGTCGATATTATACTCCATCTCTGCCTAAGAGTTTTGATCAATTCAGGCTCAACTACAATATGAACAAATGTGATTATACGTTGGGTGAACTGCTAGGAGAACTCCAGGCGACAGAGGGCCTCTATCGTCAAAACTCGCAGGCCTTAGTGACTCAAAGGGTTTCTTCGTCTGTGCCGAAAGGTAGGAAGAAGAAGAACCAAGGAGGGTTCAAGAAGGCAGCAGCATCGCAGGGATCTCGGACTGGCATGAAGAAGCTGAAAGGCAAGTGCTTCACGTGCAAGCAAACTGGACATTGGAAGGCGGGCTGTCCCCGTCGACAAGTCAAAGGTATTTCTTCAACCTTAGTCGTTGAAACATGTTTAACGGTGCTATCTACCTGTACCTGGTGCGTAGATACGGGAGCTGATCATGTCTGCAATACTTTGCAGGGGTTCCAGGAAACCCGACGACTAGCTGATAAAGAAATCATGGTCTACATGGGCGATGCTACAAAAGTGTCAACAATTGCAGTGAGAGTTTTCTATTTATCTTTTGAGAGAAATAAAGTATTAGTTCTGAGAGATTGTCTTTATGTACCCTCGTTTAGAAAGAATTTAATTTCAGTTTCTAAGTTGATAAAGGATGGATATTCTGTTGCTTTTGATAATAAAGTTGTTATAAAAAGAAATAGAGAGATTATCTATTCGTGTACTATGGTAGGCAATATGTAGACTCTAGATCCAATAACTCCCACAATCCAAACTGAAGTAAATAGATCATCATCTAACTTAAATAAGAGAAAGGAGCCTTCTAAGATGAATTAGACGTATCTTTGACACCTTGGGCTTGGTCATATTAACCTTAGTAGGATTCAGAGGTTCATAGCCGATGGGCCCCTGGGTTCATTGGTGGTGGAAGATCTCCCGACCTGTGAATCTTGGTTGGAAGGTAAGATGACCAAGAGGCATTCCTGTTAGTGATATGAGAGAAGTGTCCTAAGACAATCGCCTTATGATTGTAAAACATTTATATTAATAAATGATAATTCACTATTTGAGTATACATGCTTGTGTATTTGATTGGGATCTTAAACTCATCTACTGACTGTCCGCAATACAACTCACAGCATAAGAGAATTTGTGATGAGATCACAACTAGTGATTATCTCTAAATGCGCAAATGTGAAGTATTGAAAATATCCCTAGTCGATGAATTGATAAAAACGGACACTATCAATTCTGTTGAGACTAGCATGGGTTATTCTCTAATCAGCTGATTCTCACTGGCTGGTGACATTGGGATGTCCGGAGATAAACATGGATGCTAGTTAAGGGAACTAGTTCATTGGAGTGACTAGCTGTAAGACTTCATATGGGAATCTACATGTAGATATGTCAATGAAGATCTTACTGCGGCTTAAGTGCGATGTTCCTTTGACTTGCGGTGTTCAAGTCATCTTGGACCCAGGATGATCGGGTATAAGCCGAAGTGCCCGAAGATGTTTGAACAGCCTATAAAGGATTCACCACTCCTTGCGAGGAGATGTGTACCCAGGCCTATCGTCGAATTGTTACTCAAAGCCTCTGGCCAGAGCATATCATGTTTAGAGTGAGAGTCTCTAAAATACATGAGAGTAATTAGAAATCCAAAGGACGAGTAAGACATTACTTGGGCTAGGCGTGACGTAGTCAGCCTAGTGGGGACTGACACCATTGACCGTGTCCTGAACCAAGTGGGTATAAGGTGGTGAAGGGAATGGGGCACGATTCATTAGAGCTGCTGAAGGGTTTCAGAATAATTTCTTCTGAGGTCAAACCGTTGATCTTTCGATTAATTGGGGATCATGATGTACTACTAGGTGCCACTCATGATCGTTCTATAATTAGTTAATTATAGACGGCCAACATAAATCGAAAGCCTATTTAGTCACACGCACTACGAGTAATCTGAGGGATTTAAAACGAGTTGAAAATTGGATTTTCCGATCAAGAGAAATAAGTCGAATCTGAGTTAGTCAGAGGCGCAATGGAAGCTAAAAATGGCTAAGTCTTTTGAAGGCTTTTTGTGCGAATTAAATGAGTTTAATTCGCGGCGGTCCGGGTTGGTTTGGCCGGCCAATGAGGGTGCCAAACCCCTCTTTGGTGGCCGGCCAAATAGAGGAGAATAAACCAATTTAATTGGTTTAATTAATTAAATAAATCTAGTACGATTTATTTTATAAATCATGGATAAATAAATTTGTATAAAGAAATTTATATAAATAAAATTTATAGAAATTTATTCTTTTATGGAAGATTAAAATAATCCATGAATTGGGTTTATTTTAATTTTATAAAATCAATTATGAATTGATTTTTCCATAATAAGAAAGTTTATAAATTTCTTATAAAATTTATTCTATAATTTAAAGAGAAGAAGAATTAGTTTTTATTATAAATTAGTTTATAATAAAGACTTGGTTTAAACGGAATTAATTCATAAGAATTTATAGGATAAATTTCTTATGATAAATAATTAGTTTTATTATAAAGTTAGTTATAATAAAATTCATAAGAGAATTTATAGGATAAATCTCTTATGATAACTAATTTGTTTTATTATAAATTGTTTATAATAAGACTAGGCTTAAAAGGAATAAGCAATAAGAAAATTTATAAGATAAATTTCTTATAACTAATTCCGTTAATTCGGTTTAGAGGGAGACTTAGCAAAGGAGTTGCTACTATATAAAGGAACCAAAGGCTAGCCCTTAATTCAAAAAAAATTGACACAATTAAGAGATTAATTATTCTCTCCCTCTCTCTCTTAATCTCTTCTCTCCTCCTCTTCTTCTCCTTCACATTAGGGCCGGCGCCCCATCCTTGTGGATTAGGGCCGGCGCACACAACCATCACCCAAGGGAGTTGGCGTGAGCTTTCAAGGAGAAGGAGAACCCGAACACGAAGAAGAAGAAGCGGATAGCGACTCCTCTCTTCTCAGAATTCGATTCCGTTACTTCGTTGGTTAGTTTTCCTAATTTTTCTCTTGTCCTTCTAGTTGTGCCTTCCGAGAATCTAGTAGTTCTCGTCAGCACAAAACTCGTGACTTTGCGAAGTCATCCCGAAGAGAACTCGGCGTGGACGCGAATAGAGGCGAAGCTTCCAAGGGACGCTACGGTTGGATCTCGTCCCTTTCTTCGAGTTACGCAAGGTACAAAAGTAAATTAGTTTACCTTTTCGCAAACTTTTATTTCATGATTATGTCGATACACTATAAGGTTGCATGCTAGATACGAAGTTAAAATAATTTAGGAAATTATTTTATGCAAACTCTTCCGCTGCACGTAAAAATTTTGAATTTTACGAACTCGTATCCTTGTCGACATGCACCCGGTCCCAACAATTCCAAGGCTAAGAGGCATAGGGCCAAAGATGTGTTAGAACTGATTTATTCTGATTTATCTGGTTCTATGTCAATACAAGCTAGAGGTGGCTTTGAATACTTCGTCACTTTCATTGACGATTATTCAAGGTATGGATACATTTACCTGATGCGCCGCAAGTCTGAATGCTTTGATAAGTTCAAAGAGTTCAAGGCAGATGTGGAGAAACATCGAGGTAAAAGTATCAAGACACTATGTTCAGATCGTGGTGGCGAGTACCTCTTTGGAGAGTTTAGGACCTACTTATCAGAAGCTGGGATTCATTCCCAGCTAACTGCACGCAGTACACCCCAAGAGAATAGAGTTACAAAGAGAAGGAATAGGACTCGTATGGGAATGGTTAGGTCAATAATGAGTTATTCAGACATTCCAGATTCGTTCTGGGGATACGCTCTGGAAACGGCAGTGTACATACTGAACTTGGTTCCATCTAAGTTAGGCCCTTCTACTCCCACAGAACTTTGGACTGGGCGCAAGCCCAGTCTAGGACATGTTCGAATTTGGGTTAGTCCAGCACATGTGCTGAAGGGAGATACTGATAAGTTGGAATCTTGTACTGAGGTACGTCTGTTCGTAGGCAATCCTAGGGGAACGAAGGGTTGTTTGTTCTATAGTCATAAGGATCAGAAGGTAATTGTTAGTACGAATGGCATATTTTTAGAGGAAGACTATGTGATGAACCATATGCCCAAGAGTAGACTAGTGCTTCAAGAGTTAAGAGGGGACGTTCCGACCTTAGGACCAATTATACAAGAGGACACACCATAAGTCACTGCACCGTGTGTCTCTGAGGATACAGAAGTGGTGCCTCCTCGTAGTGGGAGGATTGTCTGACAGCCTGAAAGGTTTATGTTTTTGGGAGAGTCTTTGGACCTGGTCTCTGGTAAAAATGAACCGGATCCCTGGACCTATGATGAGGCCCTCCAAGATAAGGATGCAGATTCTTGGCAAAGGGCAATGAACTCTGAGATAGAATCTATGGATTCTAATCATGTCTGGGAGTTAGTAGAACCACCCAATGGTGTAAAAGCCGTTGGATGCAAGTGGATCTACAAGAGAAAGAGAGGATCAGATGGGAAGGTTGAGACCTTCAAAGCTAGGCTTGTTGCGAAAGGGTACTCTCAGAAAGAGGGTATCGATTTTGAAAAGACCTTTTCACCAGTAGTCATGCTTAAGTCGATCCAGATTCTCTTATCTATTACAGCTCATATGGACTATAATGTATGACAGATGGACGTCAAGACAGCTTTCCTTAACGGAAGTCTTGAGGAGACCATATACATGAAGCAACCAGAAGGGTTCATTGAAAAGGGCAAAGAGCATCTAGTGTGCAGGCTTAATCGATCCATTTATGGATTGAAGCAAGCTTTGAGATCTTGGAACATCCGCTTTGATGAAGTAATCCAGTCATATGGATTTACTCAAAGCTCGGATGAGTCATGTGTATACAAAAGATGTGACGAAAATGTCATGGTATTTTTTGTACTTTACGTAGATGTCATTTTGTTAATTGGCAACAATGTCAAAGTGTTATCAGGCATAAGGGTCTGGATATCAAAGCAGTTTGATATGAAGGGCTTGGGAGAAGCGGGACACATCCTTGGGATCAAGGTCATAAGGGATCGCCAGAAAAAGATGTTGTGTTTATCCTAAGCTTCATATGTTGACACTGTTTTGTCTCGTTTTAACATGGAAAACTCCAAAAAGGGTTTCCTACCCTTCAGGCATGGAGTTCCTCTATCGAAGGAGATGTGTCCAAAAACATCAAAGGAGATAGAGACAATGAAGGCAGATCCTTATACTTCGGCAGTAGGAAGCTTCATGTATGCTATGTTGTGCACAAGACCTGATATCTGTTTTGCCATGGGCATGGTTAGTAGATATCAAAGTCACCTTGGACAGGGACATTGGACTATGATAAAGCATATATTGAAATACCTGAGACGGAGTTGGGATTATACACTGGTTTATCGGGCAACCAATTAGTCCCAGTGGTTATACGGACTCAGATTTCCAGTCGAACAGGGACTAGAGTAAGTCTACATCAGGGTTTGTGTTTACTTTAGGAGGTGGAGCCATTGTTTTGAGGATTGACAAGTAGAAATGCATGGCGGACTCCACCATGGAAACTGAATATGTGACAGCCTCAGTGGCAGCCAAGGAAGTTGTATGGCTCAGGAACTTCATCATGGACTTGGATGTGATTCCTAGTTTGCCCAGATCTATCATAATATTTTGTGATAACAGTGGTGCAGTTGCAAACTCAAAGGAACCACGAGCCCATAAGGCGAGTAAACACATAGAGCGTATGTACCACCTGATGTAACGCCCCAAAATTCCCATTTCTAGTTCTTAAAGTCCTTAGAATTATTTAAAAATGGTTTAGAAATATTCTAGATATTTTTAGGGATTTTTAGAATATTTTTATGGAATTTTCCGAGTCCGTTTAGTATTTTAAAAAAAAAGAAAAAAAGGGGGAAAAACATTTAAGGGCAGCCGGGGGTTCGAACCCGCGACCAGCAGGAGACCAGGCAAGCGCGCGACCAGCCAGGCTAGGGTATCAAGCACAGCAAAGGGTGGAGAGATATATATTTAAGGTGTGGTTAGGTCAATCCGCCCCCATAAGTATAAATAGATAAGTTAAGAGAGGAAATTAGAATTTTGGGTTTCTCTTCCTCACCCTAGCCGCGCGAAACAGCCTCTTCCTCTCACGCACGCACGCCCAAGCCCTTCTCCCCTCTTCCAAGGGGCGCCGGCCAAGGAGGGATCAAAGAAAGCGGAGCGTTGTATTCGTCTCGACGAGGAGAACGCGTAGGCGCGAAGAATTCTCCGAGATCTCAAGTTTCTCCCGAGTCCTATACGTCAATCTTGGTTGTAAGTCCAAGATATCAATGTAAGTACTGCTCGCCTGCAGTAAGAGGCGATTTTTCCGTGAGAATTTCCTTTAAAAGTTTTAAAAGAGATAGTTTCTTTAGTTTATGATTTTTGGCATGTGATATTAGTTCATTATATGTTTATATATGTTTGATTAAGCACCCTATGTGAGATTAGGGGCTAAGAAAGTTATGAGAAAAGAAAAGAGAAGATAAAGATAAGAAAAGAAAAGGCCAAGGCCTTAAGAAATCCCCAAAAGTCAAGACTTAGGGATTTTAGCACGCAAGGTGCTCGAGAAAATGCCAAGGCATTTACAGATAAGAAAGAAAAGAAAGAAAAGCTATTTTATTTTCTAAGGCCAGTACCCGGCGTCCAAGGGCGTCGTTAAAGAAATCCAGGTGTCCAATTCCAAGGTCTTGGCCCTGGTAGACCAAGGTCTGCTTTATTAGGATTGGAGGCTCGCTACCCCAACCTTTTAGGGAACGCGCATATGAGATGGTACTTACGTCTTCAGTGGATCCAAGTGATTATTATTTTCAAGTATATGCTTTAGCAAAGTTTCTAAAGTTTAAAGAGTTTTCAAAAAGTTAAAGAATAGCTAAAGTTTCAAGTTGAGCCAAGAAAAGCAAGTTGAGATTTATTAATGCTTGAGTATGCATGTTTTGAGTTATACATGTTTAGTTCAGTTTTCTTTCAAGCATATAAGTATCTCATATGATTTCCATATTGTTCAAGAAGCATGTTTGCACATTTCGAGATTTTGTGAGCTAGATAGTACTTACTAAGCTTTTTTGCTTACTAGTTGCATTTCCTCTTACTGCAGATAAAGATAAAGGCAAGCAATTCTGAAGGAAGGCGACGAGGCGGTGCTGAGTAAAGTGTGTGTGGTGGCTGATTTTGGAGAGATCTTTGAGATGAGACAATTTAGTTATTTGAATTACAATGTTATAGTTTATTCAAATTTCAAGTTCTTGCTTTATGGAGTTTAGCGAACATTTAAGCTTTGAATAGTTTTACATGCTCAATTTCTTAGGGTGAAGATTCCATGTCATTTCATTTAGCATATATATCCTTATGATGGCATTGGATTAGTAGAAGTGTGAGTAGTTGGAAATATTGATACTTTGTTAGAAATATAGATGCATGTGCCAAGATAGTATTAATTTCTCTTTGAATCAAGTTTTATTGCTTAAATATGTTTAGAAGAGTTGCATTCACATTTCATAATGCTTTAGCAAGACTATAGAACATGCATTTGGTGTTATGAATGCATAGGAGTCAAGATTGGTACAAACTCTATTATTAAAGTTCATATAACCTTGAATAGCTTATTTTCTTCCGCAAAAGTCCTAATTACAAGTTTATGGATTCATTTTGATTGGCTAAATTGATTGGAAAACTAGCCTAGAGTATAGAAATGGTGTCATGATTCTATTTGGCTCGAAAGTATAGATTTGGTGGAGTTTTGAAGCAAGTGCCGAAATCTGAAAATCCTGTTTTCAGGCTATCAGTCGACTGATACAGTATCAGTCGACTGATACCCGAAAGTGGAGTTGGGCGAGGCAAGTTTCAATATGTTTCATCTTAGGAGTTTTTGAGGAAGAAGGTGTGACACGGTATCATGCATGACTATTAGAGTTAGTATATCATAGATAGATTTAAATTGAGAAGAAAAAAAAAGATTTCCGCATTCTTTAGTCGTGCATATCAGTCGAGAAGTAGACAGAAGTAACGATCCGTCTAAGGCAGGAGAAGGCGGGTCGCTACAGGTGGTATCAGAGCAATTCCCATTCTCCAGCATCACACACACATCAGCATCAACCTTGCCGTCTTCAAGTAAGAAAGCTTTAAGTTTCAGTTTTTTTTCTATTGCTCCGTTACTTAACTTCAGTATAGAGAAATGCTTAAGTACTTACTTATATGTGCATAGAACAAGGAAGCATGTTTAATACCTTAGTATCACGGAATCATGTTTAATCCCTAGAATGGATATTAGGATACTAAGTAAGAAGACAAGTTTATACCTACAGATGTAGTAGTGATTTTTGTTTCATTATGCATTATTAGATGGCAAGAAGAGGCCGAGCTCCTAATGCTAATAACAGAACTCCAGTTCAAGATAACAGTGAGCCTGGCACAGAACAGCCAAACCTGATGGCAGTCATTGCTCAAATGCAAGCTTAGATTACAGAACAACAGAAGACCATCGCCACACTGATGGCGAATCAGCACCCAGTGCCCCCTACACCACCCACAGCAGGAGTGGGAACTCCAGTAGTGGCTGAAGTTCCACCAGTCCCACAAGAGACCCCTGCGGTGAACCAAAGACAAGAAGCATATCTCGTCCAGTGGCAGAGGCTGAAACCCGAATGCTTCTCAGGCACGACTGAGCCCTGGGATGCCCAGGCTTGGTTCAAGACTTTAGAGAGCACGATGGAGCTTCTTGACTGGCCAGAAGTCGAGAAGGTCAAATGTGCCTCTTTCTGCCTAACTGGAGATGCTCGTATGTGGTGCGAGCGAGTCAAGAGTAAGAGGATAGTCAACCAGATGAGCTGGGCAGATTTCGAGTAAGAGTTCTATGAGGAGTTCTTCCACATGCGGGTTACCAACAAGCACTACGAGGACTTCATGGAGTTCAGACAGGGTAGCCTACCAGTGGGAGAAGCAGTCGCGAAATTCAACAGACTAGCTCGCCTCTGCCCAGAGCTAGTCAACACAGAGAAGGAGCGAGTCAGGCTGATGCTCCGCATGCTGAACCCTGAGATAGCACTCAACGTGAACAGCGGGACGCACCGACCCCAGACCAGCGAGGAGTTGGTCAGTAGTGCTCTAATCTCAGAGCACTACCTGAATAGCATCAAGGCACAGCGAGCACAGCAGAAGCCAGTCCTGATTGAGAACAAGACAATAGGAGGCCAGAAGCCTCAGCCAAATAGCCAGAACTGGAAGAACAAGAACAAAAGGAAG